>JAQHUG010000159.1:2576543-2589802 GCA_028555095.1 Dicrostonyx torquatus
GGGGCATCAGATACCCTGGGGCTGAGTTACAGGTGGTTGTAAGCCACCAATCTGGTGCTAGGAAAAATCTCCAGTCCTCTGTAAGGGCTGTACCTGCTCTTAACCACTGAGCCATCTCTTCATCCCCCTAGACAGAAAAAATTTAGTTTGGTACCCTGTGGGTTTAGCTGACCCAAACTCATGATTTTGTTTTTAATGCATGAGCAAGTAGCATGTAAGGTCAGCTGACAGACTTCTGAGTGAATGACTGGGATCTAATATTTGGAAGACTCAAAACATAATTTGTTTTACCTGTTGAATATTTTCACATCTCAGTTTGAGGAAGTGAAATGAGGAGTAAACACCTCTTTCTGGAGACATCCATGTCATCCATCTCTGGCTCATTAATTATCTGAGCATGGGAGAATTGTATTGTACACAGAATAGTGAGAGTAAAGACACCTTTTAAGCAGAGTACTTGGCATTTGGCATGTGACAGTAACCAGCAGTCAGTGGTGCCCTAAGCTTCTTTTCAGAGTCTCCCAGACTCTGTGTTCTTGAAACCACTGTAGGGACCTTTTCAATTTTACCTCCCTGTCACAATGGTATAAAATATACTTCACTGTACGACATCATCTCCCTGTTCCCATGCCATCTAATACACTTCCCTGTGTGACATCATCTCTCTGACCCTGTATGACATCATCTCCCTGTCCCTATGTGACTTCATATCCCTTTCCCTGTGTGACATTATCTTCCACAGCATCAAATGGAATTCCTTGTGTGACATCATTTCCTTGTCTCCATATGGCATCATCTCCCTGTCTCTGTGTGACATTATAGGGATAAGAAACTCTGACAACATCTCATGAAGAGGCACAAAAGGTAAAACCTGGAAACCTAGGACATCATCCCTATTTTGCCCAACTCTGCCTCTGACACACCTCTTCCCCCTGGGGCCACTGATCCACACAGTGGTTCTGCAGGTGGTTTCTTGGGGAAGGCTGATATTTGGTGAATGAGTCTGATGACTATTAATTCGTTCAAATCATTGCTCATTTATTTAGCAGCCAATATCACAACTGTCACTCTTTCAGGTGTTAGAATAGCAGAGTGTGGCCTCTCTGATTACTGTGTGCTAAGAGCAGAACTGAACTGCACAGCTCTGGCCAGCTGCATGAGTATGGGGCCGATGAGTGGTGTGCACACTGAAAACAGAGAGGGGTTGAGTCTGCGGACAGAGTCAGGAGCGCTTCAC
This sequence comes from Dicrostonyx torquatus, assembly GCA_028555095.1. Taxonomy (NCBI): domain Eukaryota; kingdom Metazoa; phylum Chordata; class Mammalia; order Rodentia; family Cricetidae; genus Dicrostonyx; species Dicrostonyx torquatus. The sequence continues at coordinate 2,577,781 of JAQHUG010000159.1, forward strand.
GCTCACGGACAGTGGATAGATGCGGCACAAACAGTCACAAACCCAACTCCCAGTGCACTGCAAGCCACCACATCAATGCTGACATCCATGTCCTTGTGAGTTGGTGCTGGTTCTGCAGCAGCTGCTCTTAAGAGCAGTGGAGGCTAGACACTCACAGCCTCAACTATGCTTAGACAGGCCAACCAGGGTGCCAGACATTCAGGGGTCAGAGCCAGGGCAAAGGCAGGAAATCCTGCTGGGAGATGTGATCACTGGAAGGGTCCCTTGTAGCTACAGTATGTGGCTTATCTATGTTGAGGCAGCAAAAATTCTGCAAGGATAAGTGTCAGCTTGACTGCCTTGAGCCTAGGTTTTTATAGCTATTCAGAGGCTTATCTTGTCCTTGCAGTATTTTTGGTCCCTGCTTTCTGATTGGTGTAGGCCAATCAGCTCCCAGGTGTTACTGGTTACACTCAGGTGCTTGTTCCTGTTGTCAGCACCCTCTGATGTCAGCACCCTCTGATGTCAGCACCCTCTAATGTCAGCACCCTCTGATGTCAGCACCCTCTGATGTCAGCACCCTCTGATGTCAGCACCTTCTGATGTCGTCAGCATCTTCTGATGTCAGCACACTGAGTAGAAATTCCTCTGTCTTTGTTTTATCTTGTGTTCTAAGTAGCTTCTACTGCATGTGGTGAACACCAGATTCAATGTCATCTCTGTTACTATTGGTTCTTCTACTTAGAAGCATTGCCCAAGGGATGCTTGGACTTGGCCTTGGACTCACTCTATCAGGAACTCCAGCTAGCTGCCTTAAAGGAGCTTTCCTAGTCAATTTCTGCTGGATATTTTGAGCACTGATGTTTTGATTTTTGATTTTTTTTCTCTCTATCATCTGTCTGTCTACCTACCTGTCTACCCATTCATCATCATCTCTGTCCATCCATTACTATTTATCCTTTTACTTTAGTTCACTTATCCATTACTATGTATTCTTTTACTTTAGTTCACTATGTGCTACTTCTATACTTCTATATTACACTTGATATACTTACTCAAAATTGAAAAACTGCTGATCCAGCACATACAGAACTGTGTGCCATAAGGAAGTAAGTCCTACCAGGAGACCGACAGAGCACTCTACAGTGAGGTTAATGGCTACCAGGGCTGGGACAGAAACCCTGGACATGAGGAAGCTGTGAGAAGGTTTGAGAGCCTGTAAGAGAGAAGAATCAGCATAGAGAGAGGTGCAGAGGAGCCTCCAGCAAGCACCCCCCAACAGCTTGGATGGGCCGCCAAAGCACCCAGGAAGGGAAAGATTCAAAGAACTTTAGCCAAAGGCAAAACGTTGGCGTTGTGAGTGAAAATTCTGCCCCAAAGCAAAGCAGCTTCCACTCAGCAAAGAAGATTGTGGGCTCCAACAAAAGAAATGGGGAGAGTGGGCAGGAGCCAAATGTTGAAAGTCTGTGTTATCTATGGCATGACCAAGCTTTCCTGACTTAGCAAGAACTGAAGAACCATCCCCCAAAAGGAAAGAAAATGAGTCAAGTTTGATCCAAAATGAAGCAGAGTTTGGAACCAGGAGAGATAGCTTTGCTAAAGAACTGACATGGGCTTGTGTTCATTGAACTGAAACTCTGACAGAGAAGCGTGAGGTCTAGACAGGAAAATAGAAGTGATAAAGAAGCAAAATAAAAATTTCTAATTGGAAAAAGATAAATTATAAGACTGAGAACATTAATTGGTTGGCCCGATCAGTGAATGCCTGTAGCAAAGAACTGAGATGACCTTGATGGCTGTCCAGGAGAAATTATCCAAGGCAAGCAGAGAGAAGAGTGTGGAGGGGAAAGAGATGGAGACGTCTGGGTGGATAAAGTATTTCGCAAGTGTGGGAACTGGAATCTGGATCTCCCATCATCCACAGAATTGCTGAGTGAGCATGGTGACCCATGTAATTCCAGAGACAGAACCAATGCACTAAGCTGGCCAGGTAGATTAGCTGCTTCAGTGAAGTCAAGATTCAATGGAGAGACCATGTTTTGATGAATAATGTGGAGGGTAATGGAGGAAGACTCCATATTTGCACACATGTATGTGAGCATCTGTACACACATGTGCACCCACACACAAGTAAAAATGCCATACATATGTGCAAACATGGAGAAAGAAAGAGAATCAGAAGTCTGGGAGATGATAGCTAACTCCCCCAGGGTATGTGCAATTGGAAAATCAGAAGGAAAGGAAGTGAGTTAAGGGGTCAAAATGGATAGTCAGCGAAAGTGGCTTAGGTGTGTCTTAGTTAGTTTTCTATTGCTGTGAAGAGACTTACAGAAGGAAGCCTTTAATTGAGAGCTTATGGTTTCAGAGGGTGAGTCCATGACCATCGTGGTAGGAAGCATGACAGCAGGCAAGCAGGCATGGTGCTACAGCAGTAGCTGAGAGCTTACAGCCTGATTGACAAGCTGGAGAGCAAAAGAATAAACTGGGAATGCCATGGGCTTTTGAAACCTCACATGCCACCCGAGTGACACGCATCTTCCAACAAGGCCACATCAACTACTTCTTCCCAGACAGTTCCATCTACTGTGGACCAAGCACTCCAGCAGAGCCTCTGGGGACCACTCTCCGGGATGATGGAAGATGTACATTTTCAGAGGCCAGGCATGCAGAAATCAACAAACAAAGTCTTCCAGAAGCCCTCTGTAAAGCTCCTGTTGGAACCAATACAAAAGCACCTAAAGAAGGTGACACTGGGAACCAGGAAACTCAATGCCTGCCTTCCTGTTAGAAGCTGTGTCAGCCAGAAGAGAATGGAACAGAATTTCAAAATGATGAAAAAAACTGGAAATAGCATTCATAGACTTTCAGAAATACAGGCAAAAGGAAGATATTTATTCAGAAAGGATAAATAAGCATGTTGCCAGTGAACCCACACAACTAGAGATCGCAAGAAATTCTTCAAAAGCAAGAAATGGCGCTCAGTGGGAACCCAGGACCTTCACTTGCAACAGGCAGCATCAGAAATGAGAAAAAAATGGCCACAGCATGAGATGACTTTATCTTTATGACTTTTAACCTTGACATATTTCATAACAGGCAAAAAATGATAACATAGTCTGGTGAAATGTGCGAAGTATCCTGGTATAACACACATGGCAGCTGCAAATGGGAAGAGATGGGCCCGGAGGCTCAACAGATTTCTGCATTTCATAAGAAGCAGTTTGTTCCCTGGGAAGAGCTGGAGGCTTATATTACAATCACTAGAGCAGTCACTACCAAACTAGTGCAATGAAATGCAGTCAAAATTGGCAAATAGAGACACTATTTAGTTTGTTGCTAAGCCACTCACTTGTGGTTTTGCTTTTGTTGCTGTCGTTTTGAAGGTCTTGCCCCAAAAGTCACTGCCCAATCCACTCAATGTCTTATTACTTACTCCCTATTTTTTATTTCTAAAATTTAAATTTTTTTGTGTGTATGAATCCATAAGAGGGCATCAGATACCACGAAGCTGGACTTAGAGGCAGTTGTGAGCGGCCTAATGTGGGTCCTGGGAAGCAAACTCAGGTCCTCTGGAAGTACACCAAGGGTTCTTGGTTGCTGAGTCATATCTCCAGTTCCCCCATGTTTTCTTGTAGAATTTTGAAGGGTTCAGAGTTTGTGTGTAAAATTTTAATCTATTGGATTGGTTTTTGCATGGAGTATGGAGTAAGAGCTTAGTTCTATTCTTCTGTGTGTGGATACCCAGGATTCACAAAATCGTGGCCCTTTCTTTGATGTGTATTCTTGGCAGTTTGCCAAAAAATCAACTGAGAATAAATGTGGTTTTTTTTCTGGGATTTCCATCCTGTTTCATTGTTGGCTTCATTGCTTTATGCATCTTTTTTCAGCCAACACCATAATGTTCTCACTAGAGTTGCTTTGATATAGGTTTTGAAATTGGGGGTGTGATACTTTCAGCTTTGTGCATTTTTATTTAACATTATCTTGACAATTTGAGGTTCTTTGTGACTTCAAGAATTTGTAATTTTTTTCTACTTCTGTAAAGAGGAGACATTAAAATTTGGATAGAGATTACGCTACCTCCATTGATCACTTCGAGTAGTATGAATTAGATATTATTGTAACTCAGCATGTTAATTTGTGAGATGAGTGTCTGGAGAGGTGACTTGGTGGTTCAAAGTGCTTGCTGCTCACTCATGAGGATTAGAGTTTTGACCCCAGAAACCACATCAGGGGTGGGGTGCACCAATGCCTGTGACTCCAGCTGCAAGGGATGATACCTTCTTTGGTCCTCTGTGGGGGCACCTGCACAGACACGTACACACACACTCACACAGACACATGCATAAACAAAATAAAATAAATCTTCTTTAGTTGTAAGATCTGAGGCTGGAGTGATGCCTTGGCAGTTAAGAGCATCAGCTGTTCTTCCAGGGGACCTGAACTCAGTCTCCTGGGACTACTCCCAGTTCCTGCAACCACAGCTGCAGGGAACCCAACGCTCTCCTACGACCTCCACTAGCGTTCACATACAGATCACATACATTCACAGAGACACACAGCATACACACAGGCATAGTAAAAGTTTATCTTTAAAATGTGTAGAATGTAGCTGTTGCTACCCATAGAAGTAAATTGTTAGCTTTGATAGTATTTTTTTGAGAAGGTGGAAAATATTATACCAAAGACCTAGTGTCCACCCTGAAGAAGTCAGAAAAAGAAGATCATGGTAAGGCTAAAGTAAACAAAACAAAAAAGGGATAGGGAAGAAAGTAGTTAAATCTTGAAGTCAAATACTGAGATGAAAATTATGTTGTCAAAATCATACCCTTTGCAAAGGTCAATGAAACCAGTGAATATCTACAGGTCTGGACAAGAAACACACAAACTGCCCTTTGCAGAAAACACCAGGGCCATAGCTGCAGTCCTGATAACCTATGAAGTCACAAACTATCAGCCTCCTAAAAAAAATGATCAAATAGTACTAGGAGCAAAGTTGGGACTCAAGACATGAGACCCCCAAATATAAGGCACTGGGATCCAAGGGTCACTACAGTAGCAGAAGCAAGAGTTCCCTGGCCTGTCCTCCCACAAAGCAGATTGCCAAGGGCCTCTCTGGTTTGCTCTAACACAGATCCTAAGACCACTCCAGAAGAGCCTCCCTGATGTGCATATAAAGGAGGTGCTCCTATCACTAAAGACTCAGGGGCACAGGGAAGAACAGGTGTGTGCAAGCCTTTCTGAACCATAATTGTCACTGCAATTGTGTACCCTTGGTCCCATCCTCTTTCCCATCCTTGCTCACTTTCCATCAGCCTGAAGCGTAGAAAAACACAAGCTTTCTCATTTCTCTAGCTCTTCTCTGAAGAGTTTCATTCCAATCAAACTCTTTTTTTAATAATTTGCCCACTTTTCTCTTGTTCATCTGTCTTTTGTTATGGATGAGAACAAAAATGTCTTCTCCCTACATTATTTTTAAAAACATTTACATACTCTATCACATGAATAGTTTTCTTGAGTAACTCACCTCATCAAAACAGATCCAAGAATAGAGAGTGTGAACAGCTCTGTATCAATTGAAGAATTTGAGTTTGGGATCTCAAGCCTTCCACAAAGAAAGCCCGAGGCCCAGATGATATCACTACAAAACTATGCAAATCCAAGCTACATTTGTTCATAAAGCGGAACTGGCTCAAATACTTCCCAACACATGTTATAAAGTCAATAATGTTCTTACTCTAGAGCCACACAAGCCAACAACCAGACAAAAGACCAAAACTAACCAGTATCTCCCATGATCTCGGATGCCAAAGCCTGAGCCAAGCATTGTCAAATTAGAACCAAGACTCTGGGAAGTGGCCCATTACAGCATGCTCAGCAGGCCTGGTCCTGGAGGTGCATCTGAAGACATGGCTCATTGGATTAACCGAAACTCACGTGGTAACTTCACCGTTTGCTGAAAAGCCTTCTGGAATCATCAACAACCTTTCAAGGCAAGACTCTCAACAACTGAGCAGTACAGGCTCACAGACTCAGACTTACAAAGTCTGCTTATGAGAGAGAGCTCTTACAGCTACTCTCAAGCTCGAGAGTGAAATGCTGCCCCCTACCTAACATCAAGAACAAAGCCAACAGGCCTCTTCAAGCCTCTCTGGCATTGTCGCTGATAATCTGATGATGCTCACAGGCCTGAATGGAAATGCGCATCCGCCTTGTGACCTGACCTGGTTTTGGAAGTGAAAACCCTCTTAGGGAATAGTTTGTTGGGTTTTTCTTTTCAGTGGGCTAGAACTAAAAAGTACATTGAATAAAACCTCAATAATGAAAAGTAATTTTATATTAAATCAATAGAAATGACTGAATAACAACTAAGTGATGATTACAATTCCATAAAATGCCAGAAAGTTTGGGGCTGATATATTATTAGCTGGTGATCAAAATCCATCTACTGAAATGACTTCAGTGTCAGCAAGACTCTGAGAAGATGGAAATAATTTGTTTGGGGCCAGAGGAATGAACTGTTCTGTTTAGTTCTTGTCAACTCTACACAAACTCTGGTCAATTTGGAAGTGTGAACCTCAGCTCAGAACTTGCCTCCTTAAGATTGGGCTGTGGCAATATTTATGGGACATTTTCTTGACTAAATATTGATGTAGAAGGGCCTTAACACTATGGGAGGTACCACTCTTAGAAAGATGACCCTGGGTTCTATAAGAAAGCAGGCTGAGCAAGCCACAGGGAATAGGTCAGTAAGCAGCACTCCTTCACGGCCTCTGCTTCAGCTCCTGCCTCCAGGTTCCTGCCTGGAGTTCCTTCCCTGACCTCCCTTCATAATGGACTCCAATCTGTAAAATATAATGAGCCCTTTCCTCCCCAATTGCACTTGGTGGTTATGACAGCACCAGAAAAATAACTAGGACACTAATATTCCCTTCTTCCTCGGTGCCACCTCAGCTTTGATGTATATCAGTGTGAAAAGCTTGACCCGTCTGCATGTAATCTAGAATCCACAGATGAGAGCAACCACAGGGCATTTGCCTTTCTGAGTCTAACTTATATTCCTCTGTCAGATGATCTCCGGTTGCATCCCCGGTCAAAGTGCATGACATGCAATTGAAGGAAACTGTCTTTTACACCCATCATTAGATATAGTGAGTATACTTCAATAGGAAGATATTGAAAATGCTGAAGTGAGAGTCAAGGAAAGAAGACCAGAATACCACAACAGCAGCAGTCGTCGAGATGAACTGTGCATTCGTTGTCATAGTGTCCTGATCCTAAGTACTTTTTTAAGTTTGAAATTGTTCAGAAAAGCAAGGGTGTAGACTGGGCAGCACAACTGGGAAAAGCAGGAAGAGCTTCTGCACCCAAGACTTGCTGAAAATCTACAGAAACAAGCAGAAGGTGGAAGAGCCAAAAGGACAGACGCAGGTGTTGGGATGGGATAGAAAGCCGTAAGCTAAAGCCTGCGTTACTGGCCAGCTAGTGTGGAGCACACTGCAGGGAACAACAGAGACCCTGTCTCAACCAAGGTAGAAGGTTCTCTAACCTGCGTACCTGCACTGTGGCACATGCAGGCCTGAACTCACATGTATGAATGCACATATGTGCATATACATTGCACACTCAAACACACACACACACACACACACACACACACACACACGCACAACCACATCAGACCCCGGAAACACAAGGGTTGCTGATGAAGCTTTGAGATCACATGACTTATCACTGAGAGAGTAATGACATCAGAATTTCCTGGGGCACTCTGGGTGTGAATAGATAAAATTCAGTCCTTGCCTCATGCACAAACAAGTTCTTTCCATGCAAACTAAAGCCTCATTTTTGAAAGGGAAAATCAAAAATGCGTAAAACAGACAGGAGTCAACCATTCTCATCTTGTTTTTACCAACCTGCATCAAGTATACATAAAAATGGATTTCATTATGGCTTTCCATACATGTTTACAATGTCTTCTGATCATATTCTCCCCAGTTCTTCTCCTGTGCCCCCACTCCTCCTTCTCTCTGCTTTCTGGAGCGTTCACCTTCTGCTCTTTGCTTCCGGCAGTTTTGTTGTTGTTTTATCAGTCAGGTTAAATGAGCAGCTGTGGAAATGGCTCCCCTACAGAGGTGGAGGTTCCTAGAACAGAGCCTGTGCTTTGGACAGGGTTTGAAGTGGCTGTGACGGACTCTCTCCTGTTTCACTACGTGCTGTTATATCCTCCAAGGTGAAGGCAGGTTTGACTGTCGCAGATTTGCCCATTGTTGGGGCTGGAGAGGCGACTCGGTGTTTAAGAGTGTTTGCTGCTCCTGCAGAGGACCAAAGTTCAGTTCCCAGCTCTCAAATGAGATAAACTGACAACCGCCTGGAACTCCATCTCCAGGGGGTCTGACATCCTCTTCTGACCTCTAATAGTGTACGGACGGACACACACACACACACACATGCACAAAATATAAAAGTAATCATTTTTTAAAAATTCACTCGTAGAAACTAGAAAATGAAGAGAGGTAGGTTTGTGTCAAATTTATTAGTGACCTCTTTTTGCCGGCTTTGTGTAAAACCAATAAGCAGCAACCTCCTGAGTGCTTTCCTAAGTGAAAACTTCAAATTTGTCATGTAAGACTAAGGTCACTGTGATGAAGCCACAGTGTCATGGTTTGTTTGCTCCAAAGGGGAAGAATAGGAATTGTGTGACATGTAGCAGGAAGTATTGTTAGGACAACAAAGAAAAACAGTGCCACCCACCTGTCAGTCTGTACCCAGCACTAAACTCTCTAGTCTAATTTACATAATGCATGCAGCGGATTGCGCTGGAACCAAGCAGGCTATGCAGAAGCCTTCCTTCTCCCCATATCTGTACCTACCTGACTTCTATTAACTCCCCTTTCAGAATGGTCCAGTCTGCATGCTGCTTTCCAGCCAGCTCTTGGGTGTAAAATGCCTTTGCCATCCAACCGACTCAGTCCTGTACCTTCACTTTCCCCCTCTCCAGGCTGCTGTGGTCTGTCTTTCCAGCCACAGTCCCACCCTTCAGAAACTGCACCTGCATCCCCTGCAGGCATAGATTTACATACACTTGTACACTGTCTAGCATGTGGTTTGTTATTATGGGTGTGTATGTGTGTGTGCGCGCATGTGTGTGCGTGCATGCGTGTGCGCATGTGCGTGTGTGTGTGCGTGTGTGTGTGTGCGTGTGCGTGTGCAGGCACATATGTACAAAGGCATAGAAAGCAGACATCTGAGGATGCTGTCCACCCTGTCATTTGAGACAGGGTCTCTCATTAGTCCGGAGTTCACTGAATCGGCTGGCTAGCCAGTGAGCCCCAGGGAGCCACCCGTCTTTGCCTCCCAAGCACTGACATTAGACACATGCAACACCATTCCCAACATTTTTAAGTGAATTCTGGGTTCAAACTCAGGACATTATACTTTCAAAATGCATTTTACTCACTGAGCATCTCCCTAGCCCCTAAATATCAATTATTAAGAGAATAATTGGGATTTTGAAAAGACCAGAGTCCCCACAGCTGATGATAGATTTAAGATGTCCATGGCAGGAAACTGGGGAACTCACACCAGGAGCTCACAGACTAGAGTGAAGTTGGCTTTCAGGTGCTGCCATGGGTAATTTCAGATCCAGGAAGCTATCAGTACCTTCGCTACCAACCGTCTGCTCCTCTGTAGTAGCAGATTCATCTGCTTGGTGTATCCACTCTGTATGCCTTGCCCAAGAAAGTCCTACATCGATGCAAACTGCCCAGATGTGCTACACTGTGTGGAGCAGGGATGGCTCAGAGATGAGCATCCTGGAGGCCACACCTGGGGGGCTAGAAGTAGGCACCACATTTGAAAGGCCCCTCTCTGAGATGAACTACACAGTTCATTTCATGTGCTGAGGTGGGTTTCTGGGTGGCTCATGTTTCTTTTCTGTTTCCTCTCTTGTAGATAAAGAATTCATCTATAGAGAACGGAAAGGGAACGTCATACTGCGGAATGTTGAAACCAATAATTCTACGGTTTTAATAGAAGGCAAAAAAATTGTAAGTAATCTCTCTAATGACCAGGATAATATTCAGAGTAATTTTTTTTCTCCTTCTGCAAGTCAATAAAGCAGAAAATGACTTTAGGTTTCAACTTTCGGTTGAGCCGAGGAGAGGCATTCACTTGTAATACCTCTGGCTGAGCAAGTAAAGATATTGGGAAATTGAAAGTACACTAATTTAATAAGTTGAAAGCCTGCTTTCTTTGGGGGGTGGGTCCTGAAAATTCTTCCACAGGTGCTGGAAGCAAGTGTTGCATATCAAGTCTAAATGAAAGAAAAGTCCGAAGGCGTTGACACGCTTACAGAACAATCACAATAAAACCCACAGAATAATACTTTCGGAGAACTTGCTCAGTCTTATTTAAGGAAAAAGAATCTCTGCCTGCTCAGGGAATATTTACTTAGGTACCATGGCTGTGTCATGATAGAGAGAACGCAGAGTACAGTAAGGGGTTTTTTATGATTTAAAAATAAGTACTAGGCCAGGAAGCCTTGTTTTGGATTTGTGTTTGAAGATATTTGTAAAACTGACTGATTCACTACCAGAGATCATCAAAAGGGGATTGACTTCCTTTCTTTGTTTGCAATGCATTTACACTTGGTGTTAGGGGCAGTACCCCTGTGAACCCAAGGGTTGATCATTTTCTTGCCTGGTCCCCTTGGGGCAGTAAAAAGAGGAAGCAAAGGTGAGCCCATGAATAGTGAGACCTGGAAAATGGCCAAATGTCCAAACCAGCCGGGCTAAGACTTGGACCTGTGGAGGAATCCCAGGCTGATGGAATTTGGACCAGAAGAGCTATAGGAAGGGCCAGCCTGACCCAGAGAAGGCCACTGGCAGATGAGCCTCTAGGAGTCCCACAAGCCTGTGGTGGCCAGGTCCAGGAGCTCTGCCTATGGAAAGAAAGGGTGGCTTCTTTACTGACCACCCATCCTGGCCCCAAAGAAAGCCGCCTCTACCCTTAGCTTAGTCTATCGCATTTTTCTATTACATTTCTTTCTGCTCTGAGGATACTATGTCTTTAACATAGATGCATTCTGCTTTTTATATAACCTGGCCTGACCCCATGAGGGTGTCATTCCCAGAATCATTTTGAGGTTCAATCAAATTATCATCTCCATAGAGGACTAGGAAAGAAGACTGTGCCTATCCTGTTGCACTAAAAGATCATTTGGGGTAGAATTATTAGTAATTCATCTGACTCAGCCACTTCAAATACTGAAGTTACAGAAACATTTTTAAATGTTCATCAGGAAGAGAAAACACTCTGCCTGCTGCTGAGGGGAGAGCCATTTCCAGCTTAGGGTGTGGTTTAGTGCAAGCCAAGAGAATATGTATAGCCATGCATGCGGAAGACACAGAGCACAGCCCCTTAGGTGCCGGAGAGATAGCTCAATGATTAAGGGCACTGGCTGTCCTTCCGGAGGACCCAGGTTCCTAGCACCCCATGGTGGTTCACAGCTGGCTGTAACTGCAGTCCCAGAGGATCCAATACCCTCTGTTGGCCTCCTCAGGCAAAAGGCACATATGTGGTTCGCAGACATACATGCAGGTAAAACACCTATACACATAAAATAAAAATAAATAAGTCTTTAAAATCAGTAGTTTCTAACAGGTCATGTTTGACCGATGTTGTCTTAGTGAGACAATTTCAGAATCTACTTTAGGTACAGAAAATTGTTCCCCTCACACATTAACTGGCTTATTCCATTTACCAGTCTTTATTGCCCTAAAATGTCGCAAATGCACTAATTTACAAACATTTATTGGACGCTGAATACATGCAATCTGATCAGTGGAAAATTTTTCACTCAAAACCACATTTAAATGCTGCCAGAAACAGAATTTTTTAAAAAAGGAACACAGAATAAACGTCACTTAGTGGCCTGCACTGTAATTCAGATGAAGAATCTGGATTTAATTCCTTCTTAGTTGCTTAAAGTGTCTGGACTCCTGTTTCTCCGTTTCCAAGCTGAAATAATTTCTCCTGCCAG
>JAQHUG010000159.1:2603362-2639960 GCA_028555095.1 Dicrostonyx torquatus
AAACTAGTTAGGATAGGATAATTATTAAATATATTTGTTCTTAATGTATATAATTTTGTATTAGGCTTAGAACTCTCTTATTTAAACAAAAGGGGGAGGTGCTATAGGAAGTTACCCACCCACTGAGGTGTGGCCTCTTATACTATATTTGCTGATGTAGAACATGCGTCTGGCCTCTTTTCCAGCTGCGGGATTTGGTTTCTGATCTCCGTTTAAACAGAAGATTCTTATTTGTGAGTCTACCTCTAAATAAATAACTGTCTATTTCTCAATTCTGGGCTAGAGTGGGATTTTCTTTTAAGTGTCCTTCTTCAGATGAAGGAGTTGGTAGTGTGTATGCTGTAGGGTTTGCTGGGCAAAGGCACAGTTCACACCCAAGGCAGACAGCGCCTGATGGCATGCATCATGAGACCCCTCTTTAAATGAATCACTTCTAGAACTTTCCATTTACTATTTTCAGACCATGGTTGACCCTGAGTAATGGATGCTGTGGAACGCAGATCACAGATGAGGGGCCTGCTATAAGCCATACTCAGGTGCCTGGAGGACATCTGTGTCTTAGCAGGCTGAGGCTGTGTTCCACCTCTAATAAGGATACCCTGCTGCCGTACTGTGGTTGTGGCTTGGGGGCAGGGGTGGCACCATCATATGCTAAGGGTTACCCATTGGGGTCACTAAATGTGCTCTGAAATGAACAAGATGCAGAACATTCAATTTACCCTAAAGTCTACAGATGTGACTGAGGCTCAGGCATTACCAAGCTCAGAGAAGACTCCGCCCAAAGCTCTCAGAACACTCTGGTGGTAGAGGGCCAGCCTCCCTCCCAGTCTGCTAATCAGCCACTGCACCTTTGTGTTTTCCCTGCCATGTTTTCCTTAGTGACCTGAGTCCTAGGAGAAGCTCCTGAGTCTGTCTGGTTCCCAATGACGATTTTAGATGGAAAGGAGGGCAGAGGCAAGCGCAGGAGTCTTCCAGTCCACAAGGTCCTTCCTCATTGACAAGGGCAATGCAGTTGGCCCTTTGAGTTTGACACATGTTCAATTGACTTGCATGTGTGACTTCTTGTGAGTCAGTTAACCCTTTCAGTGCTTGCGTCTGCCTCACCCATCTTGTTCCTTACTTCTCCCATTACAAGTTTCACAAAAAGATTGTTCTAAAAGCAAACAGCAAAGATTTTGCTCCCCCCCCCACTGTCTGCAGACCGGTAGGAACAACTGTTTTACACAATTTCCCTCCACTTACACCAGTCTGCAGCCCAAAGCTAGAGGTAAGACAGACTATAAAACTTTGTTAAAGATTTGAGAACTTTAAAAGCTGATATAAAAGTGTCAATTCTCTGAAGACTGACACCAAACTTTAATACGATGCTAATTAGAACTCTGATAATACTTTAGAGTTGAGCATTTACGTTTTTATTAACATGTATTAATTATATATAATAAAGAATTCCGTGCCATTTCCATCTGTGTATGTGATGTATTTCATCATATCCACTTCCATTTGTCTCTTCTGTCCCCTCCCACCCCTGCTGATCCTCCTCTTTGTTGATGGAGGCTGCTTGTTGGTTCCTGGTTGCTCAGACCCAAAATAATCATACAGAAACTATATTATTTAAAACACTGCTTGGCCCATTAGCTCTAGCTTCTTATTTGCTAACTCTTACATCTTAATTTAACCCATCTCCATTAATCTGTGTATTGCCACACGGCTATGGCTTTCCGGGTAAAGTTCCCAGCGTCTGTCTTCTCTCTAAACTCCTTCTTTCTCCCAGCATTCATTTTAGTTTTCCCCACCTAGTGTGGTTCTACTCTATCAGGCCAAGCCAGTTTTCTTTATTAATTAATGGTAATCACAGCATCCAGAGGGGAATCCCACATCACCTCCTCTTCGTGACTCATCCCTTGTTGATTTTCATAGGTTCTTGGCTTTTGTTGTTTTGCTGAGCCAGTGAGTTTCCTTAGGATTGTTTGGCAGCCATGGGTTAAAGGTTAATTAAAAAAATGTGGACACCTTACCAGTCGCTATACCACTGAAGAAATGTCTCTCCCTTCCTCATCAACTACTCATGCCCATAGATCATGGGAGGAAACATATGGCAGAGGCATCCTAAAGAAGAAAATATTTGTTTTGGCTCAGTCCGTAGTGACACAAGACATGGAGATATCACTCCCTTTTCAGGTTGCAGCCGCAGGAGCCCATGCCATGGTGGACCAAGAAGCAGAGAGTGTTAGAACTAAGGTGGGCAGTACCATCAAAGGCCTACCCATAGTGGCCTGCTTCAGCCAGCCATGTCCTATATCCTAAAGCTAGGGAACAAGCGTTCAAAACACAGGCCTATGGGGGACATTTCCAACTCAGAGCACAACCTCATATACGAGCCTGAGCACCTGAGATAGCCATGAAGTCTGCACACTTACAGTAGCGTGATCTCTGTTGCTTACACTGAAAGCACACGAAAGCCATCACACACAGACTGATGGCAACAGTAGCTTTGCCCCCTTGCTGTGGCTGGGCCTGATTAATACCTGCTGACTGTTCATATCGGTGACCAGATGGGAACAAATATTATTTCCATTTTACAGAAGCAGGAGCAATTAAGAAATTCTCAAACTTTCCCATAGAAAGTTTGATGTAAACAGGCTGCAAACCACAGGCTTTCTGAGCTCACAGTCCAAGCTTATGGCTATCTAACTTTAAACAAAAGTGGACAGGAAGTGGTAAAGACTAGAGAATTCAGAAGGTGGCTCCAATCGCGTGAGCCTTTGATTCTGAATTATGTCCGTGCTGTGAACTGAGCTGAGGTAGACAAGGACCCTCCTAGAAGACTCTGCCAGCACCACTGTAACATCACAAATGCAGAGAATTCAATCCTAATTGTGTTGAAGTCTGTAATAGTTTTTAAAATCAATCATTTGGTTTAACACAAAAGAATTTCTCAAAGCTAGCAAGCCCAGAAGCTATAATAAGAATGTTGACTATAGTTAGACTACTTTGTAACTTTTAAATTTTAGAAATTAAAAACATAAATCACTACTTAGATGGACAGTATTTACAATTCAGGTAACAAACAAGTACATAGCATTTGAAATCTATGGATAATTCTTCCATGTGGGTTGGTAAAAGTCCAGGAACCAGTGGAAGGAGGGAAGGTCCCAGGAGTTGTTCAGGACTCTGAACTGGGGCTTGATCATTTGGGAAGCTGATCACCAGTGCAGAGTCTCAGAATAGATGAGTCTGTCTGTTATTCACGTTAACAGAAAAGGTGGGCCTAGTACCTAAATGTCCGCAACCATGGAGGTACAGGGACAGGACTATCACAAAGGCTCTAAGACTGGAGGCTGGGACTTCCCTGAGCATTCCTCGGATGCTTGCTGCCTTGAGTTAGTCTGACCTCATTTAACCCTCACCCAGGGCTGGATGCAGCCTGATCTGGGTGCAGGAGGCTGCGTCTTCCCAGCTCCTTCCAGCATACATTACATCACCTTCACTACTGCCCCCCCTCATAACAAATTAAAAGCTAATCATTTATTTATTCAGAAAGCATTAACTATAATCCAGAGGCCATCACTACAGATGCTAGGAAGGTCATAAAGATCTGTGTTCAACCTTAGCCCAGTAAACTTGACAACATACGTAACCTGGATGGCAACATGCTTGGTAGGGTAGTTTGAATGAGAATAGCCTCCATAGGCTCATGTGTTTGAACACTTGGTCTCCGGTTGATCGGACTATTCGAGAAAGATTAGAAGCTGTGACCTTTGAGGAGGTGTGTCCTAGGGTATGGACTCCCTCTGCCTTGTGTCTCACAATATAAGCTCTCTCAGCCATTGCTCCAGAACCATGCCTGCCTGTCTGCTTCCATGCTCCCTGCCATAATGGTCATAGAGTCTAAGTCTCTAGAGCTGTAAACCCCAAATAAATGCTTTCTTTGTGATAAGTTGCCTTGATTTTGGTGTCTTATCACAGCAATGGAAAAGTAACTAAGACAGCCCCTTATGGCTATCATAGAAGGAACAGCATTGAAACCACTTCTAGAAAATGTAAGGCTCAAAGCAAAGAGCTTCCCAACATTTAAGAAAGAGATATCAGTTTAATGCAAAGCTATACTATGGTATTAATACGTTCCCCAAAATTCCTATCAGAAAACTAGCCCCCAAATCTTTAAGGGATTTGGAGGTGGAACTCTTCTGTAATAATCAGAGGCAGATGAGGCTTTGGGGATCTGGTCCTATGATGACACAGGTGGCTTTGTAACAAGGGGAAGAGACACCTGAGCTGGTACCCTTGCCTCGTTCTCAATGTCACAGTGCAGCCAGACAAACCTCACCAGATGCCTGTGCCTCTCTCTTGAACTTCCCAGATTGCAGAACTATGAATCAAATCAACTATTACTCTCTATAAATTTTTCTCAGATCCTTTGTTATAGTAATAGAAAACAGAGAAAGACAGAACAAATAGCAGAAGATGAAGAAATGCTTCCTAGGTCTATTCTGTAGCTAGAGTGCCTTGAGATAAAAACACAACCAATATACTACTAGAGAACTATTTCCCTCACACTCACAGATGCAGAAATCTCCAATATAACATGGGGACATTGAGCCCAGAAACATTCACAGGAGGTAATACATCATGGCTGGTTATAATTTATTCTGGGAATGTAAGGTTGACTTCACATCTGAAGATAAAACAACATCATTTATCATATTGACAGACTAAAAAGAACAAAACAACATCTTACATACAAAATCACTTCATACATATAGGAAAGGCATCATCAAACCCAACACACACTCATTAAGAAATCTCAGAGCAAGGTACTAATGAACAGGCAGATGACATCACCTACAGAGAGGCTTAGAGGCTACCATACAAAAGGGCAAAGGCTGGCTGCCTCTCCTTCACAGTCCAGAAAGCCAGCAATGCCCACCTTCACACATCTGTGGAGTGGGATTGAGTACCAGGTAGGAAGAGAAGAATCTACCCATAGAAAAAATGACTATAAAGCAGATTCCAAGAATTCTGTGTTTTAAAGCTTGGAAACTTGGAAACACTTCTGAATGTAAAGTCAATGCCCCAATCCAATCAATCCCCTGTATATTTGCAGCTCATGAGTGTATATTGACATTGAGACATCATCCATTTTTCTATCTCTGAAACATCCATCATGTTGAATAGTTAGATATGAATGTAATGAAACAGAGGTGAGACCTGATGAGAAAAACTACAGAACAACAGTTCTCAACAGAGGGAGACTGAAGATTGGAACCAGCAGCCTTCCTATTGAGGAGACCAGACAATGTGAGATAAATGGGTTGAGTGGGTACTAACTTAGAAAATGGTTAGTTAGGTCACAGGAAAGCAAGCAGAATATTGCTTTGTGGAGAACAGAGACAAAGCTGGCTATTACTTTATCTGTCTGCTAGCCATTGAAGGACTTACTTAGAAGGTTGTCTTAAGGAAATGAAAGCTTGGACCGTTCCAGGCAGAGAAGAGGAAATGCAAACTTGCATGGCTGCATGCCTGGCCTGCTCTGGGAAGATATAGAGAAAGGAATGCCAGGAGTGAAGGGTCAAAAAGAGGAAACATGTGCAGACTGCAGGGAGGGGACAGGGCCAGGCTGGGCCTGCTGATCATAGGAGCTGCAGTGAAGACCTCTGGGGAGGTGGGGAGCTGATGGGGATTTCCTGCAGGGAACCAGATGGTGAGCTACACATTTCAATGACGTAACACCCTGCCCACTGAGGAGAGACTGCTCGCCAATGGAGTCCAGAGCCAGGGAAGGATCTCAAGGAAATGTGCTCACCCAGGTGAGGGTGGGAGCTGAAGCAAGAGAGCGGGGGCTCAGAACATATTTCTACAAAGAGCTCAGAGAATTCTGAGCAACTGAATGGAAGATAGAAAAGAGAGTAGAGAGAAGAGGGTGGCAGAGCGGGAGAGGGAAGCTGACTGAGTCACTGTGAGCAGTTAGTTACTTTCATCTGAGAGGAGGGAAAAGCAAAGGAACTGGAAAGGGAGGACAGAGGACTGGGAGATGAGCGCCAGACATCAGACAGTCGTCTGCTTAAGGCCCCAACCAGGCTTCTGGTATCTCATCAAAGGACGTGTACACTGGACTCCTCCATAGCAGGCGTGTGATTTTTAGAATCTTTGGGCAAACAACTTCTTCATGAATTTGTATCCCAAATGTTGGGCACAAAATGTAGCGCAAATAATAAAAACCCAGAGACAGATATTGAGGTTCAACCCGAAAACCAGAAAAGCAAAGCCACTAAAGAAGTGTTACCTCTACCAAGGCTGGGCGACCACAGACTAAGCAGACAGAGCCTCTTTCCTCCCATTTTATATTCCCTCTAGTTCTGGATTAAAGGTGCATGACTCGCTAGTACTTGGATTAAAGGTGTGGGGCACCACCACCTAGATCTGTTTCTGCATTGATCTTGTGTAGCCCAGGATGACCTTAAACTCACAGAGATCCATCTGCCTCTGTCTCCCAAATCCTGGGATTAAAGGTGTGTGACACCACTGCCTGGCCTCTAGTGAGTTAGCTTTGCCCTTCTCATCTTTAGGCAAGCTTTATTTATTAAAACATAAATAAAATATCACTATAGTCCCAAGATTAGCTGGCATCACTTAGGGAGTGGTTTTCTCTAAAAAAGTGAAGGGCCCAGTGTTAGACCTGCACTCCCAGACTTGGAGCCAGAGAATGTAGGAGATTAAAGAGCAGGAAAAGACTTGGGAGGGATATGGGAGGGGTGAATAGGAGTGTGTGTGTGTGTGTGTGTATATATGCATACATACATGTGTGTCTGTGAGTGCATGCATACATGTGTGTCTGGAGTGCATGCATGCATGTGTGTCTGTGAGTGCATGCATACATGTGTGTCTGGAGTGCATGCATGCATGTGTGTCTGTGAGTGCATGCATACATGTGTGTCTGGAGTGCATGCATGCATGTGTGTCTGTGAGTGCATGCATACATGTGTGTGTCTGTGTGTGTAGTCATGCACACGTGTGTGCACATGTGTGCTGGAGAGAGGGAAGGATTACATTGTCTAGTATGGTAAGAGCTGAACTATGGCATTTACCAAAACAGCACCCTGGGCACCTGGAGAAGAGTGATTTGCGCTAAATAGTGGGGGTGTGGTGCAGGAATTTGGGGGTAGGATGCAGGAGTTCAGGAGAGAGCATGGGAACCTTAGCACGTATTTGTCTGGTCAATCTTGTGAGGATAAAGCCAACATTACCTGTACCATAGATAGCAAAGAATGAATTGCCTAGGAGCTAAACTACCACAGAAGCCCCGACTTACACCTCCAATGGTAGAAACTGGGGGAAGATCAAGTTTGAAATTACTTCAGAGGAGGGCGAGACTGAGTGTCCATATATCCACAGTGGGGCACAAATGCCATTTGTGGAAGGTGATTTATGAAACTCTGTTATAAAACCACCCTTCATTGTCATTCTAGCCCTTAAATGCCTAACCTATAAAAACAGATCCATGCCCACATCCATAGAGATGCGTGGGCAGAGTCTTTGGTGTGGCGCTGTGTTCACAGCTGCTGGAGCAGCTGTGCAGTTGTTCCCCTGTTCGCAGTTTCTAGATCTGTGATTCCCCATGTGATAAAGTTTACTGCCCCCCACAGTATAGTCACACTCTGGAGTCCTCTCCATCGTGGCAGGAACACATCCTGCATCGGTCCTGCGTTGGTGTGTCACTGAGACAGAGCACAGAGCACTCTGCTTTCTTGCTCAGCGCTCACACTGTGAACAGTTGCCTTTCTCCTGTGGGCTGCAGAGCACTGTGTTTGCCACATGCTCATCTGTGGGTGATCCCACGCTTACAGGGGTTCCCAGGTCTAGTGCTCGTAAGAACTGATAGGTTGTAGTGTGTGCACCAGTGGAGACAATATGGGTGCAGGCTCAGCTTTGTGTGGCTGTTACAGTGCTTCTGGCCAGGAGTTCAAAGCTAATGGTTCAGCCACGTCTAACTGATAAGGTACCTTTAAACAGAAAGGAACAATGCAAAATGCTAAATTGCATTGATAACAGTGTGGACTCAAAGGCATGAGGAGCAAAGTCCTGGGTTCCCCTGGGTATGAGGATGTTGCAAAGGAGAGCCAGGCTGCTTGTTCATCCCGGCCACCCAACTAGCCCCAAAATAACCACACAGAAACTGTACTCATTAAACACTGCTTGGCCCATTAGCTCTAGCTTCTTATTGGCTAACTCTTATTTAATTTAACCCATTTCTATTAATCTATATATTGCCACGTAGCAGTGACTTACTGGGTAAAATTCCCAGGGTCTGTCTCCAGTGGATCCATGGCATCTCTCTGACTCTTTCCTTCTCCCAGCATTCAGTTCTGTCTTCCCAGCCTACCTAAGTTCTTCCCTATCAACATGCCAAGGCAGTTTCTTTATTCATTAACCAAGAAAAGCAACACACAGAGGGGACTCCCACATCTCGAGGATCCAGTGTAGACTGGTTTAGTCTTCATGGTGACTTTGAGAATGCAGCCACTGAGAACCACCCTGCCTGTAGTGAGGACTGCAGGAATGAAGGCATATTAAGGTGTACAGTCAGCACAAAGAGCAATAAGTCGTACAAACCAATTCTTTGCAATCATTTTCTTTTTCTTGTTGTTTTGTTTTGTTTTGGTTTGGTTTGGTTTGGTTTGGTTTTTTGAGACAGGGTTTCTCTGTAGCTTTGGAGCCTGTCCTGGAACTAGCTCTTGTAGACCAGGCTGGTCTCGAACTCACAGAGATCCGCCTGCCTCTGCCTCCCGAGTGCTGGGATTAAAGGCGTGTGCCACCACCACCCAGCAAAGATTCATTCATTTATTTATTTATTGTGTATACAACATTCTGTCTCTATGTATACCCACACACCAGAAGAGGGTGCCAGATCTTATTACAGATGGTTGTGAGCCACCATGTGATTGTGCAATCATTTTCTTAAGGTTTCATTGCACGAGGAGAAGAAGCTGAGACACAAGGCATTGTCACTTCCAATGGTGTGGCTGTCACTGCAACACTGTACCAGACCAATGATGAGGGCCCTAGGGGGTGGGGTGAGGTCAGAACAGGAATGTGTGGAAGGGCAGAGGGCAGGGTAGGTCCAAGGAACCTCATGGTTGGTGATGCATACTTACAATGAGGGCTGGATACGAAGGAATATGGTGGAAAGCAAGCATGCCCTCTGTATGCTGACTCCCAGAGAATCCCACAATGCTGAGGAGACAAGCTATGGAAGAGTGTGCAGAATCTGCTTCTGTTTTAGTATCAGCTCTGCTTAGTATATGATTCTAATTGTAAAAATGAAAGAAAAAGATGATAATTGAGCATCGAGAGGCTGGGGGTCTTACAGGAAAAATAATGCTTGTTTTTTATGTTTGCGTCCATTGATTTGCTCCAGCAGACACAATAAAGACTGTTTCGTTGAAACTTGAAATAAAGCACAAGTAGAATTTTTGAAAGCATCTATTAGCTGTGTTTTGATTGGCTAAATAAGAAAAGATACTTAATGTTGCTGGTTCCCTGCTTAACTTATCTCAGTAGAGGACTTTGAGGATGGCTCCAGTGTTGCAAAAGGATTCAGAGTTGTTACAGGCAACACCTGTAAATTCCGTTTTCTTTTCTTTTTTTTTTCTTTAGGAATTCTTAAGAGCCGTCAAATACGAAATATCCCCGGATAGAGAGTATGCGCTGTTTTCCTATAACGTGGAACCGGTGAGTCTGCCTCTTCCCCTTAGATAGAGGAATTGTTTTCTGTTCTGCTACCTTCCTCATGATCTCCAACCCTGAGACAGTTTGCATACCTGGGACAGCCTCTTTCCTGTGTCATACTGCCACATAGGAGAGAGGAGAGACAGAAGAAACTTTCTTGGCAGGAACAACAATGACTCCTTTTGAGAGATGTTCTGAGGAGATACCCCTTGTGCTTCCCCAGTTCCCAGTGAAATGATCAGTTCTGGACCTAAAACAAAAAGCAGTTGCCAGCGGACTCTACCTGCACTCCCTGGCCTTGCTGGAGTCCTTATGAAGGCTAAGTCACTTTCCCTTATGTGTGTTCTAGTTTGTTGGTGCTTTATGAGTCTCCCACCCCCTAAAGTCTTGCTGAAATTCGCTGTAAAAGTCTCACCCTGGGTTTGAGCTGCTGCCTAAACATTCATTCCCTGCCAGGCTCTTGCTCGTTCTCAGTCCCTTCCAGTTCACTGGTCTCCGGTTCTCCTGAGGTCATCTCGTTAGTGTTTCTTGCCCCTCCCATGGGGTAAGAGCTCCTGAGAGGCGCCTCATGTCAGAGAGGCTCTGTGGTGAGCCTTGTGTGGGAGATGGATTGATTTCTATCCTGTGACAAAAGCTGGGAAATTGGTGACTGTGGAACAGTAATCCAATTCTAAAATTTATGGATATTTCAACTTTATTCTAATAAATGTAGATCATTGAAACTCTATCTTAATTTTCTGAATGTGTTCATCTCTGAATTCTCTGGGAAGGTTGGGCATCTGGGTCCATTTGATCGGATGAGTCTGAATTCTCAAAGGAGAGCTTTCGCCTTGCCACTGTCTCTTTTGCTGTGCCCAGCCGTCAGGGACTGCCTTGAGTTCTGCATGATTGAGGGTGGTGTCCACAGAGCACAGCTCTCTCAGAAACTGCCAGAGCTGAAGTGGATGCAAACAGGTACCTGCAGCACTGGATTCACTGCTCCAGCCTGAAGTTCCGCTTCTCTTGAATCCTTTAATCACTAAACAAGCTAACAGTGGGATCCAGCATGTCCCACCTCCAGAAACCTTCAAGGCAGAGCTGTGCTTGTTCCTCAGAATGTTCTGAAGGGCACAGTCAAGCACTCAGTGGCACAGGAGTGCTCTTGTGTTAGGTTCCATTTATCTTTGCATAGAAGGGTCCTGTGCCAACTCCTCCTCTTCCCCAGGACTCCTTTCAAAGGACGCCCTGGAGTCCCATCGCTACTGACAGTCATTTGGTAAAGATGATTTTGTCCAACATGGGTCTCTACCACATGGGACACTAGCTAGAAATGAGACCCTTGATGTGACCCTTTCTCGCTCAGCTGTTTTTATTGAAATTTAAAGTAGGGCCCAAAACAAAAGTTCGATTTGTTTTCTCAGCCAAAGGAAAATACAGGACTTTGGAAGGATTCAGAAAACAATAAAAGCATTTAAATATAAAAGAGTATTTGCTTCTTGTGATAAATACCATGAGCAAAAGCAACTTAGGAGAGTAAAGGGTTTCTTTGGCTGCCTCTTCCAAGTCACAATCCATCATCATGGGAAATTGGGGCCGAACCTCAAGGCAGGAGCCTGGAGTGAGAAACATAAAGGAAGAGGGATTGGCTCACTTTCCGCCTTCCTCTCTGCGAGCTTCCTCATACGTCCTAGATCCACTTGCTAGGGCTGAGGCCTCTCTGTCCAGTCAAGACAGTTCCTCACCGACTGGCCTCAAACCACTCGGAGGGAGGAGGCGGTTCTAAAACAGAGGTTTTCCTTTCCCCAGCTGATTCTAAACAGTGTCCAGTTAACAATTAAAACCTAGCCAGCAAAATATAAAAATCCCATGGTTAAAAGTAGATATTTACTTCTAACTTGAGCAGAAGTAGTTGTTAATTCAGTACTGAGTGGCTACCATGCCATCAATATGAGGACAGATTCCCAGAATCCCTTTTGTTTTGGGAGGAGCCGTGAAAGGGGATGGATTCCTGCTTGTCTGTTGGGGAGGACTTCCTGACCAGATGATCAAAGTTGCAAACATTTCTAGAAAAGGGGGTTTCATGGGGAACATCTTAACCTGTAATTATGGAATGAGTGGGATAGAACAAGGCTTCCTAAGTTGTGGTTAGTAATTATTATTAAGAGGCTTAGGTTAATAATATAATGATTAATTTACTAATAATACAAAAGAACTCATATGCAAAGGAATCTGAGAACTGTACTTAAAGTTAACTTCTTCCTTACTGCACTGTGCAGTAAAAGGTTTGGTATCCCCAGGTGGTGCACAGCATTTCCCAAGGGGCCAGTTTTTCAGTTTTAACATAGTGCTTGTATTAATTTTTCATGTAATATATTCTAATTGCATTCTTTCCCCTTACCCAGGTCTTCCCAGATCCCTCTCACCACCCTGCCTACTCAACTTTAGATACCCTCTCTCTTAGGAAATAAAATTCAGAACAAAAAAAATGCACACCTGAAAACATAGGGGTCCACTTTTCCTCTGCCATCTACCCCCAAGCATGGGGCCTGCCCCAGTGTGGTTGACCACTCAGTCACCCAGTGTCACGCAGGCCATTGGAGGAAATCAGTCCTCCCTCTCCCAACAGGCGTCAACCACAAATAGCTTCTTGGTTAAGGTTGGTACTCCGCGATCACCTCCCTATAAAAGAAGTATTCGTTATCACATAGATTGGAGAGAGTAAATTCAGTCTTGTTTTCCCATTTTCTAGACATAAAGTATCTGTGGGTCCATAAGCAGTGTGCCTGGAATGTGGAGTATCGTGTTCCTATGTGTGTGGTCCCAGCCTTATGGTCACAAATGTATCTATTTTCTATTTTCCTATGTGTGTGGTCCCAGCCTTATGGTCACAAATGTATCTATTTTCTATTTTCACCATCTCCTCTCTTCCCTAAAGATTATTCCTTCCTCCAACAGCTAATGTTTGTCACATGAGTTCTGTTTCAGAGATAGAAAGAACTTCCTGTCATTTCTTAGGGCACATCTTCCGGAGAATTCTCCTAGAAATAAGCTGGATGTCAGGGGAATCGTAGTTTTTAATTTGTAGTTTAAAAGTGATACTAACTCCCAATAAGAAAAAATGCTTTGAAACAAACTTGCTTCATTAGTGCATTCCTGTTCCTTCACGCAGAGAGTGGCTGACAAACATGACACATTTCCTAAGCTCTGTGGTGGAAGAGAAAAAATAACTTAAATCGCAGTATCTTAGATCATTTCAAAATACAGATGCACTTTGTGAGAGAAAAGAGAAAATCTATCTGCAAAAGATTCCTCCTTGGATGATACTTTCTTTAAAAAGCCCCAAATATTTGCACATAATTTGACTTCCAAATTTAAAAATGACATCGAGAGGGGCTGTTTTTTAAGCCCTTTAAACACCATTCTGTCCCAAATAAAATAGCATTTTGTTCAAAAGATGGTCTAAATAAAGGCCCAGTCACTCAGTCACCGATGCATGCAACAAGAGACCTCAATACGCATGGCTTAAAACAAGCAGTATTCATATCTCATGGTTTCTGTGGGTCAGAAATCAGGGCTCAGGTTAGCTGAATCTGTTGACTTATTAAGTCAACAGTCTGAAGTCAAGAGTCATTATCATGTTTGGGGGTGGTGGCACAGACCTGTAATCCCAGCCATGGTGACAACAAGGCAGGAGGACTGCTATGTATCCAATACTATAGTTCTGAGCATCTCTGTAGCATCTTTATTTTGCTGGTCCTGAACACACAGAAAGACTCATCCCCTTTCTCCTGTAAACTTTATTGTTATGCCTGTAATGAGTTGCATAATGAGTTGTAGATCAGGACCTTGCCTCAAAAACTGTCATAGTCATCAATATTATCTTCATCATCATCTGGACTACAGTCACATCTTGAGACTGTGGCGAGGATTGGTCCATCCCTAGTTCCTTCACATGGATATTGATAGGGCTCCCTCAGGGGCTCTGGGCCAGAGAATATCCTCAGTATCTCCCCCAAAGACCCTCTAAAATGCAGTGTCTTGTTCTTCAGAGCAGCAAGCAGGAAGAGTGTTGATGGGGCAGGTGCCTGTCAGTATTTCTGCTCCATTGTGGAGGCTCCCTCATCTTTCCACAGTCCATTCGCTAGAAACTGGATACAGGTCCAGCCCATCACAAGCAGTGTGGACTGAAAAGTCAGGAAGTCTCTGAAGCTATTACAGGTCTTGCCCCCTGTAGCTTTGTCCCTCTTTCTCACATGGCTCCCAAAACTCCAAGAAGTCAGGGAGCAAGGAGGTATGAGTTCAGCATGGTCTTGAGCAAGTACCGTGCTGTGAGGAGGGATGATCCCCTCACGCTTTTTCAAGTGTTTGCATGGCAATGAAGTTTATTGGAGAAGGGAGATGAGCAAATTAGTATGGAAGCCCATATGGGTACGGCCTCACTGCCTGGGTCCCACACAGATTTAAGAAATGATGTCAAAGGATGCTAACACATAGGTAGTGCTCCACTGTCTTGCTGTCTCAGTGTTGTGTGTTCAGGATAAGTAGGATAAAGTTGCAACATAGACCCAAAGAACTATAGTACTTCTATAATTGTC
Organism: Dicrostonyx torquatus; assembly: GCA_028555095.1. NCBI lineage: Eukaryota > Metazoa > Chordata > Mammalia > Rodentia > Cricetidae > Dicrostonyx > Dicrostonyx torquatus. The sequence continues at coordinate 2,617,663 of JAQHUG010000159.1, forward strand.
TTGAGAATCCAGGCTTAAAAAAAAATAACTGATTTTTTTGTGTGGTAATTTTGTTGCCAAATCTAAAATTTAGCAACAAACTTAGATAGTTAAATTTCCTTGCATTTGCTGGTTGGTACCTTTCTTACAGAGTTCTATAAGTTATGTACTCAGAAGGAAAAAATGAGCCCATATCTTATACCCATACTTACTAATGACACCCCCAGCCAGCTGGGGTGGCAATCAGGTGCTTTGCTACTCTGTGTGCAGCTGGTAGTTTGTAGAGATGACTTTGAGACTCATACCCAGTGTCATTACCAAGTCATATGTCTCTTGGCCGTCTCCAGCATGCCCTGTGGGCATTGGCGCTGAAGCCAGAAATTGACCTGTGAGACTTGAGCAGCCCCAGGTAATTGTCCTTCCCGGGAGACAAAAAGTAGCATTTTTCTTGATTTTCTAACTCTTAAAATATTTCCTATGCTGGTTTGTAGCCAAGTAGCAGACATTTGATCATTTTTACTTTTCTCAAAGTTGGGTAACAGATGCCAGTGATGAATCGGGAAGTTGAACGATCCTTCACCCCAACAGCTTCTGTCTTGGAGGGGAATGGGGTGAGGTGCTCTGGTTAGCTCCCTCCTCAGAATAGAGAAGCCATTCCTCCTCCCTGAGGAGAGGAAGCATCTTCCTCCTCACAGAGATGAGAGAGGTTTCCCATATAGCTTCTTCCTCAGGGAAGAGGAGAGACTTCTTCCTCACAGGGATGAGATGGGAGGTACCCTGTTCACCTCCCTCCCCAGAACACATGGTGTGCTGAGTACAGCTGCCCCCTCAGATGAGACATGGTGTTATGCAGACATTCTTCTCAGAGGGCAGAGATGTCTGGTACAGCTTCTTCAGGGGACAAGGCTGTGAGGTGCCTTTCACGCTTCCTCCTCAGAATGGGGATGGTGCTGTGTAAGCTTTCTCCTCAGAGGGCAGAGGAGTGTGAGGTACTGTCTACAGCTCTTTACTCAGGGCATGTGGTGTGCTCTGTATAGCTTCCTCCTCAGAGGGGAGAAGTGTCTTCAGATGAAACAGAGACATGTGAGGTACCGAGTGCAATTTCCTCCTCAGGGGGTGATGATGCCATGTAAGCTTCCTCAGAGGAAAGGGACATCCTATGGTCCCTTGTCATATGAGATAGGGTACACACAGCTTGTAGCTGCTTGCTTCTCCCCCTACACAGTTGTCCACTCAGTCCAGAAGAAAGATATGATGATGCCAAGATATATACTACAGGAGTGAAACAAATTTCCTATTCAAGAAAAATCTGCCGGGCGGTAGTGATGCACGCCTTTAATCCCAGCACTCAGGAGGCAGAGGCAGGTGGATCTCTGTAAGTTCGAGACCAGCCTGGTCTACAGAGCTAGTTCCAGGACAGGCTCCAAAGCTACAGAGAAACCCTGTCTCGAAAAACCAAAAAGAAAAAGAAAAAAGAAGAAGAAAAATCTTTTTCCTGCACTTTGTTAATGTAGCCTATTTTACCACCTGAGGGACTTTGAAATATAATACATTATATACAGCTGAATAGCATCCAAACATGGATAGACCTGCTTCAGCATACTTGGTGAGATGAATCCCATCTAAATTCCACAGTCTTCCATGCACATCTTCGGTGGAGTTACACACACAGATGCACACATATGCATACGCACACACGCACACAGAAAGAGAGAGAAAGTGCAGAGTAATTTCTAGGCCCTCCTCTAGGAAGCAGCTGGCCCACAGGCACCTTTCTTCCCACTCGGCTGACACTGGACTTGCAGGAAGTCCCCACCTGAATGTTCCTCAAATGTGGACTCAAAGTCCACCCTGCAGCAAGACCTCAGTCTGCTCAGCTAGTCCTGATTGCAGTGGTAGAAGTGGAAACTGACTTTCCCTAACGCTCCCTCTTCTCTAGAAAAGATGAGGGATCTACAGGACTCCCTGGATCTGCACGTGCCCGCACCCATTTCCCTTTCTGTGTCTCCTTCGAACCAACTTTCTTTGGGAGCCAAACCTCTTTTGGTGGTGGTGGTAGGGGGGTGTTTTGTTTCTGTTTAGCTTTGCTTTGTAATTTCATAAAAAGTGATGAGTTTCATTGTGGCATTTACATACATATTTTGGTCCTCCCCACACCTGCTCTCTGTGCCCTTCCTCATTCTTGCTAGTCCCCTTCGTTCCCCAGATTCCTCCCTCTGCTTTCTCAAAGAATGTGTTGGATTACCCTCTTCTCTCTCCATCACCTTTTTGCTTTCATGTCGCCTTTCTAGTTTCATGGCCTATACTCCCCTGTATAGATGTGAAATGTAAAATCAAGGCTGTCACAACAAAAGAAAACATGAAAACATGTGGTGTTTGTCTTTAAGAGTCTGATTTATTGCATTTAACATAGTAATCTCTAGCACCATCCATTTTCCTGAAAATGTCTTGACTTTCTTTGTAGCTAAACACAGTTTCACTGTGCATATATATAATAGGTTTCTGCATCTGTCTGTTGATGAACATCTAGCCTGGTTCCATCTCTTAGCTCGTGTGAGTAGTTGTGTTGACAACAAACATGGTTGTCAGTAGGTCAGATATTCAAAATGGGGAAACCTGAGCAAAAGTGGCAGAAGCCAGAATTATTATCAGAAAATGAATGCATGGGTGGTATGTTGATCAAAGACAGAACTTGTGATAAGGTTAATAGAAGAAATGGGCCAAGAAGGGAAGGGTCAAGGAGCCAGTGGGGGTTAGCCAGCTGTCCTGGAAGTAAGGGGTGGCCCTTTACTGTAGGATACACTCAATGGTGTTTTGGGAAAAGGGGGGAACTAGAGAATTAGAGACAGTCCCATCATGGGAGATGGAGAAAGGGCTCCTAAAAGGAACAAGGTGACCTCCTGAGGCCAGGCTTCTGTGTAGGTAGAACACATAAGCCTCGGCATTCCTGGAAGAAGCTAGGGCCATAGAAGCCACAGGTGTTTGGGAAGTAGAGGCAGGGAAGGATGGGAGCGTACAGCCATTCCCATGCCTGCCAGCTCGGAGATAGCACTGGAGACAGCCTCACCTCAGGAGCCACGGCTGTAATAATGTAATAACAATAATAATTCTTAAAGACCACCAGCTTGGGGAGAGGCTCTGCATGATCTAACATAACCGGTGAAGTTTGTGTAATTGGTAATAAAGGAAATGAAATGTAAATGAGGAGAGACACAGGTTTGCTAAGCGACATGGCCAGATATTAGATAGAGCACACTTAATTGTCTTTACTGTGAATGGCCATCACTGTAATGTAGCGAGGCAGGGAAAGACTCAAATCCTTCCTAAAAGATTTGTTCTCCATTTCCTATTCCACTGTCTTTGATTGAGGGAGAGCTGGTTAACAGCAATTATATGCAGAGACACAGAGCTGATTAATATGGAACAAGCTCTCCCTGGCCATCTGAGCAAACAATTAGGACTTGGAGACTTACTGTGGACCATTATCTCTACTGTGTGGCTGGAGATTTTCATACCCCTGAAAACCATAAGGATTAGTAAACGTGATGGGTTAGGAACAGCTCCATTAGTGATTCAGCCCCCATTGTGTCACAGAAATGATTTAGCAAAATGTTTAAGTAAGATGCCATCTGCAGCCTTGCCAGGTATATGACATGGTCATCCACTAGCACGGGTGATAGCAAACAGCCGGAAACACTCTACACGTGCTTGCTTTCCTTCTAGGCCACCAGAACGATGACTTCATTAGTAGCAGACAGACTTCGCAGGGTGTAATTTCCAAACCTTTTGAGTTCCCACTTAGTCCTTGGTGTGCTCCCCAGTATGGACGCTGAATTCTTTAAAGTTCTGGCCCTCATGGCATCCTATGGCAAGTGCCTTGGATTTTGGTCCTTCACAGTCAAAGGTTTTCATCTTCCAGCAGGCAGTGTTTCTACCTTACAGCTTCCTTTATTCCTGGGCTTTGTTATCATCAAAAGCCTGTGTGTGAGCAATGGAGCCCTTGGCCATGGTCTGGCAGACTCTGCATGCTAATGCACAGTGGTACAGCTCCGAGGGTTTTGCTGCTGCAGCTGCTGTGGCGGCATTTTGGACCAAGTCCATTGCTACAGTTTTTGAATCTCTAGAAATGATTAAGTAATTGTTGAATTGCCTGAACAATCCCTATATCGCCTGTCACCTTTGGCCCCTCAATGCCCTGCCACTACTAGATGGCTATAATTTGACAGGCTCTCCAGTGCCTATTTACAAGACTACAGGACTTTGCTTGCAGGTGTGTGTGTGTGTGTGTGTGTGTGTGTGTGTGTGTGTGTGTGTGCACGCGTGCAGGCATATATTTCGATGCACAGAGTGTCTCATAGAAAGTGAAAATGCAGAGGAGCTGGTGCTGCTAAGTGTCCAACAGTGTGGTAGGTAGTGATGAAAACATCATTCTCTGAAATGAATAGAATGAGTGGAGCAAGAACCATGTGGGGACATGGCTGTGACTGTGCTTGGCACCTCACCTGACTGCCCACAACTTTGGGCATTCTCTGTGATTTCTGGCTGCCATCATAGCTACCAGAGATGACCCATTATCAAAAGAAGAGCCACACTTTTTATTATTGGCACTGAAGTTGGCATTCAAAGTAACAGATGGTTACAGAATGGTGTTTGCAAGCATCTGTCTCTAGTCTCCATCCTTATCCTTCCCCTCTCCAACCCCCCATCCCCCTTAACTCCTGTCGACCCCCACTCTTTTCACAGATGGCTTCTCTTCTGCTTTCATGCCACTTGACTTACCCTGCCCTCTGTGCTACCACCCCTCCTTATAAGATCACTCCTTCTCTCATGCCCCCCTTTTCTTTTGTAACCATTCTACTTGATGGTGTATGACAGTGCTGGAATTCATGAGTGGAGCGGATAGCTACCCAACTCTGGTTGGTTGGTCTCAGAGATGATGTGTCATGGAAGATGAGTAGACAGAACTAGATGCCATTCCTCCCCATCTCCTCCTGCCCATGCCCTGGCTATGGTGTGGACTCCAAGGGGTCCCAGCCCTGTTAGCATCTACTTCCCCACTCGGCTGCCTCCCTTAGACATCCAAGTTTGCTCAGATTACTCCATTATGAAGCAAAGTGAAGACAAGGAGCTCTGCCTCTGCCCACAGTTCTCTCCTCCTCTCCTTCATGAGAACAGAAGCATAAGACACAACTCTTCCTTTCGGTCTCTGCCTCCCCCTGCACTGTGTGCTGAGTCCCAGGCCTCCTGACAGCTAGGGCAGCTCCTCCTTTCATCCCCATTTACGGAGGAAGACGCTGAGCCTTTAGGAAGCAGATGATGTCTCCAGTACAGTCGGAGGCTGTGGTGCACTCTGTGAGTCACCTCACTGGGCACCATGACCTGCCTTGTTAGATAAGCAGACCTCTGCACTCACCCCTCCCTGCCACAGAGATGGGTGCGGTGATTCTACAGGCAGAGTCCTTGCCCCTAGATTTGTGGCTTCCCCTCTGCAAACCCCATTGCCTCATGGGACAGAACTGAGTTCACTTCCCCCTCGCCCTAGGCATCCGGGCTACAGGCTCAACTGTCTTCAGCTGCCCCTTTCACCTTCTCAGCCAAGAACCCGTCCTGTCCCAAGATGTGGTGGGTCTTCCTCACAGTTTTATGTGAGGTCAACTTCTCTTCACAAATACATACTGTCCCTGAGCCACTTTATCTACTTCTCCAGTCCCTGCATGGGGCGCTGCATGACAACAGAAGCACCTGGAAGGAACTCTCCCACATGCTGACTCGCAGGCTCTGCCCAACCCTACCATTCAGGAAGGACAGCCAGATATTGATGGTGTGTGCTCCAAAGTTCAAGACACAATAATCCAGATGGCAGTGACCCAACCGATTGTACCCCCATGCAACTCTCTTGCCATGGATCCAGATTCATGGTTCCCACTGTCCGCTTCCAGCCTGGAAGGACCCTGCATACAGTGGCTGTGAACTGAACCCATCTCTTCACCTCAAATTAGACCCTTCAGGCCTGTAAAAATCAATGCAGTAGAAAACACCCGTTTGCCAGGACTCTGAGCTTATACCTGTGTCTGCCCTGACCTGCATGTCCCTGCCACTCCCCAGCCTTTTATATATGCCCCCATCTCTTTATTGTCACTATCTGGTGTGTCTCATCTTTGTCTGTCACCTCTCCGTGGACACTTTGTATCATACTTCCTCCACACACACCATCCTGTGTTCTCCAAATTGTCTTCAGGGATCATTCTGTGTGCCAGCTGGGTGACCCATCCCTCCGCTCAGTTTCCCCCACTATCCGCTGTTACAGTCCTGTTCATGGGTCTTCCACGGTCCTCTGCTGCTCTCCGCTCCAGGGTTTGTCCTCACGTGCCCCCTCCATTAACTACTCCCACAGTCACTAGTCTCAGTAGCCTCCCAGCCTCGTCACATCCCCTCAGCAGACAGTCTTCCCTGACCACACAGGTGTGGGGAGATTTTACGACCCTTAAGTCTCCACCCCACGTGTTGCTAAAGTTCCTTCCCAAGGACATGTGAACAGTATAATAATGACAAGCCACCTTCATTCCACCAGAGTTCACCCTGGGACTTGCTCATATGCATGAGGGGTTCCTGACTGGCTTATGGGTCACCCCAAATCATCCCAACTAGCGAATCTTCACCAGCCATAGATGATTGTTCCCTATAGCCACATGGATAATGCCCCCTTCCTCTCGTCTTCCCTGCCTATGCATGCTAGTCCCGCCCTGAGACTCCAGAGATCACTCACAGACAAATGGCTGGAAGGAGGTGCCAGATACCAGGTGAGGGCCCGGTGACCATCCACACCCCTTCTAGGAGGGAATAGCTAGAGTCCACATGCCCAACTGTGACGGACTCTCAGAAGATGGTAGTGCTAGTCTCATGAAGACAACAACAGTTTGGCTCAGAAAAAAAGAGCATGACAACACAAAGGCCTTGTCAGAGCCCAGAAGGTGCCTCGCTCTGACTGGTTCACAGCTGTTTCTATAGGATACTCTCTCTCTCTCTCTCTCTCTCTCTCTCTCTCTCTCACACACACACACACACACACACACACACACAGTTACACAGTAGGATTGCCCATGTCAGTGCTTATGGCCCCTTCCAGGCCAGGAGAGACCCTATGAAGGCAATATTGGCCCATGCTGTCAGAAAGCCTGCCATGGCTGGAAACAGTTACAACTTCTGGGGTTTTAATATGTTTAATCAGATTGGCTTTGCATAAGCCACACAGACAAGAGATCTGTGCGGCTGATGTGTGTCTCATTGCCATTCATGAGAAGAAGCCTTTAGCATGATAAATATTGAAAACTGCCTCCCGGTTCATCTTGACAGCTCAGAGTGCACCAGATGCACACACAACTGCTGCTGGCCTATTGTTATGGTGCCGCCCACCTGCTGGGAACACCTTCCTTGCTTTCAACCAAGAAATGTATTTTTATACCATGTAGTACAAATTGAGTTTTTTCCCTCCTCTTCTAGTGATGATATGTTTCATGTCTGCTGTAGTTCTGTCGGTTTTAAGACCTCTATTGATTCTGCTACCAAGACCACTCACAAGTCAGGGTCCTGAAAATACCTCATTAATGTAGAAACCTCCTTGGGCTGACCCTGCGGGCAAACATCTCTCCCATCCACAGCCCTTGGCAACTTCTGGCTCTCCTCTGTCATTGCCTAGGAATGGTTCAAAGCACCATGTACCCACATTGGAACTGTCATGCCTGGGTGTGCAGTTTGCACACCTCCCTAGAGAGCATGCTGGGTTTTATTTCCCAGTCCCTAGCCTCCTCTTCCCTCACGGAACTGCCAAAGGCCTTTCTAGGATGACTCTCCCATTTCCCACTCTATAGACAAGGAAAGCGAAGCCTGGAAAGTTTAATCGCCAGCATGGTGGCACAGCTCTGTACTCCTGGCTGTCAGCGGGAAGATCGTGATTTCAAGGTCAACCAGTGCTCCATAATAAGACCCTGTCCCCATAGGAAGAAAGAAGCACAGCCAGCAAATAGGAGCTGATGCCTTCAAAGCCATGTGTCTTGGTAATGGCAGAGTCAAGTCTATAGCCCAATCATTTTCTTGGGGCCACTTTTTTCTATGGCCTGACTCATCTCTCCTTTGGCTACCATGTTTAAGTTTATGTCGGTCATCAACAAGTGTAACACAGATTGGCGGCTTGTCACACACAGATGGATCTCTTTCAGACACAGCGAGGAGCAGGGCCTGAGGTTCTAGGCCTTGTTGAGGGAACAAGTGTGTGCCTGCATCTTCATTGTGGACAAGGCGTTAAGTACCTAGACTGCCTGTGTGCACGCGCTCACCAGATAATAGCAGAGCAGCTGTGGGTGATGTCAGGTGGGAGAACCTCTTGTCACAGGCCTCACAGGTGCACAGGCATTGTGTGCCGCTGAAGAGACAACCCCTCCCCGACCCCGGTGAAATATCTTCTCTTCATGCTACTCCACCCAGGCACCCCGGAGGTGTCACCATCAAGAATGGATGGAACCTCATTGGCTAGAATGACTTGTTCTGAGAGATACACATGATGGACCTCTATAAATATTGACAAGGAGACAAGTTAACTTTAATTCCTTCATTTGGACGGCGCCGTGGCAAGCTTCTGTATTGAGTAGACACCTCAGGGCCCTCACATTTAAAGTTTCTTCCAGCCCTTTAGCTTAGGCCTCTCATGACTGAGACTCTTCCTGCCTGCGTTGGCTTATGACTGATGCATTCTAGGACTTCATCCAACAAGTTTCACTGAGCTGTCTGCTTCATACTCAGAACTTAGCCATTGTCAGCAAATTAAAGGACCTGGCTTCTCCCTGGAATCCAAATTTCTATGAGCTTCACTGAACTAATCATTTGTGTGTTTCTAAGACGTGGTCTCATTAATCAAAATTTGTGGTTTTAAAGTAATCATATACCTTCCTCTGTGTCTGGAGGCAAAAACGCCCCGGGCATTTACTGCATGATCATGTCATGCATACAGCTACCTATACACTGGCGGCAGATGCTCCATTCATTAATAAGCAGAAGGTTCATTAAACTGGAATGGATCACTCTATTCTTGCCAAGCCATTTGTTAACCCAAACAGCATCTGGTCCCTGAAACCTACCTACCTACACGAGCCACTCCACCCACGCCTTGGTGTTAGCTGTTGCCTAAGTCCTCAGGTCCTAGACTTGTTGGTTTTTATTTTGCTGCTTCACCAAGTTGTGAGATAGCAGGGATAGGTGGTACAGGTTCACCAGTGTTAGCAGTGTCCTTCCATAGATCCCACCAACCAGCATTCCACCTGGTCAGTGGGGCTAATGAGCAAGTGTGCTCTAAGAAGGTGTGCACAAACTTTCCCTTCCTTCCTTTTCTCGCAGGAAGGTAGACTTTTCCAAGTGCCTGTTTTTAAAATTAATCATTGTTCTTAGTTCTCTAAGAATTTTGTACATTCACTGCCCTCCCCAGGCCTGGGAACCATGGCAGAAGAGAGGACAAACAGGCTGTAAGAGCCAGAGCAGTGACTGAGCCCAGGAAAGCACTGTTCTCTAGACATAACAGAGCCTCTGTATGTAACACTCACGGCAGTTATGACAACACGGGCAAGGTCATGGATGGTGCATATTTCACCATATTCTGTGGGTCACAAGAATTTGGGGATCACAGAGACAGTTGCAGGTGTTCATGTCACTGTCTGGCCAACGTTTCTTAGGGCAAATTCTCTGAACTGCCGTCACTCTATTCTGTGGAGAGGTGTCCCTAGTGCCCTTCCCTCCTGAGGCCGCACTTCTGACTTTACCAAGGGCTTCTTTAACTTTAACTTTTTAAAACTCTTCCTCCTCCTCCTCCTCCACTGTATGCTCTCCCACCCTCAACAGCAGGATCCCCTGTCACAGTCCTACAGCTGCACTGTTGAAGGTGGTAGCATTACCCACACGGGCACAATTTTATCCCATAGTAATTAAGTTTGCACAGCTCTCTCCCACTCCAGGTACCCCTCCCCCATCCCATAACCAGTGGTCGCCCAGAGGTGGCACAGCCCTCCTACAACACCCAATGCACCCTTTTCTGTAGCTACCCTGTGGCCTTCACAGGCTTGAAGGCTGCTCTTTTGCTAGGCTCTGGTCTTTTCTTTACACAGCTGAGGATGTGCCCTGCTCCGTGTCTCCAGACTGCTGGCAACTGAGTCACCTGTGTGGTGCCCGAAGAAGTGGTTGACGTAATTAGCTGTGGAATGTGTACACAGCTAAGTGCATTGTCCTCTGGTGTGCATTACCCTGTCTGGTCTGATGGTCTTGGACTCTTACAGGAACCCTAGTTCTTATTTTGCTCTGTGAATAAGGCAGCGTCCAGGGTGAGTCAGGGAGGTTCTTCTTCTGACTAGGAAAATAAGGCCTTTGTGCCCTTTGCTGTCTCGATCTTATTAAAATAAGATGTTGTGAAGCAACACTAAAGGTGTTGCTACAGCAGCATCTGGAATTGTCCCTTGTATGGCAAAGTGGCCTGTATCTGTGGCAGTTGGTTTCTCCCAAGGGCTATGGGCCCCGGGAGGTTGACATGCTCTCCCGTGCAGCCGTACACCCATGGGCATTTAGGTATCACTAATTGGACTCAATGAGTTATCTAAAAGATAGAAGAAGAAGATATGAAATTGGGATGGAGAGGGATGTGGAGGTGAAGGACTCCTGCAGAGTGAGTTAGATGAAGGGGTGGTGAGGCAAGGGTGACTGAAATCCATTGTGCACATCTATGAAATTCTCGAAAATGAATTCAAAAAATAAAAACAAGTAAACATATAAACTTGTCTAATTGAAAAAAATCCCAGCAAGAACAACTTAAGGGGGAAAGGTTCATTTTCATTCACAATTCACAGTTACAGTCATCATGGCAGTGAGGTCACAGCAGCAGGAACCTGAGGCAGATGATTGCATGACGTCCGTGGTCAAGTGGCAAAGGGGGAAGACTGCTTCTACTCTCTCACTGTCTGCTCCATATAAAGTCTGAGATCCCAGCCCAGGGAACAGTGCCACTCACAGTGGGGACACAGTGGACATGTCTCCCCACCTCAACTAACCTAATCAAAACAATCCTTCATGGGTCTGTAACTTTGGTGACAGTAGGTCTCACCAAGTTGACAATTGAGATTACCCAACACAGTATCCCTCAGTAGAGTGGACGTCTCAAAACTTTGAATTCTCTGGGAACATGTGGGCCAACGACAAAGCAAATCTAACACATAAACTCAAGTCTGCTTTTCATTAACCAGAAACTGCCTCTTTGTCTTTTCCGGAGCTTCTCTTCTGCATCATCCATCATGGTCTCTTCAGAGCCTCTCAATCTTGCATCACTCAACTTTATCCTAAACAGAGGTGTATCCGTACTGCACCTGCATTTGAAATGGAAAGGCATAGCTTGGCTGTGCAGCTTTCCTTACTAATAAGACAGGCACCATCTATTCAAGACAAACTAATCTGTTCTGTTTGTGTGTCCTTACTGACTGTACATTATCTCCGGCAAGAACAGTCTCGGAGGATAATGGCAATGCTGAGTGAGGATGGGAGTGGACAAATGAGAAGAGCCTGGGTAGTGTAGTTCTGCGTCCTGAGATATGCCAGAGAAGGACTAAAGTGTCATCTGGGAGGCAAAGTTGTACAGTTCTCCTGATGTGTCCAGAAAACATGACTTCTTTGTAGCCATCTGCTGCCTCTGACTCTTGCAAGCTTCCCACCTCCTCTTCCACAGTGATCCCCCAAGCCTTGGGAGGAGAGGCATGATATAGATGTCTCATTAAGGGTTGAGCATTCCGCAGTCTCTTACTCTCTGTACCAGTTGTGGGCCTGTGTTCATCACCATCAATTACAAATAGAAGCTTCTCTGATGAAGGTTGAGGGATGCATTACTCTATGATTATAACAACAAATCATTAGGAGTCAGAGTAATATGATGTCCACTATAATAATAGCAGGAGGTTCTCCCTATGACCTGTCTAGCCACAAGTTCCTGGTCTAGAATTTGGTGCCAAATATGGGTTTTGTCTTGTGGAACAGGGCCCCTGGGAGTTTGACCCTGCACTGGAAGAAGTCTACACATCCAAGAGTATATGGGCACCACTAAATGGGCTCAGTGGGTTGAAAAGATAGATAGATAGATAGATAGATAGATAGATAGATAGATAGATAGATAGATAGATAGATAGGAAGGAAGGACAAAGTTGGAGAGAGAGGGAAGGAGAGATGATTCTTGGAGGAGTTAGAGGAAGGAGGATAAATATGATATGAATATATTACACAAAAATCTAAAAAACTAATTCAAAAAATAAGAAAAGGTAGTTGTAGTTCCTTCCTTCAAGCACGTTTATATTTACTACTGGAAGTAATGTTAGAGACTGGAGCTGGCAAACCTCAGACCAGGCCACAGAGAGCACCAGAGAGGCTCTGGGTAAGACCTAAATGGCATCAGCTTCCCCTGAGGTTCTCCTCAACTACCCATTTGGGTCTGAATCATAGGACATCTTGGGCAAGAGAAGAAGCTACTGATGGAGACTTAAGAGCCAACTGAGTGGTGAGTTCAACCTTGAGCATGGCAACTGGTGGTGACTGACTGACAGCAGTGGTGTCTTTAGTGGTAATGAGGATGCTAGTGGTACCAATCAGCCAAAAGGATGATGGCAGCGATTCTGATGCTCAGTATGATGCTGGTAGTGATATCCATAATGCTGATCTGAGACTGATCTGAGGAGCCTTAGCAGGCATTGTTTCTCAGTGGCTTCTTTCTGGAAAGAAAAGGAGATTACAAGAAGTCAGGAAGAAGGCACAGGGACAAAGGGTACATAGGTCCTCAGATCTGGGAATGCTGGCATCTGTCCTGCTGCATGCTGGGAGTGCAACTGTCAGGATGAAGGCTTCACTGACTCAGTAGAATCATTATTTCTATTTCTAAATATAAAGGACTTGGCCCCGTGTCAGCAGAGGAGGCCACAGCTGCCAAGCCCTCCACCAGCTGGAGGCTCTGGCTTTGTGTGTTGAAGGAGCATAAGGTCATCCTACCATGAACAGATTCCAAACAGAACTCTATTTAAGGAGCTCTAGGCCAGCCTATTTAGGGTCACAGGATGACTTAGAGGGGTATCAGGAGGGGCGCTTGGGTGCCCTGACTCCTGTGCTCTCTGCAGTTTGATCGAGGTTCTCATCAGATGGTAAGATCTCAGGCTGGATCGATAGACACAGCTGATAGTACCTGAAAGGCTGAGGCAGAAGGATCAAGAATCTGAGTCCAGCCTGGGCAACATTCAGAGACTATGTCTCAAACACACAGACATAGAAATAAGACCACAGCCTGGCAGCACACTGCAGGAGTGATGGGGCAAAGGAGTAAGACCTCCCCCCAGAATGACATTAGCAGCCTCCTCTGTCCCCTTTGTCCACCTGCAGAAGACTCATGGACCTGATGTCAGGCCGCTGTGGTCTGTTTCTGATCCCCTGCCGACCCCTAAGCAATGGAGGCTGGAATAGGCACCCTATCTGGCCACTAGTGGTGTTGCGCCACAATACTCACCTCACCTCATCTCTTCTGGCTGGAAACATTCTTCATTGACATCATGAGGAAGATGGTGGAAGAAGTCAAGAAAAACAGGTGGTTTAAGGCATGTCACTAAAAATAACAGTGGGATGGGTCAATGGGTAGATAAAGTATGAAGTACCTACTGGGCAAACACAAGGATCTGAGTTCAGATCCCCAGAATCCACATAAAAGTGCAGGAGGCATCATTCATCTGTAATCCCAGGGTCCCTATGATGGCAAGATGGTGCCAAGAGAACCCCTGGAAGCTTATGAGCCAGGTATCCTGGCATTCACAGTAGCAAGCAATAGGCACTGCCCCAAACAAAGTGGAAAGTAGAATTGACACCTGAGGTTGTTCCCTAATCTACACACACACACACACACACACAAACACACCATGATACATGTGAATCATACCCAACCATCCTTTTACCACACACAGACACACACACACAAACACCATGGTATGTGTGCAATCATACCCAACCATCTTTTTACCACATACAGACACACAAACAGACAAAATGATTTTTTTTTCAGTTATAGTGAAAAGTGGAAGTACCAGCCTACTGCATCTCTGATGACCCCTATCGGGCAACACTCCTGCATCTTGTGACAGGTGACTTGGCCCCAGTGTCTGCTGAGAACTCTGTGGACACAGAGAACACCACAACAGACAAAACAGGCAAAGCCTCTGCCCTGCAATGGAAGAGACTATAAATGAGTGGTTTGTGATATGTTGGAAGTGATGTGTGCTCTACAGGACCAGGAACGACAGAGCAAAGGGGTCATCAGAGGCAGGCTAGGCAGGGATGGCCTTTCCAGAAAGTCACAAGAAAACAGACTTTGAAGGAGTAGGAGACGAGGGCCTTGGAGTAAAGGGACAGTGGTAGTCTGGCTCAGCCTTGGAGGAGCAAGCCGACCAGTGGACCATACAGCGAATTCTCTCAACCTGCAAACAGAATGATATTTGAGTACTTCATCTTTAAAATGTACGAACAGTCTCCCAGCCTTCCCCTAGCAGCTTTTATGCTTCCTCACCCTGCTCCCAGATTGCCTCAAACACCTCTTAGGAAATGAACACATGATGGGTGACACCCCTCCTCAGTGCAAGCTGGCTGGAGCCACCTAGCTCCTTCTTGACCCAGCCTCTGCTGACAAGCTGATCACAGGGTGTTAGAATGTGGACGGAACATATCTGCTCACCTGTGTGCAGGCGAGTGAAAGCTCACATGTGAGCAGTCCAGGGGCAGGGTGAGCAATAGGGAGAAGCAGCTACATGCACAGTTGGGCTTCCCAGCATCTCTGCTAATCATGTGGTGTAGTGTCAGTGTGGGAGGAGGCCCTGTAAGGGCCCCTAACGGGTGTTGCTGACACACAGTTCTATCTGCATCCCTATGCCAATGCTGCTTTTGCATGGGCACAGATGTAGTTTACAGCACCATTAGATCCAGGGCTCTAAGCCAGCTAGTTTCTGATTTACTTGGCATGAGAGCAGAACAGCAGGTCTTGGCTGGATAATGATGTGTACTGCATTGTTAGTTAAACCCTGTGCATGAAGGCTACCTGCACGGGATCACAGACTCATAGTCATTCATTCTCTCTCTCTCTCTCTCTCTCTCTCTCTCTCTCTCTCTCTCTCTCTCTCTCTCACTCTGTGTGTGTGTGTGTGTTTCTGTCTCTCTCTCTCCCTCTCTACTTTCTCTCCTCTCTCTCTCATCTCTCTATCTCTCCATGTATGTATATGTATATATGTGTTCATGCACATGTATGAACATGTTTATATGCAGGCCAGAAGTCAACCATGAATGTCATTGCTCAGCCACAAATCACTTTATTTGTTTCTAGGTAGGGTTTTTCAGTAGAACCCACTAGGCTGCCTGACCAAACCCAAGGGTTCCCCTGTCTCTGCGTACCAACATACCTGGCTTCTTAGGTGGATGTTGAGATTAAATTTGGAGCCTCATGTTTGCATAGCAAGCCCTTTACCGACTGAACTACTACTATCTCCCCAGACCAGGGTCACAGGGTTTTCTTTTGCACAAATATCTGAAAAGGGAAGATAAATGAGATCTTCCTGAATCTTTAGCTGGTTCCCAGTCACTATGCTGAACAGCTTATGAATGGGACTTGCTGAGGTCGTTGTCCAGTGGTTGTCAGCCTAACAAATTGTTCATTCGGATTCTCAGCATGTGCGCATTAAGAAAACTAAAGTTCTGTGTCCTCTAAGGACCCCAGACACACGCCACAACAGTGGATCTAAATAAGGAGGAAAAAGTTTAAGTAAGAATAAGTCTCTGTGAGTAGTTATTTGGGATCTGGGTGGCAGGCCCCAATAGAGACTAAGAGTAAAAGAGTTAAAACAACTAACTACATTGATACCCATAGGGACCGAGGACTTTAAACTGATACTTCAGATAACTGACAGTACCAGAGATTACGTTTATTGGTCCATTTGCTTTTAGCTTGGGATGTTTGAAATATGAGGTAGATGGAAACACATGAATAAACCTCCCATAAATCTTTGGCCAGTGTCACTATAGGGCGAATATTTAAACCTGTCCCAGGATCATTAGGGATCAGCCCAGCACCACTGGGTATCACCAGCCTCTGCCTGTGGCCCACACACAGAGGGAGAGAGAGAGAGAGAGAGAAAGAGAGAGAGAGAGAGAGAGAGAGAGAGAGAGAGAGAGAGAGAGAGAAAGGAGGAGAAGAAGAGAAGGAGGAGGTGGAGGAGGAGGAAGAAGAGGAGGAGGAGGAGAAAAGAAAAAGACATAAAAACAGAGACAAAGACACAAGGATTATAAATAAAGAATAAAGATGCAAGCAGGGTTGCAGAAGGAATAAAGAAAAGAGACAAACAGAGACATTGGGACAGAGAAAGGTGAGGGGACAGACAGAGACAGAGATACAGAGAAATTGAGGCAAAGGGGGAAGAAAGAAGAGGGAGATAGAGGCAAAGGTATAAGAGAGAGGGACAAAAGGGTAGAGAGAGGGAAGGGAGACAGAGATACAGGGAACCAAAGACACAGAGACAGAGACCAAAGGAGAGAAAGAGGCATAGCAGAGTGTAGAGTGAGAAACGGAGAGGGCTGAGAGGATGAGGAAGACAGACAGACAAGCGGGCAGACTGGGGTGGGGGAATGCAGAAATATGAGACTGTAGTGACCAGTGGTCCTGTGGCTGAAGCCCCAGTGAGTCACAGTGTGAGCAGAAGTCACTTAGCTGAAGTCATCAGAATAAAGCAAACAGATTGAGTGACTTAGATGTCAAAAGCTATCACCTCATAGCTGTGGAGGCCAGAAGTCAGGTATTGGCAGTGTAGACTCTTGGGAGGGTCTGTCTCAGTGTCTTCTCTGGCTTCTGGCAGTGACTGGTGATCAGCGTTGGCCCATTAAATATTTAGGGAAGTCTGTGTGTGTGTGGAGCCCTCCCTTTGTCTGAGAGCAGTCGTCATGGACCAGGCCCACCACAAGACCTTGGCTGCCTCCACACATACAATCACACACATGGTCCTAGGGCTGACAGCTTCCTGTGTGAGAGGCAGAATTTCATCTCTGGAAAACAGGTTTGGTCAAGTGCCATCTGCTCAGATAACTACTGAAACAGTGAGATGCTTGTTTACCAAAATGGAGATCAAATTATAGGCTAATGTTGTCTCACAGTACCAGTTCAAACTCCCAAGGCTCGATTTTCATACACAACCAAGTTACAAGGTAAAAGCCACAAGGGAAAGTGTGAAAATGTGCTGAGTGAGGGACTGGAGAGATGGCTCAGCAGTTATGAGAACTTACTGCTCTTGCATAGAACCGGGGTTTTAGGGGATCCTGTGCCCTTATCTGGCCCCTGTAGGCACCTGCATGCATATAGTACACATAAGACATACAGACACATACATACAGACACAAATGAAAATTACATCTTTATAATAATAGGTAATAAATAAATGATAGATAACTATCTTAATTGATCGTTAATGGATAAAAGATACATACATACATATGTAGATAGATAGATAGATAGATAGATAGATAGATAGATAGATAGATAGATAGATAGATGTTTTTATTCATTTTTAATCTATCCCTGAATTTTGGGAAGTGAATGCTGCCATCCATCTCAGGCGGTGTGATTTGTGGCCAGCCTTCTAGCACTTATGTAAGCCTAGAATGCAGGGGGATGCCCACAACCAGGTTACAGCTCAGTGTCCAGTAGTGGCCCACATTTGTTGATGTCACTGATTCCAATTAAACAACACTGGTGCATGAAATTAACAATCATATAAATAGATTCCAGCAGCTCAGACAGACGAGAGCGTGCCGTTCTCCCGGGGACCCTTGGGCATCAGCCCAGCCAAAGCCTTGCCAGGTATATCTTCCTGACTCAGGAAAGGAGCCGAGCAACTGCACAGGTGGGTGACCTCCTGCCTCACACTTTGGGACTCAGCTCTGATATGAGGCCAGCCCAGCTGTGTGCACCTCTGCCGAAGAGGATCCTCATGAAAGCCTGTGGGTTGTGGTTTTGCTTATTTCTTCACAGCCTGCTTGTCTTCACGAAGTTGACATGTTAATCCTTAGCTTATCATGAAATAGCTTCCTGGGGTACTATGTGTTGGCATTTACTGTAAATCCAAGAAAGGAGGGGGCTGAGTGGCAAGGGGCCCCAAGAGCAGCTCCTGCTCTCCCTTAGAAGAGATCCAGTTGAGTGGGGCGGACGCACCCAGGACAGCGACAGACTCGGCTGCACCTGGCTCCCAGGTACTCTCCCCACTCCTGCCATGAGCACAATCCACTCAAGCGACCGCCCTGAAGTAGGCACAGGTGGTGGCACTATGGAGTTAAACCCTACTCCTCGGTTCTGAAGTGCTCAAACACTCTTATTGTTTGCCTCTGGTTCCTCAAAACAACTGCATGACATCAGCAGGGAAGAAGATGGGGACATCATTTTGTAAGGGAAGGCAGTCCAGGTCATCAGTGAGCTTGCACAGGAATGCAGAGGCAGTGACATTGACCTTCTCTCTCAGTCCAGTCTACCCTCAGGATGTCCTCCACAGCCCTCCCCCTCTTTCATCTGGGTATGGAAGACAACTGGGACAACACATACTTTCTCCAGCCCCTTGAGTTGCAGTCAACAGTCATCTTTGCCAAGACTCTTTTACTCCCGTCTGAACAGGATCAAATGTTCTCTTTGTGAAACAGTCCTGACAGTGGAGGTACAGCCCGTTGCAGGCCCCCTGATGCTCAGACCTCTCTCTTGCCTGTCAGCTCTCTTGGGAAATTCAGGCTTCCCAGATTTGGATTCCTTTCTTGTCATTTGTCATCCAGTCCTAAGGCAACCTTATAAAACATATAGCTACATCTGACTGTGTGACATATGCCACGCTCTGTGCTGGAAATTGTATGTGTGAAGGAAGACCCTCAGTGGAGAAAATGCCTCCTTCAGGTTGGCCTGTGAGCACATCTGTGGCACATTCTCTTGATTCACGATTGATGTGGTGAAGGGGTGTGGTCCCTTGGCCTGTGGCCACACCCTGCTGCCGCCCCCAAGGGTGGTGCCCATTATTCAGGACCACACCCCTTCAATGTGGGAGCATCCAGTCATCTATAGGCTGTGCTATCTCTGGCCATGTGGTCCTGGACTGTATGAAGTGGCAGACTGAGCAAGCCATTTGGGAGCAAGTCCGTAAGTGTTCCTCCATGGCCTCTGCATCAGCTCCTGCTTCTAGGTTCCTGCTTGAGTTCCTGCCCTGACTTCCCTGGGTGATAGACTCTAACTTGTAAGTGAAATAAACCCTTTCCTCCCCTAGTTGCTTTTGGTCATTGTTTACCACATGGTTTTAAAAAAAAGAACATGAAGGATTTGTTTGTTCTATTTAGAGATTAATTTTCTACTCCAGTCTGCCCAACTTTGCATAGTAACTTCTGGGGCTTGCACTGTTACCTGTGTCTGCCTCCCTGGTGAACCGGGCCTTTCCTCCTTCTGCCTGGTCCAGCACCTCTCCATACACATCCCTGTCCTGCTGAGACGGTCCACAGTTTAACCACTGCAGCTTCCTCTGTTAGCGTTTCCAGGTCATAACTTTCCCCATCCTTTTAACCTCTCCACATATTTGTATTTAAAGTGTGTTTCTTCTCAATAACACATTGTTAGATCTTGCTTTTTCTTTTTAATTTGGCAATCTCTGCCTTTTAAATGGGTTATTTAGATAAAGGATCTGCAAACTATGGCCCCAGAGCTAAATTCAGCTCACTGCCCAGTTCAGTAAATAAAATTTTATTGGAAAACATAGTGAGCATTTGTTATGTGTCGTCTAAAACTGGTTTTGCAGAGCCAGAGTGATTATTTCTAACTGTAGCCTGCGAAGTTTGAAGCATTTACTGTTAGTCCCTCCACAGGAAATATTTGCTGGTCTCTGGCACAGACCGGTTCCCTTGGAGGTCTGCCCTAGATCTAACATCTGCTCTTCCTTTCCTTCTGCCTCCCAGCTGCCCTCTGGGTTCAGTTTCTCTGTCCTAGCTGATGGCTGGAATTGGTCCATTGTTCATTTCTGCACTGGGCAATTAGCCAGCTTTTCTTTTGCTTCTCTGTTGTTGCTCTCTTTACAGTGAGCATCTTTCATTTGCCACAGTTCACCTGTGAGTGAAACAGCACCTTGTAGAGTGTACCCTCTCCAAGTATGTGCATCTCGCTTCCTGGGGCTTTGTCCTGCTTCTCATTCCTATGTGCGCTTAAATTCCATAATACTGTTGTCATTATTTTTAGAGAAGAAACGTCAACTGTCTTTAAAGGAAATACAAAGCTTTATACTCTCTTTTTCAGTTCTTTTGGAGTGTGTATGTGTGCATGTGCGTGCGTGCACACACACGCACATATATGAGTGCGTGCACATGTGGAGACCAGACAGTGATGTCAGGTGTGTCTTCTTCCATCACTTTCCAATTTGTTTTTGAGCAGGGTCTCCCGCTGAGCCTGGAGCTCACTGAGTTAGCTAGACCACCTGACCAGCAGTCCCAGGACCTCTGTCTCTGCCTCCCCAGAGCTGGAGTTACAGAGTTTTTAAAGTGCCTGGCTTTGTACATGGGTGCTGGGAGTCAGACTCAGGTCCTCGTGTTTTCCCAACCCCCATCCCGTGATTCCTATTCTTCATTATGAATAGAAATTTCCTCTGTTCTAATTTTTTCTTTCTGCCTGAAAAAATCTCCTTTTAATGTCTTATTCATTCATTACTTATTTATCTATTTTCAAGTGGAATCTTGCTGTGTTGCCCTGGTTAGTCTCAAACTAAGCGATTGCCTGCCACAGCCTTCTGTATGCTGGGACAACTTGCGTGTGACATTATGGCAAGCCTTGTGGGAACAGCCCCTGATACTGTGAGGCTGACCTGCTTCCGCAGGAGTCAGGACACAGCCTCATTCAGTGCCTGTTGGTGTACCTTTCTTAATTTTGTTGAATGGAGAAATCACATCTGTCCATGCAAAAAACACAGCTTTCCCTTTAAAGGGAATAATGGAGTTTGTTCTGCAGAGATATTTGAGTGACCGTGGCCAGGAAATACAGATCTAGATATCATGACCAAAACAGTTCTTACAAAAGAGAGCATTTAATTGCAGGATTGCTTCCTGTTTAGAAGCAATTTTAGTCCATTATCATCATGGTAAGGAGCATGTTGACACACAGGCAGGCTTGGTGCTGGAGGAGGAGCTGAGAGTTCTACACCCTAACCCATACACACACACACACACACACACACACAGAGAGAGAGAGAGAGAGAGAGAGAGAGAGAGAGAGAGAGAGAGAGAGGAGAGACAGACAGACAGACTCTGGGATTGGCATAGGCTTTTGAAACCTCAAAGCCCACTCAGAGTGACATGCTTCCTTCAATGAGGCCACACCTCCTAGTCCTTCTAATCCTTTCAAACAGTTCCAGTCCCTGATGACTAAGCATTGAAATATATAAACCTATGGGGACCATTCTTATTCTCTAAAGATCTCTTCTAACCTAGCTTTTGAATCACAAATGTGTGTTGTATCTTCAGATGATTCATTTTTCAGCTCGCAAAAGGTATTCTTGTTTCACTTACTATAATATCATAGTGATTTACTTAATTAAATAAAATACCCAGTGTTAACCAACCATTGCTACCTTCCTGTAATATGCTATAATTGAATATGAAGTATTTGTAAAATACACTTTGTTGAGTGTATTTGAAGGCCTCTGTCTCCTTTTTTCCTAAACTGGATCAGAAGCAAGGAGATATCTATGCACGGGCCATTAGTTCCCTTTAAACTTACTTAAGGTCCTTCAGTGGCTATGGTTCCACTTGGGCATAGCTTTCCTAGACCAACTCAAGTATGGATTTGGAAAAAACATCAATTATGTTTACGTTTTCATCATAATGAGTTGTCACATCTCATATAATATTTTAATGTAGTGACACTTAATGCTTGTTACTAATATTTTTGTTACTTTTCTGGTTTTATCCTTATCAGTTTTACATAAATTTGCATATATTTTATTCTCAAATACCTATGCTTGACTTTGTAGTTTTTTCTTTGAATTCTTCCCCCCTCCTCTCCCCTCACTTGTTAGTTTCTACTCTCATTGCCTTCTTTTTTCTGCTATCTTTTAAAAAGCATTTTAATGATCACGTTTTTCTGCATTGTTTAATCTCACCCCTACATCTGTTATGTCTTCCCTGCCCCTGTCACTCATGTGTTCTGTGTCACTGTGAGACCGTTAATTTTAAGCAGG
>JAQHUG010000159.1:2652065-2680736 GCA_028555095.1 Dicrostonyx torquatus
GGGGTTGTCTTGATTATGTTCACTGATATGTGTGGACCCAGGGTAAAAGTGGGTGGCACTTTCCCCAGGTCTGGATCCTGGACTGTGTAAGAGCAGACAACTAGCTAAGCACAAGCAGGCACGCATTCATTCTCTCTCTGCTCGTGACTAGATGTGACCAGCTGCTTCAAGTTCCTGCCTTGACTTCTCCACAACGACGGACTGTAACATAGAATTGGGAAATGAATAAACCCATCCTCCTTTAATGTTGCTTTTCTTCGGGAATTTGTCACAGGAACAGACATGAAATTAGAACAGTCATCCCCATGTTACCTACAATGCCTATTGTGATGTTGAATGAATTGGTGTTTCATTACATTGTTTGGGGCAACGACAAGAGACAGCATTGCTTGTATACATTAAGCATATGCACAAATATTGTCAAGTGTTTTCTCTCTGTGGCTTGTTGATCTGTGGATGTGGCACTTGCCAGTGTGAAGGGCGGAGTGCGTTGTCTGCTGCAAGTAATACTCTACTGTCTAAAATAAAATAAAGCTGATTTAAAAGCAATTCTTAAAGTCCTTTTGCTTTTACATTGTAAGAAGTTCAGATTCAGGAGAGAATTCAAGGGACTGTGAAGCACAAACCCACGGGGTTGTGGGATTGGAAGGAGGGGGGCTGGCTTAGACACCAGCAGATCCCCGACTATCAGAAGGCCACGGTCTCCAAGAGTGCCCGGTGTGACCTGGTTCTTTTGAGTAGAACTGGGTTTTAGTGACTAAGCCATCATTATGCCTGTGGACTCCAGGTCTGATACACTACTTACACAGTCCCAGTTCTGTGTAAAAGGGAGGAGTGACCCATGATAATGAGCAAGCTGTGGAAGAAGACCTCACTTGGCCCTCATGATGTATGAGGCCACTGTGGTTTGCAGGGGGTAGTGTCATAGCACTGTGAGCCCTATAGAGGACAACCCTTTTGGTATCTTCCAGCTGCTAGTGGTGGGTGATGCCTGGTGGCTTTTGGCATTTCACTGTTCTATGTCCCATTGAGACCTCGCTCTTCCTCCCAGGAACTCCCTGACTCTTCATGTCATCCTCCTTCAGTTTGCACCTGTCTCTCTTGTCCATGGGATAATTGTGTGTGTGTGTGTGTGTGTGTGTGTGTGTGTGTGTGTGTATAAGAGAGAAAGAAGGAGTGTGTGGGTAAATGTGCCACAGCACCTATGTGAAAGCCATAGGGCAACCTGGCATGCCAATCATTACCTTCATATTGTTTGACATGTGATCTCTTTACTATTCATGGCTGCCTTGCCAAGAAAGCCCATCTTCAATCTTCTAGGAACTCTCCTGCCTCTGCCTCTTATCTCGACACAGGGGTGCTGGAATTACAGGTGTGTGCTACTATATTCAGCTTAACAAGAGTTCTGAAGATTCAAACTCAGGTCCTGTGCTTTCATGGCAAGTATTTCACTCACTGAGCCATCACTACACCCCTCTTTGTCCCTGATAGAAGCACCCTGGTCACAGGGGATGAGCACCTGTCCTAATGACCTTACTTTCAATTAATGACCTGTATACAGACAACTTTCCAATATGGCAGTGTAAGGGCCTCAGAAAATGGGTTTTGCCGTTGGGGGAAAACAGTTTGATGTATCCAGTTCCTGGATAAACTCTGAGAAAGAGCAACTAAAACCATTTTGGTCATGACACACAGCAGGATACCAAGGGTATCTTCTGACCTCCCAGAGTGTGTAGCTCTTATGCAAACCCCACCTGCTTCACCGTGTTCTCGTGTGTCATATTCTCAGTACTGTCTCATCTCTCCTCTTCCTCACTTCATTATGTGACCCACTCTGTCACTTCATTGATCCAAATATTGACACCTTTCTCCAGTGCACTGCACACAGCAGATTGCCAGTGGGCATTCATCAAATGCATTCATCAGTGTTCACTTGCCTGTCTTACCAGAAAATGTTTCAAATACAGACTTCAGCTAGAAAGGAAAATTGATGATACTGAATAATTTTACCATAGATTCAGTGATAGTTTCCAGGTAGGTGAAAGGAGCTAGCAATAGTCCCCTGGTCTATAGAGAGAGCCACCAATGACTCCAATGGTAGATGCAGAGAGCTTGAGTCTTTCATAAGGCAGTTGTGGCTGACAGAGATAATGTGACCAGTGGGAGAGCCTCTCCAGCCAGCGTGGTGGTGTTATAGAAATAGCCGCAGGTGTGTGTACACTTGAAGCTCTGAACTCTCCTCCTACATTATGCTACCCTGGATCACTTCGTTTGTGGTGCCGATACTCAGTTTCTTCACTTGAAAAGTGAAGCCAGGATAGGCTGCTGCTATGACAAACCTTGGTGATTCGGCTAGAAATGACCAGAGTAGCCCCCATAGACTCATATGTTTGAATGTCTGGTTCCAGTTGGTGGAACTGTTTGGGAAATATTAGGAGGTGTGGCCATGTAGAAGGAGGTATGTCACTGGGGATGGTGGACTTTGAGGTTTCAAAACTCCATGCCATTCCTAGGTTTACCTCTCTACCTCAGGCTTGTGGATCAGATGGCCATGTCTACCTGCTGCTTGCTGCCATGCTCCTGCCGTGACGGTCATAACCCTGAAGCTCTAAGTCTCCAATAAACTTTCCCTTATATGCCTTGCCTTGGCCAAGGTGTTTTGCAACAGCCATTGAAAAGTAACTAAGACAGAAGTTGTCATGAAGGTCAAGGTAAGGTATAGTAATGAGGAGGAGCCGGCGGTGGGGGCTGTGTTCCCTGGCATCCGGCTCCCAGCTGCGGGCCTGCTTTTGACTCTGGCTAGCTTCTACCTGGAATAATTACACACAAACTGTATTCATTTAAATACTGCCTGGCCCATTAGTTTTAACCTCTTACACATATTAGTTCAACCCATATCTAATAAACTGTGTATCACCACATGGTCGTGGCTTACTGGGAAGATTCTAACCAAAGTCCATCTTGGGCTGGAGAAACATGGCATCTGCCTTCTCTCCTCAGCCTTCTGTTCTGTCTACTCCGCCCACCTAAGGGCTGCCCTATCCTACAGGCCAAGGCAGTCTCTTTATTTAACCAATGAAAGCAACAGAAACACAGAAGGACCCTCCTACACCAGTAAGGAATGCAGAAAGATGTTTCTTAAGACCCGAAGAATTGCAGGGCATTAGGAAGTTGTGTTTGCTTTTGCTTTGTGTTTCTACATGCCCTTTGCAATGGAAGGTGTATGCTGGAGACAAAAAAAAAAAAAAGACAGTCAGCCAGCAAGAAAGACAGTGTTGTGTTTGTAGGGAAAATTAAGTTCTGGCAGAGCAGCACGACAGAAAAGCAGTGAAGTAGGAAAGCAGCTGCCAGCGTGAGGACAAGCATGGGCTGCCAAGGACAGGACAAGGACGTGAGCAGCTTTGGAAGAAGGCAGGACACACAGCTCTGGAGGGCTTTCTCTCTACCCCTCCTTTGCGCTTTTTCCTTATCATACTTGAACTGACTTCACCTGGTTCCAGAAGCGCCTCAGACCTCTGACACAGTCCCTAGAGTTGAAATGTCCCCGTGGAGATGAGACCAACAGTGGAGATGATGAAAAGGAAAAAGCCATACCCAGATGCCTTTTGCTGGGGTATAATAGTTGATCGGTCTCTTTTCCGGGTATTTTCTGTCAGTTCCAACAATGTGTCACTTTCCTCGCTAGTGCAGGCCTAGAGCTGAAAACAGAAAGTTCTTCTGTCGCTTTCTTCTTGCTGAAGTCCTTGTCAGCTTGTTTTTTGCTAGTCTTTCCATTGTCATTGCT
This sequence comes from Dicrostonyx torquatus, assembly GCA_028555095.1. Taxonomy (NCBI): domain Eukaryota; kingdom Metazoa; phylum Chordata; class Mammalia; order Rodentia; family Cricetidae; genus Dicrostonyx; species Dicrostonyx torquatus. The sequence goes on from JAQHUG010000159.1 coordinate 2,655,850, forward strand.
TCCAGAATTGCTTGCAGAATTTCAGTGCTGTTTGGTGGCATGTTGAAGGCAGACTGTAAAGATGAGTCAACCAGGGGATGAGTTTCTGCCATTGATCCCCGGTAGGAAAAAAATTTCTCCTTTGCATAATGAATACAGAAAGCATTTTGCATATTTCTTTATCTGTTGCTACCCTGGATCTTAACATTGACAACAATGAACTTGGACTTGCAATAAAGACCTGAGTAATGCTAGATGTCTTGAAACAGAACAGCATCTCCCCACCCACTGCCATCCAGAAGGCCAGCCTGGGTCCCATGTGCCTGGTTCAGGGATCTCAAGATCTCTAGAAGGACAATATGGTTGGCATTTAACAATATGTTTGCTTTTATATCTGCATCCATTTTTCTGAATAATTCCTTGTCCTCTGTAATGCCCTGGAAGTTGGTTCAGTGGTCCATACCAGGTCAGACTCTGCAGTAGCTAATCCCAGCTGTCTTCCTCGGGAGGCTCCTTTCCATCAGCAGCAGCACAACTCATCCCCAACCCCGTGCAGGGATCACTACATCCATTGTCTTCCTTCATCTGCACATCTTATCTCTTATCTGGAAGGTTTCTGCTGTGGGAGAAAAAGAGGACAGCATAGCATTGCATTTGCATACTGATGGAGACAGCAGCATTGCAGCGACTCTGATGTCATCGTTTCAGGCCCAGCAGGCAGATTGGGGGTTGTTCTTATAAGTCTCAAGGGAAGGGGACATTTTTACACCACTTGTTTGACCAGTGGTCTACAGCCAGGCTGTCTCTGACTCCTGGATGGAAGGAGTGGAGAGAACTCTAGGGAAGGGATGTGGGACTCCGAGGAGAGGGTAGAAGAGCACATTTAGTGAAGGTGCATCCGTTATATGAATGCCCTGTGTGGAGGGAATGTGCCACCACACCTTCTGATGTCCTGGAGTCTGACAACTTGAAGTCTGTCAACTTTTTTGGTGCGGGACAGGGTGAGAATGATGCCCACCATTCTCTGGAACTCAGGAACCTGGGTATATATCAGGGTATAGACATTCATTCTTGGACCAACTCTCGGTAGGCTTGCCATTTTATCTGTAGCAGCCATGGAGGAAAGGCGGCTACAGATGGTCATGACTTGATCAGCCCATAGCTCAAAACCTAGCATCATCCTTAGAAAGTTAGAATTCTGTGCTAGCTGCTGGGCATCCCTCCACACAGGGCATCTGCCCTCAGAAGTACCTTGGGTACAAGAGTGGGGGTGAAGTAGAATCTCACTCTTCTGTCCAGATCTGGAGGGGCATGCTGACATTTCCTGAGCTGCTGTGTCCCCCTTTCTCATGGAGGGGAGGGGTGGTATCCCCTTAATTTCTTTCTCTTCACTGTTTACAGGTTAGGAAATAGTCTCCTGTCTCAAATATCAAGAGAGACCTCTGTAATTTAGGGGCTCCACAAGTTTAGAAACTGTGCTGATTTCCTGCTCTTTCTGTTTTCAACACCAGCTGCTTCTAACTCTCCTCTTGCAATGAGCCCTGGTTGATCAGTCTCAGAAGCCAGAAAATGTCCATCAAATTGGATCAAGGTGGAGCGTGAGCCCAGTCTTGCCTCCAGTTCCATGCTCATTGCAGGCCCAAAGTTGAGGCCCCGGGGGAGCCCTGGACATACTCTTCAGGAACTTCAAATTTTCAAAGGTCTTTTGTCCTGCCATGTCATTCTGACCATGTCCAATGAGCTCCAATGACCTCCTGCCCCCATTAGTTCTGTGCTGTATTTAGTTCAGATGGAAATACAGACTTCTTAATTTAATCACTAACCAGGTAACCATGGAGATGACATCAAGCCTCCGGCTTCCTGATAAACCTGGTGAACGGTGGAAGTGCTGCTTACAGGGTATACAAATTCTCAGGAAGGCTTTGCCTGCAGGTCTCTGCTAAGCTGCCCTTGGCCTCTGGTGTTTGTTAGGATTCAGAGATTGGAAAGCCAGCAATCACGGCCTTTGTCTCAGTGCTTGCTTTTTCTCTCCTCTCTTGCAGGTTTATCGGCACTCCCACACTGGATATTATGTCCTGAGCAAAATTCCTCATGGGTAAGATGGTTCTTCCTTGTTCTGTCCCTTGGAAATCTGCAGACCAAAGTGAGACAGAGAACACTGAGGCTCTGCCCAGCCCTTAGGGCAGGAACAGGGCACCACGGACTGGAAAAGCCCTATGGCTCTTCTTCTGATAACAGGGCCAAGTTAACAAAAGTTACTTAGTCCAGCTGCTGGCACCTCTGGGGAGCCTCCTCCTTAGAGCGGTGATGCCCGCTCCCTGCTCTGATTCTGTGGAGCATGATCACCCGTGTCTCCACACAGGGTGCGCACGGCGGATGGAACCCAGCTTGCCTGGGCAGGCTCTTGGCTCTATCCTCACTAATGGGAAGGAAGTCCCTTACTTCCCTTCATGACATCAGAAACAAAGCTTCATGTTGGTGCATAGGCTACTGTGGCCATAGCTCCAGAAGTGCCTTGGGAAAGGAACAAAGAAATTAGTCTGTCTTGATCATAGGGAGAAAGAACTGGCTCTGCCCAGAAGTTCAAGAGCAGTGTGTGTTTGTGGTTCATGCTCTTCACTGACATGATTGTGTTCCCAGAAGCAAGTTCTCAGTGCTTTTGATGGGATCACCCAGCCTCGTGGGGTTTTATGGCCTTGAATTATGTTGCTAAGCCTACCTGGGCTCCCCCAAGTACATAATCTAGGGACATAGCTCGACTGGCAGAGCACTCTCCTAGCATAAATTAACCCCTGGGTTTGGCCCCAGCGCTGTATAAATCTTGAATGGTGACACAAACATGCATTTCAAACACTTGAGATGTAGAGGCAAGAGGAACAGAAGTTCAAGGTTATCCTAAGGTACATAGAGTTTTGCAGACAGTCAACCTATGCTACTTGAGACCCTGTCTAAAAAAAATACATAGTACGCGGCTTAGAGTCCGAGGGCACACAGGAAAGGGAAACCATGAGCAGGAGTATTGACAGATTTTTCAGCTCCAGGAAAGCACATTTCATTATATATTGTCAATATAATTATATTACCTAGCCACTGAGTCCCATAGATTAGGACACCAGTCAGGTTTGGTGAAGCCATTGGCCCAGATTAAGAGCCAGCAGTGGTGCTGACCTTAGAAAGCCCATAGATGTGACTGTGTTGTTTGCATATTTACCCTCTCTGTTTCTTCCCTACTGGCTCCTCCCTCTGTCCACTCCCATCCCTGAGTCTCCATCATTTGTTTCTGGGCATCTTGGTCCTGGGCTCCCATTGTCTCCAACATTCTGTTCTGTACTCTCTCTCTCTCTCCCCCCACGATGCTCTGAGAAGGATAGGTACCCAGAGCTTACCCTGGAAGAGAGAACTGTGCTGTCGGCCTCGTCCTGCAGCTTCTACAGATGCTGAGGTTGAGACACAACATTTCCCTGACAAACGTCAATAAACAACAGCAGGTGCTGCTAAACCGTATCGTTCCGGAAGAGAGCTTTAGCCACAGCATGAGTGTTTAGACTGCTGTCTGTTCTCTGCTAAGCTTAGGCAGAATGCAGGCATGTCCTTAGAAAATAAACATGGTGGAAGTAACTTCATTTGGACTTCAGACAAAGAGGTGCCTGCACGGAGATAAAGGACAAATGTGTTGGAATGGGGCTGTTGGTTTATTCATGGTACTAAACCAAAGAAACTGAACATGACTGAACATAGTAAAAAGAAAGTATCCATGGCGGGGGAGATGTAGAGACATGGTTTTGTGGCTAAGAGCACCGGCTCCTCTTCCAGAGGACTGGAATTCAGTTCCCAGCACATACATCGGGCAGCTCACAGCTGCCTAGAACTCCAGCTCCCAAGTAACAAAACTTCCTCTTCAAGCGTCTGCGTGTACCTGCACTCACATGACCTCTGCTCACAGACACACACACATAACACATAATTTAAAACAATAAACTAAATCTATAAAAAGTGAAGTATTCACAGGAATCCTTCATTCACGCACATCGCAGCAGAACCTCAGATGCTGCTCAGGGAATAGGAGTCATCCTACCCAGCTTAAAGCAGACGGACATCCTCAAAGGCCGTGGCACTCAAGGACAGAGTGATGGCTTGAGACTCATCCCCCATCCTGGGAGCAATGAGTGTGTGGAACATGCTGGATCTTTCATTCTGCCTTACATAAATTTATAAAGCTCCACACACAGCTTACACCTGACATATTAAGATTTTACTGCATCTGGGAGGACTCAGGAGAAATGGATTCCAAGAATTTTGTCTAGTGTTAGGTAAAGCAGCTGGCAAATCTGGGGGCGGTGGAGAAGGCTGGGCTCTGGGCTTATCCACTGGCAGCCCAGCCATCATTCACTTCCTACATGAGCCCAACACCAGTGAGCAACTGTGGGCATTCGTGTGTGTGTGTGTGTGTGTGTGTGTGTGTGTGTGTGTGTACGTTGTGGTGCATGCATGTGAGAGTGCCTGTGCACATGTGTGAGCATGTATGTGGAAGCCAGAAGTTAATTTCAGCCACTGTTCACCTTGGGGCTTTTTTTTTTTTTGAGACAGGGTCTCTCAGTGTCTTACCAAGTCGGCAATGAACCCTAGAGATCTGCCTGTCTCAGCTCGGCCCCAACACTGACTGGTATTGCAGTTCTGCACCACCCCGTGCCCAGGGTTTTTTTTTTTACAGGGTTCTAAGGATTCCCCTAAAGTTCTCAGGCTTACAAAGCAAGCACTTGCTCAAGCCTCTCCCCAGACTCTGCTTCGGGTGTTTCTTATATAAAAATAATTGCAATCATCACCATCATGTACTGATTGTGTTTATGGATCCTGGCCCCTGCGTTAAGTTTTAGGCATTCTTGTCGGTATATGAAATGAGAGCCCAGAGAGGTTGAGTCACCTGCCCAGCACCACACAGCTGGAATGCCAGTGCAGGGCTGGTTGGCTTCCAAGCCTGTATCCCTACTGTCACCCCTTTGGAGGAATTCAAAGACAGGTCTGATGTAAGCTTGCAGAGTACAAGCGTTAGAGATGTATACATCAGGTCTTTAGTAAGGCTGGGCTTGGTTATCGCCTGTGGATTCACACAGAATGGACAGGTTGTTCATTCATAGCCTCTGCTGAATCCTGGAGCCAGCATCCCACCCTGCCTTCACTTTAGCCACTCTGGGTCCACTGAAAGGCATCCTTGCATCTTCCCAAACCTCCTCCATTTTTATTCTAAGATCACTGATGGGAAATTCATGCTTTAGCCAGTTTCCGATGCTGTCGGAGTCACATCTGAACTGGGCCAGCTTTCAGCCTGTACCTTTTGCAACCTCAACCTGCAAAAGGTTCCTTTACCCTCCAGCAGGTGGCAGGGTCTTATGGCTTATGTTCCAACTGGTAATAGAAGATAAGCACATTTACTTTATGAAAATCAAAATATCTTTATTAAAATATTTAAATTTGCATTATTTGTGTGCAAAAAGGAAGAGTTGTTCTTTTGTGTTTGGTGGGAGTAGTAAAGATTCATTTTTGATGTGTGTGAATGTTCGCTTGTGTATGTGTATGCATATCACGCATGTGCTCAGTGCCCTTGCTGGTCAGAAGGTTTCATATCTCCTGAAACTGGAGTTGCAGATAGTTGTGGGTGCTGGAAACCAAATTTGGGTCCTCTGCAAGAGTAGCCAGTGCTCCTAGCCACTGAGTCATCTCTCCAGTCCACGGGTTTGGGGTGTTTTGTTTTCTATGGTAGGATTGACCTTGAGCTTGCCAGGCAGATGAGGGAGGCCTTGAATTTTTAACACCCCAACTCTCTCTCTACCCTCCAAGTTCTGGGGTGACGGGTGTGCACCACTGTGCTGGGGTAAGTTCCCGTTACCCACACAGATCCTTGCTTTTTCCATGAATTCCCACTTTGCCTTCCAGCACTGCCCACTTTGTGTTCTAACTTAATGACAGTATCTACCATTTATAACCTGCATTTTCAACCAGCCGCAGGAGGGTCGAGCTAATGTTTCAGTACCCTCTAGCTCTTGGTATTCTACAAAGGCCAGGAGAGATCGGGGTGCCTCTGTTGCACATCCCTGTCCCATGTGGTTAGCTCATGTGCTCTTTTGCTGGATCCAAGCAGAACTCAATTCATAATGAAGCCAAAGCTACAGTGAGGGTTCTGGACAGCTCAGTCTGAATCTATCCAGTGTCCTATTGCCTGTGGGTAGCTCTGTTTGACTCTCCCTCCCCAAGTTTTTAAGCCATTCTTGAAGGACATGTGTCTTTTATCCATTGTTTACTTAAGTAGAAATAAAGATGGTCATTTTTAACATGTGGTGTTTCATTGAAAATTTTCATGTCAGAATTTTCATTAAGTAAGGCAACTTTCCACAGTGGATACTAGCCAAACAATGCTAGAAATATAGCTCCGTGGTCAAGAGCATGCCTGCTCTTCCAAAGGACCTGACTTTGGTTCTCAGTACCCACATTGGGAAAGTTCATAACCTTCAGTAACCCCAGTTCCAAGGGATATGATGCCCTCTCCTGGCATCCACAGGAAACAATACTCACATGGAAAAATAATAAAAATAAATCATTTTTAGAATGATCAGCTATGTTTTCAAACAAATTTTGGTACAATTTATCACTTCAACATTTTTCTGCCATGATTCTTTCCTTGAATTTGTCCTGTCTTTAGACTCAATCCTTTAAAAGTGTGTGTGTGTGTGTGTGTGTGTGTCTGTGTGTGTAAGAGAGATGGAGAGAGAGAGAGAGAGAGAGAGAGAGATATTAAGGTTATCTTGAAAGTCCACAAAGTAATGAAAGATCAATGCTTCCTATAACAGAAATAAACTTAATAAAATTGGACAGGCACTCCATCAGGAAGCACTGGCACTTGGGGGTCTGAAAACTCAGAATAGTGATAGAGTGGAGGCTAGCTAAGATGTGCATCAAAGACATTACTTAGATGACAGGCCATCTTCTGTGCAGAACAGTGGCCTAGCTTTGCCTAAGCACAAAAACTATATTGCTTTAGTATTGGGCTTGGTGTTGTAAAGCCACAGTGTATTTGAGAAGATGCGGAACTAAGTCATGGTTCCTTCTGCCTAGATCTTCTCACTCCCCTGGTAAACTGGAGTGCACAAGGATTTTGTTTATTTAGGAAGTGAGTGCCAGGAGGAGAACAGTGCTCCCCAAAGAGGCAGCCTAGCAGCACACGCAGACACCCCCAACTTCAGCTTTTCAGTGACAGCCCTCACCCCAGTGGCTGTCTAGCTCTGCTTTCCTTCCATGGTTTTGGTTTCCATATTTAAGAGGGGCAGGGTAACTGCCCATGCTTCGCCTCTGCAGAACAAAGGACAGAAAACACAGTACAGGTCAGAAAATAGTTATTCAAATGCTACGTTATTATTAACACTGCATTAAGCAACAGGACTCAGATGGGGGCATTGTTTTTGTTTGGATTTTTAATTTTAATCTTTGATACAGGGACTTATGATGTAGCCCAGGCTGTCCTTGAACTCACGATCCTCCTGCCTCAGCTTCCCAACTGCTATAAGTGAGGGCTACCACATTCAAGCTATGCTGCTGTTAATTTGGGTAACCACACATGATAAAGTATATTTGAGTATTATCTTGACTCTGAGAAGCCAATCTGCCTTCCAAAATCTAGGAAGGAAGAGAGGACTATGGGCAATTCTAGTCTGCATTGAGCTGAGCCTGGAGGCTCAGGTGGTTTTCTTTTAGTTTTTTTCTACTAGATAAGACATGAAGAGATGTTTGAGGCCTAGTAAAACCATCATCAAGCATGGCCTCTGCAGTGAGTCCATGCTGGCTAGAATGTGAGCGCATACCCAGGGCACATGGGTAGCAGCAGAGCTAGACAAACTTTAAGATGTGCTTGGAGAATGAGTGATTTAAACCCCCAACCGAGTATGGTTGCTCTGCATGGTAAACACACTCAAGACATGTTGAGCATGAGAGAGATGGTATGAGCTCTTAGCAAGACTTAGCACTCGGGCCTAGAGTAGATGAAGGAACGTGAGGACAAGAGGCTTACATTCAGGTAGTGTGGGCTTCTACAGACATGGGCCATGGGAGAGTTCAATGGGTAGGGAGATCAAATGGATGTCCCTATGGGTGGGTAGCTGGTGTTCTCTTGGAAAATGAAGACAGATGTTGAGTCTTTGTGTCCCATAGCCTTTTAAATAATCTTTGGTGACTTGTTCCCAATTATGAATTGAGTCTGGTGCATAGAAAAATCAAGGCTCACAAGTTCTGGGAGGAACGTGGGTAAATCTCAGCATGCAGGGCTGCCCCTCTGAAGCGGAGCCTGCTTCCTTTCTGAAGACGCCATATGGTATGCTGGTCTCCAGGACCCATCTGGTCACACATACAGACACACTTTGGCTCTGCAGAGCAAGCAACTGTCACAACTGCCAGAAGCTGCATCACTAGATCGTTCCTACCCCTTTGAGAAGTATTGTCATGGAAGAAAACTGGTTAGATAATCCGAGAATGGCATGCATTGGAGAAGGGGATTTCCAGAACCACAGACAGCTTACTGCGTTCTGTGAGCCCTGGACTAGGTGTAACTGCTTCCCCTTCCTCTCCTCCCTGCGTGTCTTTTCTTGGTGTAGCCATCTGTAGCCAGCCATCCCACCTGTGTTAAAACAGAAAGGTGTCTGTTTCTCTGGATACAGTCACTCCACCCAGAACAATATGCTTGTGAGATCATCTTAATTGTCTACTCTAATGTATAGAAAGCACTGTACATGGCACGTATATTCTAAAGGCAGCCCAATCCACTTAAACAGCTTCCTAATGACTTCCAGGGTCTGCCTACTCTAGCCTATCCCTCGGGCTCCACCTAGTGGGATATAGTGTTAACTTAAGCCTGCATTTCGGATTCTTGCCCTTGGGAATGTGTATTGTTATAAGTCAGTGTGTCTAACACCGTCTTTATTCCCCTCCTCTGAGGAATTTATGGCTTTCTTGTGTGAGGAATCACATAGTGGGTTTTAAGTTGTGCAAGATTAGAGGCATGTATATGTTAGTCTCCTGGGACAGAGCTCTGTGTATGTGTCCCCAAGGGCATCTGCTCACTGACCTGTCTCCTGTCTGCAGATCAGTACTGCTCTGCATCAGGCTGATGCTCCTGCATGTCCAAGCCTAGAAAATGAATGCTGTGGTCTCGGCAATATAACTGAGAGCCTAGCAAGTGCTGGGTGCACGGTGGACAGGTGCAAGCTACAGGCTGCAGCTTGCTCTCTGGTGCATTTCATATTGTTTTGGTCACCTTCCTTTCCTTTCTCCTCAGTGCTTTGGACTCTCTCTCTCTCTCTCTCTCTCTCTCTCTCTCTCTCTCTCTCTCTGTGTGTGTGTGTGTGTGTGTGTGTGTGTGTGTGTGTGTCTAACAGCATCCATATTTCAGCATTGGCCTAGAATAAACATGAAAAGCAGCTTTGACCAAGATAGAGACATCAAAGGACGGTGGGAGGAGAGCTCACACAGACTCTGTGCATCCAGTGATGGGCTGGCTTCAGTACAATTTTCCTACAGCATAGTTCACTCTCTGAATACACTTTTCAGAGCTGGCCCAATAGACGAGTCACCCACAGCCAAGATGCAGAACATTTGCATACCCCAAAGTGTCAACACCCTTCCCACCCCTCTGGTTGCTCCTGGAAACCATGTTATCATGTTATCTGCCCTCCTCTTTGTTTTGTTTTGTTTTGATGTTGCTGCTTATTGGAACAGAGTTTTAAATCTGTATCCCAGACTGTCCTGGAAATTGCTTTATAGCTCTGGCTGGCCTCACATTCACAGTGATCCTCCTGCCTCAGCCTCCTAGGTGCTAGAATTGCAGTCATGAGCTTCCATATCTGGCTCCCTCTGCCTCTCTAGAATTTGTGCACACAGAGTTATACTATATGTAGTTGGCTCCTTCCCTGGAGGAAATTCCATTCTTTGAGATTCCCATGTTGTAGCAGGTACCGGTGACCCGTTGTGTGTATCTAACAGTTTGCATTCCAACAACATATGTCTGATTGACATCTAACTTGTTTCCCATTGAGGGCTGTTATGAGTGAATCTGCTGTGAGTGTTTGCATGTAGACATATGTCTTCCTTTCTCTTGGGTAAATACCTGGAAGTAGACCAGCTGGGCTGTATAATTAATATGTGATTAATTTGATTTTAAAAAATCATAAGTGTTATTCAAAGCAGCTGTGCCACTTAGAGCACACACACACATACACACAGACACACATGCACAAACACACACACGTACAGACACACACATGCACAGACACACACTCACAAGATACACATATACATACATACACACATACATACAGAGACACACACAGACACACACACAGATACACACACACACACACACATACCTTTCTTTCTGTATGTACTTTTTTAACCTCTTGCCCTCCACCTGGTCATTGCACAGCTAGAGAATGCTACAGTGCTCTGGAAAAGGCTGTTTATCACGTGGAGCCTCTGGCTCTGCATCTACGGAGCTATACTCCCAACATGCCTGCATCTTCCTCCCTGCCGGGCACCTAAGGACTCAGGGTGACACTGCCTGACCTTGAGGAGCTGCTGGATGACTTATGGGGAACACTTTATAAGTGATGAAGCCAAATAAGACGTGAGACTAGAAGTGGAACAGGATTGCCACGTGGGATGAGTAGATCTTGAGCATCGTGAAGAGGCCTCAGCCTCTGTGTGCTGGACAAATACTTAAATTTCTTGGCCAGAATGTCCAGAAAACTTTCTTTTGTGAGAACCACCCTTCTCCAGTTCCCGCAAAAAAATTCAAAGGAAGAACAAGATCCTAGGCTGATTGCTTGGTCCTGTGTTGGCTGGGGCATGGGTATGGCATCCAGATTGGCCCCATGTGGATGGGTTGATGGCATGGTGGCAAAAGTTCACCGTCATGCATGGGGGTCAAGCAGCTTTGCTTGAGAGAGCACTGAGGGCCTTCTCACTCTCACTAAACAAATGCATACACCATCCTGGAACTAGCACTGCGAGAAAGACAGGCAGGCATCAGGAACTCCCCAGAGGCAGAATGGGTGCATAGTGCCCAGCCCAGGATGCTGGGGTGGCCAGGCCAGTAGGTACTTCTGCAGCTGCCTTCATAGACAGGGCACATGGGGACACATCGTGATTCGCCCACCCGGTTCCAAGAGTTTTGAGACAAGGGCAGAGACCCAGTGGCGCAGAACTGGGGAGATGGCAGGATAACTTCCTGGCTCCCAGTGAAGACTTGTGGGATTTCAGAAATTCAAGAAGCACCATGGCCAGAGCACACAGATTGTCAGGGGCTACCCGGAAGCAATGCTTCCAGGAGTTCACCCCGCCCAGCCAGCGATGTCTGTCCTTTTCACTGCCATGAAGTAAGGAGGCTCCAGCTCCACCAGGAGTGGGGCAGGACCTGAACTCTTTGGAATTAATCTCTCCCGTGAACAGAAATTGAGACCGCCAAGTTTGTAATAAGGAATGAGAAGGTCAGGGTTTTTTATATCTCTGTGCGTCCTCATTCTTATTCACCACTCTATGACCCAAAGGCAAATTCCTGCAGACCTTTCAAAGTGCTGGGAGACCCACTCAGGGCATTGCTAGTGTGAAATCTTATAAGTACCTGCACTGCGCTGCGTACTCACACTGTACCCAGCGCCAGCTCTACACTGAGTGCCAGTACTACACTAGGCATTGTACTAGGTACTAGTACTACACTAGATATAAATAGTGTACTAAATACAAGTACTAGTGATGCTGTGCTAGGTACCACTACTGCACTAGTGCTGCCTAAAATGGCTAGAGAAGCCAGCAGCTAGAGAATGGAATGAATGCCTTATCATGCCGGACTCCATCTGCCTGCAATGTTACATCCTGCCACCTCACGGCTGTAACTCCAAATCGACTCTTTCTGCTCCCGTGGGGCTCTCCTTTTCTGTTCCTTCCCCAGCACCCCTCCTCTGCTGACTAAGCTCAGCCTTGAACATCATTGGCTGCTAATGACTTCAGCCCCACCAGAAGCTGGGGCTGTGTGAGTCAGGAAAGGACCCTTGCCATAGGCCTCATCATGCCAGGCGTCACTCAAATTGGCCCTGCTAAGGCTCAGCTCTGCAAGGATGGACCCTTTCCTCCATATTGCTCCAGTGCCACTAATTATTCTCTGCCTGACTCTGCTCTGGCCTTGGCAGTTGCAGATGGGTGGCATCAGGAGAGGGGTGCCAGGACACAGAGGCACCCTGGCAATGTGACTTCTGCAGCTCTCTCTGACTGCAGTCTGTAGTGATACCATGACCTTGACTTTCTCCACCTCCTGGAAGCCTTTGCCCGGGGCACTCTCACGTATACTCTCAATAACAGGACTGTCTCAGGCTCTTGTCTGATTCCGAGTCTCCAATCCAGTGAGCTCTGTCTCAGTTCTACCTTTATAAATGGAAAGGAACGGCCAGGCAGATTGAGGGGCATCTGTACTCACCTAACTACCCTAAGAATTTGTGGTGGATGCTTCCAGCATGCAAGGACCTTTCACCTCCACAGACTTCAAACCCATTGGCTAGCATTTCCAACAAGACCTCCTGGATGGAGTGGGGGAAGGGAGCAGTCACACAGGCAGTTCTTCCAAGGCTGTGAGATCTCAGGAGCTTGGCCCCAGGGATGTTGTTCTCCTACACACTGCCATCACTGATGTGCTTTCTGATTCCCCGTGTTGGGTTTCCTACTTGAAGCTCTCCATGGTCTCACAGGGCTTACTTCCCTATGACTCCCTCACTTACTTTGCAGTTTAAATAGAATAAAAAAAAAACAGTATACACATTTTAACTGATTTAAAATAATTTCTCAAGATAGGCAGTGGTGGCACACGCCTTTAATCCCAGCACTCGAGAGTCAGAGGCAGGCAGATCTCTGTGAGTTCAAGGCCAGCCTGGGCTACAAAAGCTAGTTCCAGGACAGGCCCCAAAGCTACAGAGAAACCCTGTCTCAAAAAACCAAAATAATAATAATAATAATAATAATAATAATAATAATAATTCCTCGAAGACTTCCTTTGTCCTCACATAACAATAGCTCTGTCGCCTCCCACAGAATTCCAAGCTCCACCTCCATTAATTATGTAGGCATGCGTGTTGATGTCTGTTGTGTAGACATTCGTATAGATGTCTGCTGTGACTTGGAGCCTCATCCTGTGCCCTGTGTTCCTGAATTCACCACGAGCACACAGCCAGTGCTCAGTTCCCTCTGTCAAAGCGAGCCACTGAGCCCAAGCTGCCTCTTCGGCTAGGCCAGTTCTCAGCATCAGTGCATCTTTTACATGGCTTGTGTTAACTAAGACTATCTACATGGGTGGAGAAGGGTTTGGGAAATTTGCTCTCAAGACCAATAAAAGCAGGTCCCCAAAGTCAGATCAGACACCTCGGAGTTGGTAGAGAACTGTAACGGGAAGGGATGGAAGGAAATGGCTCCAAATGAAGAGACAGCAGAGCCCCTGTGGCCTCTTTGGGTGCTAGACCTCAAGAGTGTTGCTGTCTGTCTTCCACAGGCTCCAGTCTGGTCACATGACCCACACTGGGAAGAACTCTCTGCCTTCATCCTGCAGCCAGCTCAGGGCAGGCTGTGTAGTCATTTGTTCCAAAGTGGAATTATGCAGAAGGAATGGAGACTTCTGTTTAATTATATAGACGTGAGACAAGCCATTTCTCTCATTCCATCTGACGGAGGCCCAGGCTCACAGAGGAGCTGTCCAGGTGCCTGAGTCACCTGTTGTCCCTCACTTTCCAAAAGGGCAAGTCCTGACGTGGCAACACTATGCTGCAGCATGCCAAGTGAGGCACATGATGCGGGTGGAACAAGGAACCTCAGAATTATGTGCACACAACCCATCTGCCTCCACCAGTGGCAGAACAAACACACCTGTCGGCTGAATGCCTAGAACCTTGTTCATTTCACAGTGACCTGTGAGGAGCCGCCCCACCTCTAGCAGCAGAGAGTTTCTTAGAGTTTCTCAGAGAGGCAAAGCCATCAGCCCAGAGCTGCAAGCTTGTTGCAATTGGGGCCTCACTGCTCCAGCCTCATGTGGCAGACTCCCACATCACCCATTCTGACAGGACAATCTGCTGCTGAGCACACTGACCAGATGGGTCCTCTGAGACAACAGATCCAGGAGGAATAGGACCATGAGAGGGACCTGCTATGCAAGAAAAAGAGAATGCAGAGCTCTGGGTCTCACCTGCAGCAGGGAGTGGCTTTCTGGGGAGGGGGTTGGCCACAGGCCAAGCAGAGAGGAAACTGCAACTAGCCTGTTAATTTTGCCCAGTGCTGGCTCCCTGTTGACAGAGTTCGAGGAGAGAACCCGGCTTGGCAGGCTTTAGCCGATCCCGGAGTACAGGACAGACAAGGATGGGGTGCTTAGGCTTCCTGCGATGCCTCTTGTAGATTGTTTGAGCATTCCAGCAGGGCGAGCACCAGTCATCTCAGACAGGGCTTTCTCTGCACTGGGGTCAACTCTTGCTCACCTTAAAATGTATGAAAGAGGGGGGCCTGGAACATGGCTTCCTTCCCTCCTGACCTTCCTCACCCTTCTCAGCTCCCTCCCTCCTTGCTTCCCTTGTCAAGCGCTTCTGAGATGTCTTTCCCATACCCTTAATTTACAGACCTAAATTACACAGCTCGACGGTCCCCGGGGTATTTGAAGAGCTTTGCAATCATTACCTCACTCCGTCCGCTTTAGAACATTTTATCTCCACCAAAATGTTTCGCAGTGCAACCAACCCCCAGCCCCACCCTAACCTGTCTCATTTCTTCCCTTGAGAGGGTAGATGGGGCTGGACTGACCTGGGGACACGGTGACCAATGAGGCAGCCTCTCTTGCCATGTGACTTTGTCATCAGTGTGTCCACGAGGCACATGGAGTCCCTCAGGAGCAGTTCAGCCCAGCTGCCCCATCACACTTCAATGATCAGAGTCCAGATCCTGCATGGGGTGGGGGTAGGGATGGGGGCAGGGATGGGGACACTACCAGTACTTAACTGCCAGCCACCTTGGAAGTACCCATGGTGTGGGGCCCCCGACCCAGGAGCTTAAACGAATGACTTACAGTTTGTGAGAAAGGCAACAAGACTATCTAGGCACTGAGTAGAATACTTTTCTTGATCCCCCCTCGATGAACTAAAGGTTGCTAATCTGACCCTTGCTGACCTACTATGCATTTGTAATCAGTGTGCACCTACTGTGGATAGCACTTACCTAGGTCTAAACATGTACCCTTTTGTGTCTCCTACTGTGGTAAGCATATGAGAAAACTCACAATATTTGATATTGAAAATGGTAGGGTTTTTTATGATTTAGTCATGAAAGCTTAGAGCCAGGGAAAAAAGCAAATTTTATCTTTTCTTTCTCCCAAATGCCATTGCTGTTAGAGAAGCTTTTCAATCCCTCAAAATAGCTCTGGAAGATAAATGAGCAAACTTGGCTGGGCACTAATTCACTCTTCAGAATCCAGTATGATTTATGCCCTGTTTTGTTTATTGCTCAAATAAGCAAAATCAGAATGGATCTTGTGATTATTTTGAGCTATGCGAAGTTCAGATCATTTTATTCTTCCTTAATCATTTTTTCACCAATCCATCTCTACCCAGAGATGATTCATCACGGAGCCCAATGCACGTTCTTTAGAATAAATGAGTAAGAAAAGATAAAGGAGGAGGGATGGGGGAGGGCACTAGACAGCCCCCAAATTAATAAGCAAGTTCCTTTGTGTCCTTTTCCTCTTACACACACACTAAGATTGTCAGAATAACCCAATACAAGGTAGGGACCACGGACTGGGCTGGCAGGCATGTTCGACATTTTAACACTGGGATATGATGCTGTCAGTGTCATCTAAAGTTCATATTCAAGAATCACATAATCAAGTTGCAAAACACAATATAAATGAATATGTATAATGCTTTAAGTAAGTTCATGAGTTCCGTGTCAGTCTGCATTCATAGCTATGCTTGCCTGCATGTGGCCCATAGGCCACAGGTTGGATATGCATGTGACCCCTTGGCTATTCATCAGAGGTTACTGCTGTGTTCTCCTATGTAACAAAGGCCTGGGACCTCTCATTTGTTTGGGTCAGAGTCTCACACTGAACCCAGAGCTCACTGGATAGCCAGCAAGCCCAGAAATCTTGTTTCTTCATCCCCAAGCATGTGCCTCCACACCCAACTTTCACATAGATGATGGGGATCTGGACTCTGTCCTCACACTTATATGCAGGCACTTTACCAGCTGAACTCTCTCCCCGGTCCCAGTTAACCATGGGCGGAGGGAGGGGGTTAAATAGATGTGTGAGTAAGAAGGCCAGCCAGGCTCAGATGTGCACAGGTGCTGGTCAGATGAGGTGCTTTCATTCATTGTCTTGTCTAGTTGGTTCAGGGACCCTGGAGGGTTATGAGCATGAAGAAGACAGAAAGAGGGCCGTGAGAGTGAGTGTAGTCCTGGAAAGAAGCCTAACCTGAGAGCTTGAGTTTGTCATCTTCAAAAGAGTCTCTTCTGAAGAGACTGCAGATGTGGGACCTTCTAGAACAGGTAGAACCAGGAGCTGAGAAGATAGTAGTTGCCAGAGTAGAGACGTGAGAGCAAGGGGAGCAAGCAGCGACATCCCTGTGATGCTGGCACCGTGATGTGAGGCAGAAGGCGAGCCCCAGAGACAGCCATGGGATCCAGTGAGGGGTGCACAAATTGATGATGACAAATGCAAAGGCCTAGATGGGATAGTAATACTATGGGTGCATTGTTGTCAACTCTTGTGAGCACTTAGGATGATGTAAAGCACAGCAGTAATAAAGTTACCCAGAAGGAAAATAGTCCTGGCTCCAGAAGGATGCTATCCAGACGCTGAGGGACCAGTGTGTCTTGAGAAGGTGTGATAATCTGAAAAGCCAGTGGGGTCTTCAATACACTGAGGGTGAGAAGGCAGAGGGTTCAGGAATGTCACCTGTATAGAAAAAAGTGGGACTAGCGACTGAGGAGAAAAAGTCTCCAGGCCACAGCATATTGTCTCGGCTGCAAAGGGACAGAGGTAAGAAGCAGAATTGGGCAGTGGGGAGCTCAGATGCAGGCGGATCTGACCTTGTGGAGGAGTCTTGCTTGGGTGTAGCACCCAACCCTCAGCACACACAAAGGAGTGGAAGGTTCTTCCTGAAGGTGAGCACAGGGCCTTCTGCTTGTCCCACACAGAGGAGACAAACAGAGATGAAGGAGTGGGATGAAATTGAGAATCCAGAATGCTATGACAATGGTCAGTTACCAACTGAGTCTCACACACACACACACACACACACACATACAACACACACACACATACAACACACACACACACACACACACACACACAGAGTGGTTCCATGTAGCTCTCCTGTGGTTCTCCATGGTCTGTGTGTGAAGGTATAAGGCATGTTAAATGGAAACTTTGTGTTTGCAAGACTGGACAGGACTATATAAGAACCACCATCAGCCAGGGAGCTGGACAAATGAGGAGAAACTCCAGAATGTTTTCTGAGCCAGGAAGGACACACAGTGGAGGGACACTGGGAGTGTCCCCCAAAATCCTTCTTTTAACTAGAAAGCAAAGCAACTTGATGCCGTGGGATCCAAGTGTGAAAATAAAGACATCTATGCAAGTGTAAGTGATGGGGTGGCGATTCTACGCCTGGTTTCCTGTCACCTGCACTCTTAGGGGGGTCACTGATTTGTTTTCACTGCTGAGTCCCAGAGAGCAAATTTGTCTTTATGTCTGATAAGTGATTGGCCATTTTAAACAACTTTCATATAAATAGTCATTACAATAACACTTTATCAGTACTCAACCCACTGGTCCAACTAATTAAATGAAAAGCTAAGGACACACACGTGCATTATAATGTGTGGCCAAATTAATTACCTGTCATTTTATAAGGATTAAACTGGCATCTCTGGAACATGGCTGCGGGAGCCCTGTGCTGCCCATCTCGATGTGCAGTGCATTGCTGAATGTTATCCACAAGGCAAGTATTAATATTCCTAATTCACACCTGAGGAAAGGGTACTTAGGCTGAGTTACTCTATCGACCTAAACTCTGTGCTGTTTAGTTCCTGGCTTCCTCCCCTTGAGGACACCATGGATGGACGGCTGCAACCCCAACGGGTGGCTCACTGGGGGAATCCTGGAGTCATTGGGTTGCGTTAAGAGTATGAGACATTAAGAGCCTCGCCAGCTAGGAGAAAGGAGAGCCCTATATCTTCAGAGTGCTGTTGACTTAGTACCAACCATTTCTCTTGGCTTTCGCACCATTCTTACATGAAGGAGGCCATGCCTCCACTTCCTGAGGGGACACCTGTGTCTCAGTTAATTTGGTTCAAAAGCATGAGCTCTGAGAAATGCCACCCTCGCTTACCCGAGACTTCCTTCCACCCATTCCACCCAACCCCCTAGCAAGCTGACCAACTCGATTGACTTCTTTTTCATAAATGGCTTCATGCTTGTATATGTTCTTAAATCCCTGTGAGACACGGCTAGCAGACTAAACCTGCTCTTCGGAGACTTTTGTCAACCGTCACGAATCGCTCTCTTGGTCTATGGAAAACTTTGTTCTTTTTTACAACCTCGCTATACTTTGCTATCTAACAGTATTTAGAGGGGACGGAAGGACTAAACTAACAAATGATAAATACGTATTTTAGGATATTTAGATGATTTTTTTTCTTTGTCAGTACACTACAGACTGATGACTCATGCTCGCCAGCATCCCCATCACCTCACATAGCCTTTCTTACAATGGTACAACATTCAAACCCTACTCTCTGGGCTGGAGCAATGCCTTAGCAGCAAAGGCAGTTAAGAGCACAGGCTCCTCTTCAGGGGACCAGAGTGTGGTTCTCAGCACCTATCTAGGAAAGGTCACAGCTGCTAGCAACTTCAACTCCAGTGGATCCAACGCCCTCCTCTGGCTTCTGCAGGCACACACTCACAACCACACACACACACACACACACACACACACACACACACACGGGCGGGGGGAGGTCGGGGTCTGGAGTTTATTAAGAACCCCTCTGTAATCTGCAGTGTCCAGACCCTCATGTCTCCTAGCTTTTCTACTTCCCTGAAGACTGTTGTCCCAGCTGCCTTCCCTCATATCTGAACCTCTTGTCGCCTGTCCTCACACTCCCCTGAGGCCCTAGGGGACCTCACCTCCCCATTTTCTCCTCCTCTTTTTCTTCCTGGTTTTTGTTTGTCTGCCTTGATTCTTGCAGTGTTGTTCAAATTACTCAGGAATTTTCTGTTTGAAAGCCTGATCACTTAAAGGCCTGTTTCATATTTCTTCCCTCTTGCCCCCGCCCCTTTGCAAAACCCGTAAAACTCAGTCAGTGCCTGTCTTTCCCAAAGACAGGTGACCATTCACCTATTCTTTCTTTATTCATAAGCAAGCACTTTCATGGCTCCGGCTTCAGTGGAGGTGCTCCCTTGGTCATCAGCTTCCCCAGAACACAGATGCCATTCCACGGGTGAGGTGGTACCCACAAAGAAATGTGAAGACCCTTCTTCTACCTGTGGAGTTTTCATGGTGTTTTATTAGGACATTTGAATATATAGACAATATTTGGTTGTCAAGGTATTTTCCATCTCTGTAAATTAAGAATGAAAAAAAAATGGAGCTTGGGAGGCGGCTCAGTCAGTAAAATGCTGCTATGAAAGCATGAAGATTTTACTCAGCACCCAGGTAAAAACGAAGTCCACGTGCCTGCGATCCCAGCACTGGGAGGGCAGGATCCCTAGAGGTTCCAGGCCAGCCAGGCCAGCCAGATTGACAAGCTTCTGGATGATGAGAGACCCTGACTCAAAAATTAGGAAAGACATCCAACATTAACCTTTGGTTCCTACCTACACATGCATGCATGCTCACACAGCTGAGCATGTATATATTCATACACAGCTCATACGTGTGTATATCTACAAGCTGACTCCCACGTAGACACAATTGGAAAGTACCCAAAATAAAAAGGGATAAAAAATGTAAGAAACGTTGAATAGGAAAAACGTCTTTCAATTCGTCTTCCTCTCTCCGGAGTCTCCTCCCTTTCTCATTCTCTGTATCTGTGAGAGAATACAATTCATCCTGAGGCCACTGGCTTTCGAAGGTCAGGATGACCTGGCTTCATACTTAGAAAAGAATTATCTGCAGGGAAAGCCAGTGATGAAGACATCGGGTGTGGGATTTATTGCTGCTTGGCTATGGGTTTCATTTAATTTTGACTGCCCTGGACATTTTAAAAATTGATCTATATAGTTCTCTGCATGTTTTCTCCTGATGAATATTTAGCATTTGGATTAAGTAGCAGTGGATGTATTTCAGCTTCACATAAATTATGTACATCTGCAGAAATCCGGTGGAAGCTGAGTGAGACGTATTGTTCAATAACTAAGAGACGGGAAAAGAGTAAGACCCCATCAGAGGATAAGTGGAAACACAGTATATTCTTGGTTCCCAACATTGTGCTTTGTTTCTGTTTGTCTGTCTCTTTCCTCAGGGACCCTCAGAGTCTGGACCCACCAGAAGTCAGCAATGCAAAGCTGCAGTATGCAGGGTGGGGTCCGAAAGGCCAGCAGCTGGTAAGCAAGCCGGGTTCAACACCATATTTTTAATTTCACTAAGTTAATGTTTTCTGAACTGTTTATCACTGAATAATACCTGGGGCATACCCGTGTGTGTGTGTGTGTGTGTGTGTGTGTGTGTGTGAGAGAGAGAGAGAGAGAGAGAGAGAGAGAGAGAGAGAGAGAGAGATTAAGTTTTAGATAAATGTACCAAAGTATCTGATTCTATAAAATGATTGTTTCTTTTTAGATAGAGAATTCTTATTTTTAAAAAATGGGCCATGGTGGGCTGGGGAGATGGCTTGGTGTGTAAAGTACTTGCTATGAAAACATGAGGAACCAAGTTTGGATTGACAAACCTGTGAAAATGCTAAGTGTAGCAGTGTGCATCTATCATACCTGCAGTAGGCATGGAAGCAGGCAGACCATAGAGACTCCTGCGCTAAAACATTTTAGCCTAGCTAAGCAGAATGTTCTGGGTTCAGCAAAGACGTGTCAAAAAAATTACAAAAAACCTTAGAGGAAGACACAGCCTCAACCTCTGACCCCCACATGTGTGTGCTCAGACAAGCACATCACCACACACATACACACTCACAAATGGGATGCCATATTGCACTCAGCAGGTTTCCCTCACTATGACAAAGCATCTTGGAAAACGACATAACCAGGAATGAGTTCCTCTGGGCTCAGGGTTTCAAAAGTTTCTGTCTATGGTGGCTGCTCCTTCATTTCTGGGCTCATGAGGAAGCAGAAATGGCATAGTGTGTGGTGGAGCAGAACTGCTCACCTTATGATACCTGGAAAGGAGTTGGGCAGTGGGGTGGCGAGATCCATCCTTCAGTGACATCCCCCAACCAGCACACAACCTACTATTTGATGCATCTGACTATGACTTTGTGGATGGATTATTCCGTGAATGGCAGCAGCATCCTTGTGAGCCAATCAACCCTTGATGATGCCACTACCTGGGGACCAAGCTCTCAGCATATGCATCTCCGGCACCAGAGTATACCCAACCCATGATGCATTCTTAGTTCTCACATCCAGTGTGCTTAGAGTGTGGCCCATGTAACCATGTGCATGGATGAAGCTCCTCAGAGGACTGCATGGCAGTCATCAGTGGGACACGTGTTGTTATATGCTGTTTGACATTCATGGTCTTCATGGACCCAAATAGGTGAAACTGAGATATTTAAATCCCTGTGAGGATGGTGTATAGGTTACTGTCTTTATGTTATAAAGACCCGGATAAAGCGACTCAAAGAAGGAAGAGTTTAGTTTAATTCACAGTGTGAACATCCTGTTCATCGTGATGGGGAAGGTGTGGCTTCAGGAGCATGAGGCAACTGGTCACACGGCCTCCTCAGTCGGGGAGCAGACAGAGATGAACCCTGAACTCTTTTTCTTCTTTCCGTTCAGTCCAGGACCCCAGCCCATTAGGTTACATTTCACACAACCTAATCCAGAAACTTCCTTCAGACATGCCAGGGGTGTGGCTTCCTGGGGGTTCTAGACCCTGTCAAGTTGCCCGTCAGTGGTAACTATCACAGACAGTGTAGTGAACAGCCTTGGTGTGAATGTACCCAGCCCAGAACTCACCACTAGCTGATTATGGCCACTCATGGCTGTGAGTCTGAGAGAGGAATGAGCTGGATAATGAAGAGAAAAAAATGTGTGTCATGGCCCCAGCATACAGGTGTCACACCCGGGTGACCAGGTAACTGCTATGAGTCCTGCTTAGCTTCGTTTCGAGAAGCAGGGTCTCCCTGCACAGAGCCCCTCTGGTGTTCAGATCCAAGGGTTTGGCAGCTGTGTCTCAGTCACCACTTTCTCTTCCATCTGGTTGCAGATAGTTTCTTGGTTACACCTCAGTTCCATTATCTTGAGTCAATTCAAAAACATTGGGCCACAGAAGAATCTTAGCAATTCCTCAAGTGTCTAGCCAACTGGAGATTTCAGTGGGTGTAACTGGCCAAATCAATGTAACATTTGGAAGAGCCACTGCTGGGGGTGATGGTCCCTCAGTGCAGTCACAGAAAGCATCTGCAACTTTGTCCTGGAGCCTGCACAGAGTTCTGGCACCTGCATCTTTAAAGGCTGACTGATCGATATGACTGAAGAGATGGCTCAGCAGTTAAGAGCACTTGCTGCTTTTCTAGAAGACATGAGTCTGGTTCCTAGCACCCATGTCAGGCAACTCACATCTGCTAGTAACTCCAGCTCCAGGGTACCTGACACCTTCTGGCATCCACAGGCACCTACACATGTGGCACACACACACACACACACACACACACACACAAATAAAATCTTTAAAAACAAGTTTATGCATAAAAAATTTTAAAACCTTCAGTAGAAGTGGCCACTGTACTCCCTATTGGTTGGTCAGTAGCCCAGTGTGCCCAGCCTGGCATCCAGGCTCAGCCACAGAAGTGGGAGCAGGAACTGAGAAGCAGGGTGGTCTATTTTCTGTTGCTGGGAAAAAGACACCAGTACTTGGTTTCTCGCCAAGGTCTCTGTGTGCCTGACATGCCACCTGCTCCTTATCAAGCCATGGTTAGTAATAAGCCTCTGGAGGTGCAACCCGCTTTCTTCACACCCAGGCCCTCCAACAGTGGGGGAGGCAGGGCCCACACTCTAGAGTTCCATCCAGCGGCGTTTGGGGGGTGATGAGTCTGTAGATGACTGCTCCAGCTTCTCACCCAGTCAGCCCCTTCCCTGTCCAAAGCCATCACACAGGAGTGAAGACAGAGGATGACAAAGATGACCTTGCTTGACCTCTTAAAGAGTAACTAACAGCAAACAGAACAGGTGTCAACATGTGTGACAGCTCCCTGGTGTGACTTCTCCGATGTAGACACTTTATCAGGAACTCTCTGTAAGGTCCCACATGTCACTGCGGGGAAGTTTTTGGTCACATGCAATGCCATGTAAGGTGCTGGTAGGTGTCACCATCTGAGCATAAAAGCATAAGGCAAAGAGTGCCTGGTGCTCAGGAAGAATTTACCGGTGTTGGAAAACTAAATACATAAGCGAATTGCTTAATTAGCTCATTAGTATATGTGTGTGGTCTTAAGCATTAAGTGTAGAGTAATCAGAGGGGAGTAGCTAGCTGGGATCTAGGGCTGTGTGTTCAGCACTCACAGTGGGGGAAACTGTACTCCCTTTCTGCTTCAAGGAACTCAGTGTCCAGTTAAGTATTCATTGCTGAAATGTGGGCTTAATGCTGTGAACCAACAGGCTCATTGAATTTAAACTGACATTAAGTGAGAAACTCTTCCTGTAGGTCTGTGTACTGACTCTTAGAAGCAGTATAACCCATAGTGGGGAATGAGTCCTAAGTCCTGTAATGGTAGATGCTTGGGGCCGTGCAGGCAGGCCTTGTGGTTTCTGCTCCAGTTACCTCTTTCTTACTGTTTAACACAAACACAGTGTGGACAGTGTGCCGTCATGTTAGGATAAAGCTTAGAAACCCCAGGAGGATTATCCTGTCCCGCTGTGTGTCCTCACCTGAGAGAACCCTCACCCCAGGGCACTCTGAGCACAGTCAGTCTCCGAGCTGTGTGTCTGCAAAGGAAAGCTGCAATCAGGAACCTTGTGAACATTAATCTATTAAGCGACAGGCAGCAAATCCCTCCTCGCCGTTTTATTTTTAAAGGTAAATATTGCTCCCTGCAGTAAATCTGCTCTAATGATAACGAGTCATGCTGCAGTGACTGGATCTCCTTGGGGAGCAGAGAACACAGCTGCAGTCAGCTCCACCAAGGAGCTTTCAGAACCCTGCACCCCCGCTGCTCAGGGTGCTGAGCTATGCCTGTGGTGTGGAGCTTTGCCCCTCGGGGATACAGCCACAGTCTTTCTGCTCATTCTCAACTATACTCTGTGTGTCTCTGGTTGACAGCTCTCACTTGGAGACAGCTGTGCTGCACTTTTAGATCCTGTGGTCCAGAAAGAGAGCACCTGCATGGATGGCCAAGGTCTTGTGCCCCATCACAGCACAGGGAGAAGTCAGGCAGGTTAGCTCACGCCTATAATCCTAGCTAGCACTCAGGGATGCAGAAGGCTGGGGCAGAGGATAAGAGAAGCCAGCCTGAGCAGCAAATAAGTTCCCGCCCAGCTTGGGCTACAGTGTGAGACCTGTCTTAGGGAGCGGGAGGAAGAAGAGGAGGAGGAGAGGGGAGAGGAAGGTAGGCAAAGCCAGGAGAGGAGAAGAGAGGAGGGGAGAGGAGAGAAGGAGAAGGGGAGAAGAGAGGAGGGGGAG
>JAQHUG010000159.1:2681086-2692964 GCA_028555095.1 Dicrostonyx torquatus
GAGGAGAGGAGAGGAGAGGAGAGGAGAGGAGAGGAGAGGAGAGGAGAGGAGGAGGCAAGGGAGACATTTCCCCCTCATTCTCATTCTGCCACACCAGCGTCTGTTTGCTGCATTAGCGTTGCAGATGCTCACAGTTGCTCACATGAAATGGCCAAATTCATTTCCCTACGTCTTTAGCTATGGAGTTACAGCAAGTGTGGAACTTCACAAGGGTCTGTCTTCCTTGTCTTCTCTTCAAATGAGCCCCTCCCTGCCTGACTGAGGAACCCAGGGTATCTCGGGAGAGCTCTGATGTTCTGTAGGCCCCGCCTCCCACATGTGAGGTTATACCTGTACTCCCTGCACTGATCAAATCAACTGGCATAGAAATAGATTTTTGCTCCCCTAGATTTTGCTTTTGCTAGAGCCATTGAATAAAGGCAGACAGGCTGGAGGCAGGAAAGTGACTTCCTCCCTCTCCGAATGCACAGCTGGAGTCCAGGCTGCTTTCTGTCTTGAGCTGGGGAGTATAGGAGCTTGGGGAATGTGTATGAAGTAGCTGAGGGTCTGAGTGGGGTTGGGTGTGGGGAGGGGACTTTCTTCCTGTGGATCGAAGGAGGATGGGGAATTTTTGCAGAGACAGCGCACAACAGTGTTAGACAGCATTGAGGATTCAGGACTGGACACTGCCAGAGCTCTCAAGTTCAGAGACCAAGAGACGGCTCCTCTCAGGTTGGCAGGCCAACCTACTGTTATATCTACCATTCCAGGAAAGAGTCCATGATAGTGGACATGTCTTAGTTACTAATCTATTGCTGTAAAGAGACAATACAACCAAGGCCACTTGTAAAAGAAAACATTTCATTGGGGTCTTGCTTATAGCTTCATGGTCATCATAGCAGCAGGCAAGTGGGCATGGTGCTGGAGAAGTGGCTAAGAGCTTACATCAGATCCATACGCACAAGGCAGAGAGAAAGAGAACTGACTCGGAATTGCAGGCGGAGTGCTTTTGAAACACACTCCCACTAATAAGGCCACACCTCCTGATCCTTCCCAAATAGTTGCACTAACTGTAGACCTAGCCTTCAAACATATAAGCCTCTGGGGACCATTGTCATTCAAGTCATCACACAGGCGCTTGGGAGGTGGGCAGTTGCTCTGTATGTGTGACCTTTTCATTTTTAACCAAGATCCTTATATCCTGATGTCTTAATTAAACACTGCTACCCAGGGCACAACTGTGGGAGCAAACTGCCTGTTCTGGGTCCCAAACTGCCTGCTTGATCCAGTGGTTATCAGATCAGTTCAGCATAAATAACATCAAGTCCCAACTGCCCACTGAGGTCCGACTTCCTGGCCCAACTGGGTCGCTGTAATCATGGCTGGCCTTGGCCCCCACCCACATGTGATCCGATGTCCCAGCCCTTTTCCCTCCCTTCTTTTTCCACCTTCATTCTCTACTCTGCACAGGCCCAAGTTGAGGCCTCCCTTTCTTTAGTGACATGTGTCCGCAGAGCCATGCCCAGGTGGCAGTGGCTCTTCAGTCAAGTCAATCCTAAGCTAGTTTGTCTCTCATGCCAATCAACAGCTGAAGGGAAATGTCCCTCTCATTAGTGTATATGTCCCTCCCATGCCTTCTCCCCTTAGACAGTGTGTTGACTCATTTTCCGTGAGTCAGTAAGGGTTCAGAAAAACCTGAGCTGAGAGTTTTTCACATGCACCCTGATTCACTGTGTGGCCTTTAGAACTCTGACTTAAAGAGTGTGACAGTATTCCATTAGAGTTGTGAGGTCCCTGTCAGCACGGCACCACCTCAACCAGAGACGAGGTGCCCCTGAAACTCCAGAATGGCCTGTGAAATGGAGTAATAGTGTGGGAGGTGATAGCCTTGAGGGTGGAGCTTCTGTCTTGAAGATGTTTGTCAAACCCCCCAGAAGCACAGGCTCTGAAGCCATGGAGCAGAGCAGGGCCTAGGGAGAGGGAACACCAGCCTTCTCTTGTATGGTCAGGAGCAGACAGAAGACTTCAGTGGCTGCTGCATCTGCCGTGAGCTACCATACGTACCCAAGTCAAGGGCAGGCAGGAGGCCTCTGCCAAGCTGGAAGGGAAACACCAGGAACCAGGAAGGAGGCGACTTTTGAATCCAGAAGAGCCACCAGGAATTCCAAGGGTTTACCATAGACCACCTCTGCCAGCACCTTTGTCATAGTTAAACTTGAGCCTTAGAGGGAAAAGGAAGCTACCTTGTTGGTTATGTTTTTGCACAAACTATTACGAAGAAGAGCTTTAGACTGGAAAGGACAGGTTCAAGTCTTGGTTCTGGTACTTAGGTGACAGTGTGACTTTAAGATGCCAAATCATCAGAACTTGAGGTTCTTCCCCTGGAAAATGGCTCCAACCCTTCCCTACTGTCATCCCTACCTACAATGCAATTCCCATGACAGTAAGCAAAAGTCACTGCATTTTCTAAGTTGTTTATTTAAAGTCATTGTGGAGTAAAGAACAAACCCAACAAGTCGTGGCTGCCTTGTTGCCATAACATTCACATTAAGAAGGTATAGAGAGCGAAGAAAGCAATGTGTACATTATCAATGGGAAGTTTGTGTCTGGAAAGGGAGGCAGCTTCCTTGAAGAACACTTTAGCAGGCAGATGTTTCTGTGAGTGTCCAGTGGAATCTGCATTGTGGGTGACCCTCCCAGGCTCTACACCCTGCCCTTCTCTAGCTCTGGGGAGCAAGGCTGAGGTTAAGAAAGCATGATGTCAATTTATCTTCCTCTGAATCTTTACCTCCCCATAAGTTGGTATCTATACCTTTAGAAAGACATTGTTAGGTAACAATGATGCTTCTGTTCCTATAGCTATATCTCCCACTGCCCAAAAGCCATGCCACCCAACATCCAAAAAGCCATCACCAAACCCCCAGGAAACCATGACAACCTGCTCCCAAGAGCTACACTACTCATATTCCCCAGCCATACCACCTATTCCACCCATCCCCTGCAAGTCATGACACCAAGCCCCACTGAGGTTCTTGGTCATCTGCCCCCAAGAGCCATATAAGCCCAATTCCAGGTAACCATGCCACTGAGCCCCCAAGAGTCTTCTCAGATTGATGGACAACAACAAGGAACTAGGTGATGGCAGCATATGTCCCGGATGCCACTTTCCCAAGAGCATTGTCCCTTACTGGGGCCTGCCTGTGCTAGCAAGGGGCAGGGAGCATTGTGCTGATGTTGGCACACACAGTGATGGGAGCTCGGTTGATCTTTCTAGCAAGAAGGAAGCAGTTAGTGAAACATCGTGTGTGCAGAGAAGACTAGACCAAAGTGACATCACATTAATAACTTAGAAATGCTAATCAGTTTGGGTTAATTCGGTATTCACTGTAAAAACATCAATCATGGACCCTGAATCCATGAAAGTAGCCAAGAAACTAATATTGCAGGGAGGGAGCTTGCCTTCAGTGTTCTCAAATAAGGGTGGAGGCACTTTAGCAAGTGATTAATGAGTTTTACCAAGGGTCCCCTTCAAATGTAACACATCTGTCATACTTTGCAGCTCTATGGGGCCAAATCACTTTAATATCCACTTGCACTCAAGTAAAATAAGGCAAGTTCTTGGCAATTGGCCTGAAGGGATGGAGGAGTCCAGTGCCAGGATCGTGAGTAAGGAAACTGCAGAGTTAGGACTCAATTATTGAAGATTCAGGACCCCTCATGCTGCTGACCACCTCTCTGAAAGGATTAAAAAGTATGAAAGTAAATCGATTACTGTGAGATTGTAGATGAAGTGAAAAATGTGCATATTTTAACTGAAGACAGACGCTTAAAAGAAATCCCACACTAGCTCAGAATTGAGAACAATAGAGGGTTATTTATTTAGGAGTAGACTCACAGATCGCAATCCTCTGCTGGACCAGGGAACAGCAACTCAATCCCGCGACTGGAAAAGAGAGGCCGAACACGGTCTCTACATGGGCATAAATAGTATAAATGGCCACACCCATTAAAGGCTACTGGCGGTGGGAATTCCTACAGCATCCAACCTCCACCATGCCATGGCAATAGGAGATGAGCCTAAGAGAAAATTCATGTATTAAAAAGTGGAAGCTGCAGTAGGAGACACAAAGCACACCTGTGCTGACAGAGCACGCCTTCCTCAGAGGATGCCAGGCTAGTGCGTAAGCACCGCCACAGCGCTGCTACCCACACAAGCAGTGCCTAAAAGCTGGAGAATCCGAAGTGTTTACCAAGGACCATTTGGGGAAACCTGACCCCGACCGTAATAGTGACACTAACCCTAACCCCAGCCATGACCCTAATACTAAACTAATTAAACTCTAGCTCTAACCCTGACCTCAACAGTGGCTCTAATCTTAATATTAACCCTGACTCTGACCCTGATCCTGGTCCTGGCATAGACCCTGACCCTGACCCTGACCCTGACCCTAATGATTTAGAAGAGCTATCACACAAGCATTAAAAATTATGACTGAAAGAGACAGCCTCCAGCATGGGAGAAAATACTTGCAAATTGTACATCTGAAAGGGATAAATGTCCAGAATGGATAAGGAGCTCAATAGAAAAAATATAAATAATCTGATTTAGAATAGGTAATGGGTCTCGACTGATCAGAATTGGTCCATTGGTATATGAAAAATGGTTTAGAGGCTGGAGAGATGGTTCCATGGTTAAGAACACATATCTGCTCTTATGGAGGACCCAAGTGCAGTTGCCAGCACCAAAATGATGGCTCACAACTGTCTGTAACTCCAGTTCCAGGGCATTAGATGCCGTCTTCTGGCCTCTATGGGCTCTAGGTACATACATGCAAGCAGGCAAAACATTCAAACACATAAAATAAAACTGAATAAATCTTTAATTTTTTAAAAAAAAAGCACTTACTATCAGAAACCACTAAGAAAATCCCTAGGGAAGCCATGGGGAGGGGGTTATCACCTCTGTGCATTGAAGTGGCTGTCTTCAAAATGACAGACCATAGCAAGAACTGGTGAGGATGTAAATCCAGCCTCTTGGAAAACAGCACAGTGGCTGCAGAAAACTTGAGCGGAGAGCTATCACACATGATCCAGCACGCCCACTGCCAGGCGTGAATCCATCAGAAACCACGCAGTGTTGGAGAAGCGTCTGCACTCGGGTTCACTGTAGAGCTAGAGCTGCATCCCAGAGTCAGCCTACACAGGAGGAGTGGGGAGGAAAATGCATCAGGTATACACAAGAGAAAACAAGAAAGCACGAAAGCCTGCCATTTGTGCCAACATGCTTCAGAACAGAAGCACTGTGTTCGGTGAAATAAGCAAGGCACAGAGAAACAAGAACCACAGGACCCCACTCACAGGTCACGACTGAGAAGGTTAACCTCAGTGAAGCATTACCATTACTAGAAACTAGGAGAACAGCAGGAGGGACGGCTGGAGAAGCGTCAAAAGGAATAGGCCAGCAAGGCAGTGGAACCCATGCTTAATGAATAAAGGCATGTGAGCCTTACAAACAAGGCCTGACCTCGGTGCCTGTTCCCATCCTCTCCAGAGCTTCCTTGCTGCAACTGTGGCTGGGATGGTGTAGTATTTCTTATGAGAAGTCTAGTTTGGAACAGAGTCTCCCCGATCAGCCTTGGCAACATTAGGTTAGGGAGTTTCACCATCATGTATCAGAGCGAGGTTAGGAGCAAGACCAGTGCTCTGCATCAAGGAAGATTACATTTAAGGATAGTCTAGAGATAATGTAACAAGGCAGGGATTGAAATCACCTTTGTGGACATCTTGAGGGAGG
The DNA here is from genome assembly GCA_028555095.1 of Dicrostonyx torquatus. Lineage (NCBI taxonomy): Eukaryota > Metazoa > Chordata > Mammalia > Rodentia > Cricetidae > Dicrostonyx > Dicrostonyx torquatus. The sequence continues at coordinate 2,686,860 of JAQHUG010000159.1, forward strand.
GGATGACCACAGCTGTGTCTGCAGCCAGGGGTGATGCAGATAGATGCTGAAGGTCTGGAGATGTTTCCTGTGGCCTGCAGCGGACTGCTCTCTGCCCTCTGCTAAGACTTCTCTGTACTGCACAGAGAACCCCGAGAGCCGTCCCCGTTTAGCCCGAGGTAACATCTCTTCCTTGAAATCCCCAAATCGTTTTCTAACTGGAGAAGGGCTCCATCTCCTCATCTACAGTGAGTCATCGCGGCCTCCCTCCCTCGGAACTGCTGAAAATCACCCCTCCCACATCCCGTGCAGCTAATCACATGCTTCTGTCTTATTATTCCACTTTTTGCTTTTGAATAGCTTCATTTCCCAGATCAAATGTGAGCTGTTCAAGGACGGAAGATGTTTTCCATCACATTTGTGGCTTCCATGGCCCACTGCTCAGTGTGGAGCAGAATGTGGGGTTTCAACAGATCCTTGCTAAGTGAATGATATCCTGTAGTGAAAGTAAAATTAAATGTCAGATTTATGAGTATAAGTTCCAGAATTCATGGAAATTGGAAAAGCTTGATGTTATTACGTAAAAGATTTTAGATTTAACAACTTGTCTGATGGTTAATTAACTCAGCTGCTCACACTGTGTGCAACCCCGAGGAAGGGTGCTAGAATCTTCAACCGAGGTTTTTTCCTTGAAATGTTTACTCTGCTATGAAAGACCTTAAAATAAGGATGTAGGTTGTCATTGTTGAGACTTGTCAGGAATAGACTAAAGTGAACAGTCTCTGTGGGAGAGCAATCTTTGTAGGGGAGCAGTCTATTTGAGGGAGCAGTCTCTGTGGTGGATGAGTCTCTGTAGGGGAGGAGTCTCTGTAGGCCAGGAATCTCTTTGGAGGAGCGGTCTCTTTCTGTAGGGGAAGAGTCTGTGTGAGGGAGCTGTCTCTGTGGGAGAAGTCTCTGTGGGGGAGGAGTCTCTGTGGGAGCAGTGGTTGTCAGGGAGCAGTGTCAGGAGGAGATTCTGGGGAGCAGTCTGGTGGAGGGAGCAGTTGTCTTCAGGCCACAAACTTATGGTGGGAGAGAGTTATGGCTGGCGTTTTCTGTACACACTGTCAACATTTTCACTTGGACCTGAGGCAGGCTTTGGCATCCCTCTGAGCCTCATCCAAGGAAGGACTTGCCACTCGTCTACACCTGAGACATTGGCTCTTGACATGGTTAAGCCTGTATCAAAACTGTGCATTCATCCAGGACTTCGCTCACACCTACACTATTTGGTGCACTTACATGAGAACTTAGGGAGTCTGCGAAGTATATCCAAGCCTTCTTATCCAAATGGACTTCACAGGAGTGCTCCTCGGCCACAATGGTTATTGAGTCAACCGTGGGACCAGACAGATGTCTCTGTGGTTAAGAGCACTTGCTGCTCTTTCAGAAGATCTGAGTTTGGTTCCCTGCCTGCCCCATGTTTGGTGGCTCACAACAGCCTGTAGATTTGACATTCTTTTCTGGCCTCTGAAGATACTGTGCTCACATGCACACAGATAGAGAGAGAGACAGAGACAGAGAGTTAGAGACAGAGAGAAAGACAGAGAGAGAGACAAAGAGACAGAGAGTGAGACAGATAGAGAGACAGAAAGACAGACAGAGAGAGACAGAGAGAGAGAGTGAGACAGAGAGAGAGACAGAGACAGAAAGACAGAGAAAGAGAGACAGAGAGACAAAGAGACAGAGAGTGAGATAGAGAGAGAGACAGAGACAGAAAGACAGAGAGAGACAGAGAGACAGAGAAAAATAAATAAATATTTAAAAAGAAACCTTTATAAATACTAAAAAGTGGCCATGCTTCACTCCTTGGAAGGCCCCCCCCATACCATGTCTCTGTTCCATGAGTGTTTCCTACCTCCCATGAGGCTCACAGGAGGCATGGCATCTTATTTTTCTAGAAGAGCGATGCCCTAACCATCGATAGCCAGGAGACCATTTTAATGGTAGAACAAGTTTTAATCCTTTGAGAATGTAGGGGTTTTAATGCAAATTTAGTTCAGCTATTTCCACTTTGTAGAATGGTCAGCAGATGAAGGAACTGTTGTTTGTTTTTTCTTTGAGTTGTAAATCTAATTACTTACCTGAATGCTTTTGGTTTTTTACCATCATGGCTTCTCTGGCCATGCACAATTGATGCCTCATTTTAGTGCCCCCGTCAATCCGCTTTGCAGGAGTCTGAGCTGTGTATTGTATTCCACACTTCTCCGTGCTTTAAGATGATCAGTGATTTTCAGTGCACAACACTCCTATTGTTAGTCACCACCTGAGGACACAGTCCCGACTCCTCAGCTTGCTGTACCAGCCTCATCCTTGCCCCCAGATGCTCTCTGACCTCCCAGCTGACCTCCCCTCCCAAGCCAGGTCCCAGCGGTAAGGAGCAATGTGTCTCCTAAGACCCACACCTTTTCTCAAAAGCGTTCTCATCTATTGTTCCTCCAGCTCAAAGCATCGTTAGCCTTCTTCACTGATGACATCAGCCTCCTCACCTGGGCTCAGGCCTGCTGCTGCCCCCTGCCATCACAGGCCATTGCCTTTATCCTCATGCCTGCCCCACAGTGCTGCTCTTCTGAGTGCTTATTTTTCTTCCTGATCATACTTTAAGCACCTTCAAAAAACTACCTTCTCCATCTCGCTGACACTTCTCAGCCCTTGCTGCAAAGACGGCTGTCAGGAAGCGTTGATGCTGAACAATGCCACAGCTAAGGCACCTTAGTTACCTAAGGCAAAAATGTGGCTACCTCTTCCTTTAAGCTTATTTTATCTTTTTTTTTTCAAATTATTGAGAAAGTTATCTGACCTTTCATCTTAAGCCAGGAGTCATGTCATAACTGTTTCTCCCTAAAAGTCCATATAGACCATTGCCTATACTATCATGTTCAAAGTCAGACTCAGCCCAACCCCAGGAGCTGGCAAATGCATACACAGACAAATGTATCATTTAATTAAGCTGGTTTTTCTATAGCCATACAAACTCTCACTTTTTTAAGTTAACTAGACGTGATTGCTAGCAGAAGTTGTGTCACATTAGAATGTCCCCTGAGGCCACCTCCCTCTGCTTCATCTAACCACGAGAGAACAAAGTCCACAATGGGGTTTGTTCAGTGAATTCTGTCTTCTAAATTCCCTGTGTGTTCCCATATTGCAGAATCGGTTCCCTCTGACATCGCCTTAACCCAGGGCTCAGGATAAAAAAAGAACAAATCAGGTAGCAGGAAAGCTGCTTATGCCTTCTAAGCTGATGAAAGCAATAGAAACCCCTCGTTTGTTGCCTTGTCCTCAGCCCTAGCAGGGTCGTGTTTGAGTCTGTGATCACAGCACGAAGTTGGTCGGCATCCAATCAGCTGCCTTTTATGTTCTATGGTGGGAAGAAACACGCTGAAGTGTTTGTAATTTCCTGGTAAAACAGTAAAGCCCATAAATCCTTTCCAATAACCCTAAAACTTTCCTAGCCAAGAGATCAACACGCTATGCACACATCATAAAGCCAAAGGCCTGGTGGCTGGACACAGCTGAGACTGTCCTTCAAGGTCACCAAACTTGCATATGTCCTCTCAGCATGGCCAAGTACCCAAAGGTCTGCTTGACTGAGACCGAAAAGGAGCATGAGCCTCAGGATCTGTTCAAGTTCTCCCCACCCCGCGCTTCTTCTGGTCCAAGGTCACCTTGAGCATCCGGTATGATTGTCCGCACAGAACCAGACCCAAGTGACCTCTTCAATAAACCCCAACACTTCTGAGTAATGGCCTGTGTTATGACAAACATATGACATTTAAGAATGTGCTCTGAGCCTCTAGGCCACTGACAAGAGTGTGTGTTATGTTTGAAATCACCAGTTCAAATGTTCCCAGGGAATCTGCTGCCTTCCTTACATCCACAGCCTCTTAGGGCAGTCACCAGCCACGGGACCTCCTCACACCACTTAGGCAGAGCAACCCTAAAATCAGAATATTACAAATTTGTTTCTTTTCACTTCCAAATCCGGATGACAAATTACAGTTATGCAATATTAATCATTTTAGTGTGATTTTTTTTTCTCCCATAGAACGTATAATGAGGTTCCAACAGTCAGTTCCAGTAGAAACAGCGAGTTCAGTCATTGGCTCAGCCCTGTGTGCTGGGTAGCTTAGGATCTAATACCTACTGCAGTGGTCGTTTATGTCAGTTTTGCATGTATTTTCTCTTTTGTACACAAAACATGATAAAACACATTCATCAAACATATGAATGTCCCCACCGCCACAGCGTGATGGCACAAGAGCAGTAGCCCAGATGATGCTGTCCCAGCCTCGCTTGGCACCACTCTCTGTGTCCACCATGTCTCTCTAGGCCAAGTGACTTAATGTGTAGAAATCTTGTCCTGCAGACATCAAGATTATTACTGTGGGTGCTGATATCTATATTCAAGTCCACCCAGACCATCTATAATGCGCAGAAGCTAGACACCTCCCAGAATGACCTCTGCTTGTCTTTAATTGAATGCTTTTATTTTCCCCACTTACTCTGGGCATTCTAAGTAGATGAAGCATCGACCTACTGACATCTTTGCAGGTTGCAGAAATGAGCTGCCAACCCCCAAACCAGCATAAACCCCAAATGGAATCAAGCCTTTCTTCTTGGAAAGGAGGGTCATTAGGTCAGAGAGCATGATCCACATTTCTCTTGCATGGCATGGGAGCCCTGTCAGAGTACATAAGGCTTCATGCGTCTCTTCTCAGAAGTGGATTCCCATTTTTTAAAGGTTTTCCATATTTCACTAATCTTATTTTCAGGTATATTTTATATATTACTGAATTATTGTATAAATGAAGGTGGATAATGTCAGTGCTCATATTCCCACCACTCAGCATGGAATGACATTACCGAGAGTCTTCAGGACTTGCATTGCCACCAGTTCTGTCCCCTCCTCTGCCACATGCATTTACCCTGTCACAATATGTCCCAACTTTATGGAAATATTTTACGATATGTTTCTGGACCCCTATATCATGTGTGTTTCTTACTTGGTGGAACTGTTGCCATGTGCCTCCATGTTTGCATTCAGGCTTACATGTGGTTCTCATGAGTGTGAGCACATGAAGCCGTCATGCCTGGGCTTCAGTGCTGTGCGGTAGCCTGCTGCACTGCTGTGTCATTCTGCCTTTTCCTGCTTGTGGATATGCAAGGTTTTCCATTCTTTAAAGATTTATTTATCTTTATTTGTGAATGTTTTATCTGCATATGTGTACATGTGTATATGTACTGGTGCCCACGGAGGCCAGAGGAGGGCATAAGATGCTCTGGAATTTGAGTTATGGACAGCTACAAGCCGTCATGTGGGTGCTGGGGACAGAGCCTGGGTCCTCTGCAACGTGCTGTTTGCCACTGAGCCATCTCTCCAGCTCCTCGTTTATCTTTTTTAAATCCTACAGTGGGCTGGGTACATTTCACTGGTGTTTCCTGGCATCGGTGCGCCAGTTTCTGTGGACTTGGCTTTGCACATCTTTGATTGCTGGTGAGGTTGGACATCATTTCATTGGTGCATTTCCTATTTGTATTACATGGTCCAATGCAGCGTTCATGTCGTTTTGCATGTTTTTGTCTCGGGAGGTTGGTAACCTCTGTGTGTATGCGTATGGTTTCTTTGTATATGTTGAATTCTAATTCCTTGTCAGTTACTGATTGATAAAATCTGGCATAGCTGTTTTCCCTTCGCTTGGATGTGCTGTGATAGTGAGCCATGTTCACTTGAGTGAAATATGTTACTTTATGGTTTGCCTTTTTCATGCCTTCTTAGCGAAAGCCCTTCCTATGGTGGGGACTGAGAGGCCCCTTCATTGAGTTCTAGCACGTCCGTGATTTCACCCTCACAGATGTGTCCTCAGCTCCTCTGAAACTGTTTGAGGATCTGATACGAAGCACCTTCACTTTTCTTCTCCATAGGAGCAAGCACTTGACTGACGGAACCATTGATTGGCAGTGTCTCCTTCCCTTCTCTTCAGAGCTGCGTCTGACTCTCCACAGCTGGAGGGGAATGGGGACACTGTTGTAGCCCTACTACACTGTAGGGGCAGCAAAAATCATATGTTCTTTTTTTCTGCATAAAAA
>JAQHUG010000159.1:2694774-2714168 GCA_028555095.1 Dicrostonyx torquatus
TCAATCCTCTGTCAGATGTGAGGTTGGTGAAGGTCTTTTCCCATTAATTATCATAGCTTTATCATAGATGTGAAGCTAGCTACTGCTAGTTCCCTAAACATGTTGTCTCAAGGATCATGGCTGTGTCGGCACTCTATACATGTGTACATGCATGCATCTTTCTACACACATATACCACACACAAATTAGAATAACCATATTTGGTTTTTTTAAAAAACACATAGAAAATCAGCATTGATTTCATCAAATTTATACACAAATTGAAGAATAATTTATAAGTTTGGCTATTGAACTAATCAGTGTGTGATATGGTTCCAAATTTACTTACTTGTCATAAAGATTTTATTCATTTGTATGTGTTTATGTGCCTCCCTGAGTTTATGTGCACTACATGTGTGCAGTGCCTTTAGAGACCAGAAGAGGGTGCTGGATACTTTGGAGCTGGAGTTACAGGCAATTGTGAGCCCCATGTTGGTGCTGGAAACTGAACCCTTGTCTTCTGCAAGAGCAGCGAGCACTCTTAACCACTATACTATCTCTCCAAGCCCATTTACTTTTTAATAAATGTCTTTCACTAGAGTTTTAAATTTTTTTTCATAAATTGATTACAAATTTTTGGTTTAACTTTATTCTTCAGTATGTTTCTAGGATAATTTTTTAGTGAATTGATTTGAAGTGAAAGTGTTTCTCATTTGTGTGTGCTAACTACACTTGATCTTTCATACTGAGTCCCCACGCTGTAACCACAATAATGGCATACCATTCTACTCTCATGTCCACATATTCCCTTAGATTAGGATTCACATTCTCTCCAAATGGCAACGAACTCATGTGTTCCCTTTACATTCTCTTCTCTTTGCTTCTTTATCTTTCCCTATTGTTCCCTTTCCAACTGTCAGCACTGTACTGAAGAGACACAAATAATAGTGGAGAAGCCTCGTTTTATATGTGATTGTAACTGTTGGTGTTAATTGTCAGATTGGTGAAATCTAGGATAACCTGGGAAACATGTCTCTGGTTATGGGAAGCGGAGGCGGCTCTCTTGGTTGCATTAAGTGAGATTGGAAGACCTGCCAACCATGTGTGGTGTTATCCCCTGGCTGGGATCCTGGACCTGCCAACCATGTGTGGTGTTATCCCCTGGCTGGGATCCTGGACTGTATAAGAAGAGAGAGGGAGCTGAGCAGCAGCATGCATTCATTCCTCTCTGCTTCCTGACTGTGCATGCAATGTGACCACTACTGAACTGTCCCCTTGAAATGTAAGATGAGATAAACCCTTTCTCCTTAAAGTTACTTTCATCAGAGCGTTTTACCATAGCAACTGGGAAAGAAACTAAGATGGATCATTAAGGAAATGCCTTCAGGTTTTACTTCTTTAGTGTGAAATGGAAATTTGTTTGACATCCTCAATCTGTAAAGGTTATTTCTTCTCTCTCTTTCTCCCTCTCTCTCTCCCTCCCTCCCTCCATATATGTTTTGATCCATTCAAATGACAGTTTTGATCTGTCATTGCTACTCTTGTGATTTGTATTCTGTTGGAAGTCTGTTCTGTCAATCAGCACAAAACCAGTTTTGCCAGCCTTGCTGGCAAAGGTCCCTTGGCTTTGGTGTCATTTATTTTCATACACGTATTTATGAATTTTAAATCTGTTCTTTCCTTTTGGACTTTTTCTGCATCCATAAGTGAAACTGGTCCAATCCATGTTAAATCATGATATTAATTTGACTTAAATTGCTTTATTAAAATGATACCTAAATACAAATACAAAAGCAGCATAAACCTTTGTTACTAAAAGGCCAAATATAACTTGCTAATTAACTTCTACAAATCTAGAGAATCAACCAATGTCAAAACAATGCTGTTGAACAGTCAGGCTGGCTCAGAGGATAAAGATGTTTGCAGCCAAGCCTGAAGACTGGAATTCAATTCCAGGGCCCACGTGACAGAGGGAAAAAACTGACTCCTGCAAGTTGTCTTCTGACCTCCACATGTGCCTTGGCACAAGCTCACCTACATGCATACCTGTACACACACAATAAACAAACAGATAGATTTTAAAAATGCTATCAGTTTGCTGTCCCTATGTTCTATTAAAATTGTTAGTTCCTACTGTCCTGAAATGCCCTCATGTCCCTAACACCCTTGCTGCCATTGTCAATACTCTATTTCCCTGGACTGTTCTTTATCAAACCACTAAGGAGCCTCCTTTGAAGCAGTATAGCATGGTATCATCATTACTCCACTCAGGAGAAGCACATCTTTGACAGGTAGTGCCTCTTTAGTCATCTCTCTTGTCCCCAACAAGTATAGTCCTTGAGAACATGAGTTCAAGAACTAAGTTGATGATGGGTCTTGGCTGCCTAATCATTCAGTTGGCCCCAAATATGTGATGTTTATTTTAAGAGTCTTATCAAAATGAATATAAGACTTCAAGGGCTCTCTCTTTCCTAAAATTTATTCTCCCATATAATACATCCTGATATCTTCTCTCTACTCCTCCAAGTCCCCCCACCTCACCTACCCCCAAGACTCACTCCTCCTCCATTTCCTTTCAGAAAAAAGTGGGCCTTTCAGAGCCCCAAAACACATCAAAACAAGATACAATAAGACTAGGTACAAACCCTCATATCAGGGTTGGGTAAGACAACACAGTAGGAGGAAAAGGGTCCCAAGACCAGACAAAAGGGTCAGATAGCTCCCACTCCTACTGTGAGGAGTCCCATAAAAACACCAAGCTAACAACCATAATATATATATATACAGAGGACCTAGCACAGACTCAAGCAGGCTCCATGATTGCTGCTTCAGTCACTGTGATTCCCTATGAGCCTTCAAGTCCCTTAAAATGCATAAGTCCTCAGATTCCTAGGTTATTGCTACTTTGTTTGAGGAACACCCAGAGTCATGCTTACTTATTTATTTCCAGAACCATTAGTAAGAATTGCTAGCTGCCTTGAAATAATGGTTAGCCTCTCATTGGTAGATGAATAGATAATGACTATAACTTAAATGAAGAAGAAGAAATTATAGCAAACCTCAGGAATAGGCAACCTGGTTTTTAACCCAGAGCAATCACTGCCTTTGGGGGTGATGGAACCAGTACAGAAACTAGTCCAGACCATCCACCATCAGAAGGCAACTGTGAGTGTACAGGGCTTTCTTCCTATTGCCCCATGTTCACCCCACAGGAAATCCCTCATCATTTTCCCCTAGAAGGCTGTGTCTATTCTCATGTAACCTGATTGATAGCAGAAGTTGAGAATAAAACAAAATCTGATTCTCTTTGTTCTAACCTCTTCTGCCTCATGTCGATGGGTTTTGCCCACTCATCTAACAAGAAACCAGTGCCTCCAGGACCATCTGCTTGCTGCCAGTGTCTATAACTCTATCCTTCAATGTGGGTTAGCACAAATGGCTTAAGCAAAGTTATTGTGACCTACAACATTGTTTGTTTGTTTTTTTCCAAAATGCAACTACCACCTCGGTCAAATAAAACTATTACCTTAGCCTCACCCATAACATGCAATGTTTCTCTTCTGGCTACATAGTTAGGATCCCTCAGTGTTGTGGAATAAAGGAAGGACCAGTCATAATGCCAGGGATGCAGTTCTAGATGTCACACTGAAGAATATCAGAGAAGACTGAAGCACAGAATTAGGAGATCATGTGGCTTCCAACTCTCCCTCCAACTGGAGATTGCAGACAAGGAGAGAGCCATGGGTGTGTCCTCAGACCCGCTGATCTTTCTTTTGGTTTTTATTTTATTTTTTGTTCAGATAAGCTCAACTAACAATTCCTGTAACTTAACCCAATGAATCAACAGTAGAGAAAATGTTTTTATTCAACTGGTTCAACTGGTGGCACCAAAGAGAAGAGCTATTCTGTCACTTCCTTCCTCCAATTGCCTGAGACCTGGAGGCCAAGTGGTGTAAATTCATGGAGGGCATGAAAATGAGTGTGTATGATAGTTTGAATGTAACTGGCCTCCATAAGCTCATAGGGAGTGCCACTGTTGGGAGGTGTGGCCTTGTTGAAAGAAGTATGTCACTGTGGGGGCAGGCTTTGTGGTCTCTTGCTTAAGCTTTATTCAGTGTCATTATCAACTTTCTGTTGCCTGCAAGATGTAGGACTCTCAGCTACTTCTCCAGTACCATGTCTGCCTGCATGCTGCCATGTTCCCTGCCATGACTGATAATGGACTGAACCTCCGAACTGAAAGCCACCACCTCAATTAAATATTGTCCTTTATAAGCGTTGCCATGGTCATGTTGTCTCTTCACAACAATACAAAACCTAGCTAAGACAGAAGTTGGTACCAGGGAGTGGGTTATCACTGTGATAGGTAAAAACCATGATTGGTTTTTTTGTTTTCGAAAGAATCTGGACCTTGGGACTGTGGATTAGAAAAATCAGTTGAGCAAATGAATGGAACTAGAAAATATATTGAGTGAGGTAACCCAGACCCAGAAAGACAAATATAATATGTACTCACTCATAAGTTACTTTTAGACATAAAACAAAGAAAAACCATCCTACAATGCACAATCCCAGAAAACCTAGACAATAAAGAGGACCCTAAGAGAGACATACATGGATCTACTCTACATGGGAAGTAGAAAAAGATGAGATTTCCTGAGTAAATTGGGATCATGAGGATCATGAAAGAGATTAGAAGGGGAGGGGTAGGAAAGGAGGGGAGCAGAGAAAAACATATAGCTCAATAAAAACAATTTTTTAAAAGTGCAGAAAAAATATCAGTTGAATGCTTTAAGTGATGCTTACTGGGCCATACTAGTAGGAGCATGGAAGACAGTGGTACTGAGTGTGATTTGATGAACTGTGCAGAGCTACCTCAAGAAGTTTCAGAGGAGAAAAATTTTAATATGTTGCCTGGAGATTGTTCTTGTGATATATTGGTGAAGAATATGGTTGCCTTTTGCCCTTGTCTAAAAAGTCTATCTGAGGCTAAAATGAAGAGTTTGTGATTAATTCCATTGACAGAGGAAGCAGCCTAGTGTAGACTCTGCTGTGTAGTTATTAGTGTTACTCTGATGAAGATTTATAATGAAAAGGAGCAAGCTAGGCAATAAAAATACAAAATGTGTATATTGAGAAAAGGAACTAGAGCTAAATCCTGTGTTCGAGGAGATAAACTGACTAAGAAATTGAATAAAGGGAGTGGTGACCTGAGGGCAATAGCTCACCCAGTTAAGTTTTCAACTTGTGAAAAGAAACTAAAGGAAAGCTTAGAGCTGTGTATGGTAGTACACACCATTAATCCAAGCACTCAGAAGGCAGAGGCTGATGGATCTCTGAATTTGAGGCCAGTCTGGTCTATAGAGCAAGTTCAAGGACAGCCAAGCATAGACAGTGAAGGTAACAATAAAAAACAGAAAGCTGATTAAGATGTAATTGAATGAGGGGGCCATATTCAGGTCCCAGCAGAACTTGGCAGCTTCAGCCACATAGTTCTACCTTTAGAGATTAGGATAAAAGAAACTTGTTATAGAATTTGCCTCCACACCTAAGATTCTAAGGCCAGATTTGTATCAGGGTCTCCCCGAATGAAGGACTAGAGAGGCCACTGTGTGAAGTTATGAAGTTGAAGCTTGGATTGCCTTGAAGAACCCAAGATATTAGAGACGCCAGAGTCATGGGATACATGCCCAGTGTAGGACCAGCCCAAGAAAGAGAAGTGTGTTGCAGCTAACAAAACTGAAAGGAATTGGAGATCTGAAGAGCACTTTGACATCAGACATGGAGAGGAAGAGATTGGAGTTTGCCCAGCTGATTTTTAATCTTGTTTTGGTTCAGTATTTCACTGTGTTCCCTTACCTATGTTTTAAAATGGTAATGTATATCCTGTGCCATAATATGTTGGAAGTATGTGATCTACTTTTTTATTTTGATTTTACAGGGGGATTACAGTTAAGAGGTTGCCATGAGTCTCAGAAGAGACTTTGGACTTTTAAACATTGTTGAGACTGCAATAGACTATGGGGACTTTTGAGGTTGTACTGAATGCATTTTACATTGTGATACTGTTACAAGCTTATGGGGGCCAGGAAGTGGAATGTGGTGGTTTGAAAGAAAATGGCTCCCAAAGGGAGCAGCACTGTTAGGAGATGTGGCTTTGTTGGAGTAGCTATGGCCTTACAGGGGGAAGTGTGTCACTGTGGGAGTGGGCTTTGAGTTCTCCTATGCTCAGGATACTTACAGTGTCTCAGCCCACTTCCCATTGCCTTCTGATCAAATTGTAGTTGGCACCATGTGTGCCTACACGCTGCCATGCTCTCCACCATGATGATAATGGACTGAATCTCTGAACCTGTAAGGAAACCACCCTAATTAAATGATTTTCTTATGAGTTACCATGGTCATGGTGTCTCTTCACAGCAATAAAAACCCCAACTAAGACACTACCTCTTTACTTCTACAACATCCCTTGGCAGGTCTTTTTTACCCTATTTACAAATGAGGAAACTTAGTCTTAGAAGGCTATTTAGTTAGTTATTTTAGGTAGGAACAGCATTATTCATCATGCCAAATGTTACTTCCCTTTCCTGTCCAGTGGTGTTGAAGAAGAAATCTAATGTTTTGGAGCTGTGCCAAAGATCTAATGATTTTTATGCAAGCATTGAGAAAATTACAAAATGAAGAAACATGAACTTGAAGCAAGACCATTAGCCTTTTTGACCTTGAACCTTCTGATTCGATTTTCTCATCCGTAAAGAGAGATGATTAAGATGCCTCTTCTCTGTGGTTATCAGGTGGATCTGAAGTGATGTGTAAGATCAGAGAACACGGTGCCAATCACATGAAGTACAGAGCAGGCAGCCAGTAAATAATACCATTTACCACAGGGCAGCTGGGCAACCAGTGACTTCCATTCCATGTGGCTGCACCCTCACATACCAAACTACTTTTTTCTGTCTTGAGAGAAGTAATTGAGTAAACTTTTGCTGTCAAGAAACAAGATGTTGGGGAATATTTCTCTTGGGAAGTTAGATTTTCCAGTTATGATGATTGCAACTCAGGCATGGCTGCAGATTCAAAAAAGACATGCCTGCTTTTTTCAGGGCATCAAAACCCTCTCCCTATGATAGTCTATGTAGGAGTGTGTGAGTGTGTGAGTGTGTGTGCGTGTGTGTGTTGTGTATGTTTGTGTTCCTAATCAAGTGTGTGTGTGATTGCATTTATGTGCTGGTACAGAAGAATGTGTGTGGAGGCCAAAGATCAACATCAAGTGTACTCTTCTATCACCCTATACCTTAATTCTTGAGACAGAGTCTCTCACTGACCCCTAGAGTTCTCCTATGTGGTAAAACCATCTAGTTAATGGGATTCATAGGTGTACTTGTCTCTCCCTCCCCAGGGCTAGGATCACAAGCATGTGTTACTAGGCCCAGCTTTTGACATATGTGCTGAGGATCAAACTTGGATCCTCATGCTTGTGTGACAAGCACTTTACCTGTTGAGCCATATCCACAGCCCCCATGATACTTTTATTTTTTTAAAAAAACTCTTATTCATCTACTAACACTTATATTTGCCTTGACTGGAAGTTTTTTCAAGTGTGAGCAGTTGGTAATTTGGCTTCCCTGGAAGCGATTTCCCTAGGGCCACAGCAGCCTCCAGTTCAATGAGAGCTGCACAGTCACGGTTTGGCTGACTGTGAGCCTGCTACTTTTCTAATCAGGAAAGCAGGTGCTCAAGAGACCATGAAGAAAGGCCCTTGTCCCAATGACTCCATCACATCCCTTCCAATCATGGTTTACTGACGCTAAGTGTATGCAGCTTGGATATCTCCTGATATTATAAGGATTTAGAGATTTCACTTTATTAATTAACGTTTTTGTTTTGCTTAAATTCTGGAGTGCATTGATTTTCAAGAAGTGCTAATTACCAGCCTTGCAGCACAAAGTCGGCCGAATATTAAAATCTTCCATCATGTGCTCCCGCTGAGCTTAGAAATGTCTTCACTCAGCCCTGTAAACAGGGAGGAGGCCCTGGCAGCTGCCCTCACAGGCTGGAAGCTCTCCTGACCAGATGAGCACTGAGTCCCAACAGGCCCCTCATCCTATGGGAGGTACAGCCACATCTATCTTTAAACAAATTTGAGCCTTCTGGAAAAGCCATGATCTGCCCCAGAAAGTCAGAGGCAGGGTGAGAGAGAGAGGCAGACCTAACTACTGCCATTAAATATCCATGACAGTCCCTAGTTCTAGCCCACAGAATCTTTCTAAAAGTAAGATTCTGAATTCTTTCTCAGATATTTCATTACTCTCAGGCCAGGGGGACGATGGCTTTCATCATAGGGGAGTCATGAAGTTGAGAATGGGATTATGGCATGTTATTGTCTCATTTTCTTTGCTTTTTTGTTATAGTTTGTAGTAGTCCTGTCCATTGTAGACAGGACAATGTGGACACTGAAGGGCTTCCCCCAAGATCTTGGATCTGATGACCTAAGGATCCACTGGACCTTTTGAGGGTTTGAACTAAACAGGAAGAAAGATGAAAGAGTGAGAAAAAAATGCATCCCCAGGGCTGGCTAGATTTATATCGTGGTTCTGGGAAAACCCTGCTGGGACATAAATGATAAAGTTTCCAAGTTACCAAGACTTCTCAAGTCTTGGATGGAGAAATTCCTCCACCACCATAGCTGAAGTAGACTGTTGAGGTGGAGACCTGAAACTGGCACCTTATCCAGACCCAGCTCTGCCACCTGCTGACTCTGCCTCAGGGTGCCAACCAGCTTCTCCTACCTCATTTTCTCTTAGAGAGAGCCCAATGGGGTGCTCTGAGGATGTAGCTGATGTAGTTACTACCCCTTTAATGCACGGTAAGGTGGTCAGTGCTGTGGTGTAGGTGGCCAGGGCCTCACAGTCAGATGCTTGCCCTGAACCTCCCTAAAGCTAGTTTGCAGATTGGCTGCAGGGGGCGAGACTTGGATCTCAGCCAGCAGGAATCTAAGGCAGGCCCCAGCACTCTCACAGAGTGAGCTGGTCCCGTCCCACTGACATGAAGAGAGCACCAAGGTCCCACAAAGTTCCCGGATCCTGCTTCTGTCATGCGAGTTTGAATGACAGATGTGACTACAGAGCTATGATGACATCTTTACAGAAATGAAGGAGGAAGGAAACGCATGATGCAAACACTGGTTTCTCAGGGACTCCGTGTCAGTCACTCAAGGTCATTTATGGATAATGTCTGAGTTTCCTTTCTAGTGGCCTTGACAAAAACACCTTGACAAAGCACCTTGCGGGAGGAAGGGTTTGTTTTAGGGGGCAGTTCCAAGTGGCAGCCCCTCAGAGTAGGGCAGCCACAGCAGTAGGAGGCTGAGTGGACTGGTTCACCATCAGGAGACAGCAAGAGGATCTGCTTGCACTCAGCTCACGGTCTCTGAATATTTTACTTTTTTACTTTATTTTATTTGGAATTTCATAGATGGGTATGGTAAATTATTTCCACTCCCTCCAACTTCTCCCATGCCCCCAACTCCCTCTCATATTTATGACTTCTACCTTAATTATTATACATACATATATACATGCATATACACACACAACCTACTGAGTTGATCATATGTATACATGTTTAGGGTTTACCACTTGGGATTGAAGAACCCTATTGGGAGCTCATTCCTAGGGAAAACTGATTCTCCCACTCTAGCAACCATTGCCCATAGCTCTTCATCTAGGATGGGACCTTGTGAGGTTACCCCATCCACATTGGAATGTCATCTGGTTGTCATTGTGCAGGTCTTGTTTAGGTGACCATGTTGTTAAGACTTGAAGATGCAGCTCCCTGATATGTATAGAAGGTGCTATCTCAGGGCTGATATCCTGGTCCCCAGGCTTTTAGAATCTTTCTACCCCTTTTTCCAAGTGTCCCCTGAGCCTTAGTTGTAGAGGTCACGCTCTAAGAATATCAACTGCAGACGGGCATGATCGGGGTTCTTCTCAACATTTTGGCCATTTGCAGATTTCTGTAATGGTCTTTGTCAGCTGAAAAAAAAAAAGCTTCTTTGGTGAGCAGAGAGTATAAAGACAGGTTTTGAGAATGTGTTTGGAAATTACTCTGGTTTAAGAAGGTGGCAATAGTAGGTCCGCTAGGGTCATGACCTCACCAGCAGCAGATGGTTGACTGATTTCAGTACCGCACATGAATTCTTTCCTATGGAGCAGGTCTTAAGTCCCATCAGACAGCTGTCTGTTGCCCCAGGTATAGGTGCCACTATCAGCTCCTCCACTTTTATTTAGTCCGGGGCCCAGCTCATAAAATTTTGCCACCTACATTCAGGGTGAGTTGTAACATGAGGGGCCTGCTTGTTGGGGTTTCTGTCCCACCTGGTACCCCAAAGCCAGCAAGCCCCAAAGAAAATCACACAGAGGTCTCCATAAGATTATAAACTGATTGGCCCATTAGCTCAGGCTTCTTACTAGCTCTTATAACTTATATTAACCCATTGTTCTTATCTATGTTAGCCACATGGCTTGGTACCTTTCTCAGCAGGGCAGGGACACATTCTGCCTCTTCAGAGTCTGCACAGGAGTGCTGAGAGAGCTTCCTGCTTCCCAGAATTCTCCTGTTCTCACCTCTACTTCCTGTCTGGTTTTCCTGCCTATACTTCCTGCCTGGCCCATCAGCCTTCATTTAAAACATGATTGACAGAATACAGACAATTCTCCCACACCAGTGGGTCTTATCACCAGTTATCCCAATTAAGAAATCCCACACAGACATGGCACAGGCCGACACAATCTAGACACTTCCTCCTTGAGACTCTTCTACAGTGATCCCACAGTGTGTTAAACTGACAAAGCAGACCATCGCAGATAAGGTCAGCCTGGGACTGTGGGTCATGCAATGGTCCTTGTCAAGTTGGTGCTGGAGCTGACATTGGACCTGGTCCAAATCCGCCTTGCTGTGAGATTTACTCAGACATGTATCTATGACCAGGCCATAGCTTTTCTGTCAGCGGTCTGCTCACAAATAATGACACAGAGACTTACTAATAATTTTGAAAGCTTGGCCTTAGCTTAGGCTTTTCCCCAACTAACTCTTATAACTTAAATTAACCTGTTTCTATTAATCTACGTCCTGCCACGTGGCTCAGTTACCTCTGCTCTGTACCATATGTCCCACCTCTTCAGTGCCTCCCTGGCGTCTCCTCTAAGCAGAGATTCTTTTTCCCTCTCCATTCCTCTCTTTCCCTGGGAGTCCCACCTATCTCTCCTGTCTAGCTTTTGCCATTTAGCTCTTCATTAAACCAATCAGAAGGCCCCTTAGGCAGAGACAGATCTTCACAGTGTAAACAAATACTCTGCACCACTAGACCATAGGAATGTCTCTACCTGCCCTGCGACGCCTTCCCTCAGCCAGCTGCTTGCCCGTACTTACTGCTGAGAAGGAGTGTAGTCAGCCCCAGGCCTTGAAGTTTCACTGAGTCTCTATAGCGCTCTGGAATACAGTAGGATAGCAACTCCATTGGCCTGGATGTTATTGGGTAATAGGGAAAGGGCAGCAGGTGTGAAGAGAAAGGGACTCTTAGAAGTAGAAATGCCCCCTGTTTCTAGAAGGGCTCTGCTATGCCCAGGTTAGAGCCACCCTTCTAGAATAATATTCTGTGGCTCCGTCAGCACCCACAGAATGCAGAAAATGTGTCTGGAGGCCATTCCCATCACATAGACATGCCACAGACAGAATGTCCTCTCCTCCAGTTCCTGTGGCTGAGGCCAGGGTCATCACAGATGCTTGATAAAATTTCATCATGTGTCTCTTTTCCCCTTGTAAAAATCCTATGGAGCAGAGAAAGTAAAATATATCTAATATGTGAGATACTTTATATACATAATATATATATTAGAAAAAGGCCTTCATTTACTAACACTGGCAGACCCACAATACATAATTACTATTAATATTTTTGTTCTGTTTCTCTCTCCCATTTCCTGAACGGCATGTACTTTCTCAAGTTATAATTAATTTGATAATCCAACTATTTTGCCCACTATGACAAGATCAGCTCTCTAGACAATTAAAAGCCTGTTGTAAACAGAATTTTAATAGTTACATAATGTTTCAGGGAATAGATTTATGAAAATTTAGCCAGCTGTTTTCCTGTTGACAGCTAGGCTATTTATAGTGTCCCATATTATCAGTCATGCCGTAGAACACCTCTGTACCCAAAATGCTCCCGAAGTGGAATTATCTAGTCAAAAATATCACCAATTTTTTAAATCTCTTGATTCGCACTTGCAAATTGTGTTCTGAACGTCTCATCACCCATTCTGATTGCAGCCTCACAGATCAGGTGAACATACGTTTGTAGAGAGATTATGCTAATTTCGTGATTTTAGAAAGCCTTTGCCGATGTAATTCAATTCCACCTCAACTCAAATCAGCTACATTTAGTTATAGTCCATGGTTAATTAAATGTGCATGTTTTTAATAGTAAGTTGGTTAGTTTCTATAAATTAATCCTGTTGGTGCCTTTCTTGAGAGTTTTCTGGTTTAGTCTCAGGCCCATTCTTCTTTCAGTGGCCAACAAAAGAAACAAGAGCGATCATAGATGGGGGAGGCCGTGCCCAGCACCTTTGGGTACCACACACCTAGCCAAGTGATGGTTCTGTCAACTTGACACAATGTAGGATCACCTGGGAGACTCTTCCCAGAAAACGCCCGAGAGGGCTTTTCTTGATTAGGTTGACTGAGGTGACCTACCCTGGATGTGGGGAAAATACCCCCAATCTGGACTGGATGAAAAGAAAGGAGGAGCTGAGCATGGGCATGCGTGCATTTAGTCATTGCCCTCTGCTCTTGACTGGGGGTGGGATGTGACTAGGTGCTTCAAGTCCCTGCCTTGACTTCCCCAGAGTGCTAGGCTGTAACCTGGAACTGTGTGCTTTGAAATTGTTCCCCTAAGTGGCTTGTGTCAGGGCATTTTGACACAGCAACAGGCAAGAACACTAGGTCAACCTCTTCCCAACATGTAGCTCCAAATACTTCTGACATTTGTAACCGAGATGGAGGACATTGTGGATGGACAGTCATCCGTAGACTCCTCCCTGGAGAGGTGGTGATAGACGGGACCACCCTCAGGAGAGGCAGAGCTAGAAGGAACAGGAAGTATAGGGATGTCTGAATGTCTGTGACTGGGAGGAGTCCCTGCAGGTAGATCAGAGTATTGGTGCTCATCTCTACACATTGAACAGAGTGCATGCCAGGTACTGGGGAACTTGGAGAGGAATGCAATGGATTATGAGTTTTCCTGCGATATACAGGAGAGGCCACAACACATGCTCAAACCAGTAACTGTCCCCTTCACATGTCGAGTGTCACCAATCCACATACTTGGTGGCAACGTTTAGACTCACTTGTCTAATGTCACCATTCCATCTCACACACCCACTGCCACCCCGCACACCCAGTGTGCCAGTACACCCCATAAGCCTAGTGTCACCATTCCAACTCCCATCTCTAGCAACCATTTCACTCTACACAGTTACTGTTACTATTCTCTGTCACATGCCTGATGTCACCAGTGTGCATGACATGCCAGTACAATCCAGCCTATTCAGCCAGGGACACTTGAGTGACATATCCCTGTAGCATTTCCATTTCACTAAAATTCAGTGAAATTTGGACAGTATACCAAGATATCCCCGAAATGCTCCAAGAAAAATTGATTTTTCTATCATCTCAGGATGATGCTGAAAATTCATTCACTTCTTTGGAGTCAGGATGGTCTTGGCAGGCAATGAGTCTTGAATTTAGTTGCAATCCAGAAAGACTTGTGTGGTGTGAGCATGTCTCAGATTGTTTTCCAGCAGTTGATAAATCCATCCATTCTCTCTGAGCTCATAAAATTCTGGGGTCATGGTATCTTGTCTGGTCACAAGCACTGGTCTGTGCCTAGAGCAGTCATTGTTTATTATAGATTTCCAACTGAAAGAGGCAACAAGGACTGGTGGGGAGGTCTCATGATCACCATGCTCTGTATCAAAAGGGCTCATTGGGCTAGGTTCCTGCCAGCATTTGACCCAGTGGATGTGGGCAGGTCCTAAGAATGATCATTCCTGTCTTGTGCCCAGCACAGCCAGGGCCTTCAAGAACCACTGATCCTGAGTGGCACAAGATGCTTTTCTGATTGGTCTGTTTACTCTCAGTGTGACAGTGGGCCACAGCTTAATGTTGCTGAGCCAAATTTGTCTTCTTCAAAGTGACGATGGCTTTGGCCCTTCCATATCATTGGAACAAGGGAAGCACAGAGCTTGAGCTGCTGACTCGGCTCAGGTGCAAATCCCAGCTCCTCACCTTTTCAGATGTACCCCTTTTGGATCCTTGTAATCAGTAAGCTATGCTCTTGGCCTTACAGTGGGAGGGACAACTCATGGTGATATGACATCATAGGATTATGTACATGAAAATGCTAAAACTCTCAGAGTCTTGTCTGGACAACACTAAATGCCAGGGGAGTGTAAAATACATTTGTCTCAAAATTCCTCCGTGCATGCACAGCAAATGTGTGCAGAAATGGCAGTTGTTATTTGGGGGTCACTGGTACGTGCTTCCGTGGTATAGCAAATAGCAGCAGGACTGCATAAGCTCTCTTGCAGGAGGGTTCAGATGTACACGGCAAGGCTCCACTGTCTCAGGGACCTCCATGTTCACGGGGAGAAGGCTGAAGAGGGTCCAAGGTCTGGCCATTTGGATGGAGAATGTAGATAGGTCTCCTCAGAGCAGGCAACTACCTGGCAGCCAGATGGCAAGATGTGATTCCAGATCCAGCTCTCTTGAGGAGAAAGGCCTAATAGAGATGAGCTTCTGGGTACTGCTGTCCCTTGAGACTTGCCTGAGCTTCCCCAGGCTCCTTTAATGCCGTGTGCGGAATGTGTTCAGGTTCTCTGGGTGAACTATTAGTGAGATTGTTTGCACAGATACCAAAGGATTTCCACCCCATGAAGGAGAAGTGCATGGTTTCCCCAGAGCAGGCAAGTGCTGTCCCCCAGCATACTCATGAGCAAGGTTCCCAGGGACCTCAAGTGAGAGCCCTTTCAAGGCTCAGCTGTGATGTCCCTACAAAGCTCTCACTGTCCCATCAACACCTTGCTGTTTGCTTTGTCTTACCACACAAGCAAAGTGGGCTCTGTCAACTGTGTGCTGGTGTTTCCCTAATGAGGCCATCGTGTTTGACCCTCTTGAGACTGTCTATACACCAGTGTCAAAGAGGGTGTCATAGTTTGGCCTTCTTCCCTGCTCTGGCTTTGAGTGTTGCCCATAGCCTGGACTTCCCCCATCCTTCTTTTGGGATCCTTGTGATCAGTATGTAGGCCAAAGTACCATCTAGTGGCACCGAGATGGCAGAATGTGCAGGAGCTGCTGGTGTGGCCTGTAATTTAGCACACTCCATGACTTTACCTGCAAGACATTCACTTTTCTATTGCTGCCTAGGTAGATTTGTCTTCATCTCTGCAGCCACCCACTGTGAAAGGCTTATGGATCACCACGTGGTAGCAGAGTCTCCTCAGTAGCCAAAACAATAAAATCTCAAGTTCTGTGGCAAACACAGGAACTCCATCTCCGCAAATCACAGTATCAACAACTGAACTTAGCCTGTGAGTCAGCACACAGTGTCTGACATAACCACACAGATCTATGCCTCCAAGCACAGGGAAGATTGCCTGAAGCAGATGAGGACCACCTCCAGGATGCAGATCTGTGTCCTCTGTGGTCCCTGGCATGAGGAGAGCCAAGGAACAGAAAGGGGATGGGTAGAGATAGAGGCCTGGCAGTTGATCAGGACTCACATGTTTGTTAGATGTTTCAACTATAAAAGATAGGAGCCTGCCTGGAACTGGAACCAGTGAAGAAGGGCACATCCCCATGTATGTGATGAGCAATGATATTTAGTACCGAGCATAGCTGAATCCAGGAACTCATGGTTCTTCATTCCCTTTTGGTCATACTGAGGACTGTCTCTTCTTTACCCCTCTATCCATACCGCTGTCTCTCTCCTGCCGCCCTCTCTCCTGCAGGACTCTCTGGCTAGAGTCCTGGCTGCTCATCTTATATCACTATAAACAGTCCATGCTGGATTTTCAGAAAAGATATGTTCAGCCCCACCCCACTCCCCAGAGCTGTATCATTTCAGCTCTTAGACCCGGGGCAAAACGTAGGCAGCCTGGATTCTCTCTAAGGCTGAGAACCTGGACCATTCAGGAAATCAGGAGTCCAGCACTAAGTGCCCATCCCTGTTATTGCAGGAACAGATTCCTTGGAACACATATACCTGGACTAGAGACCATTCCAGTGCCCAGGAAAGAGGATGGCAGTTCACAGACAGCCTCCCACTCCAAGCCACAGAACAGAGGGGAGAAACAATGGAGTTCAAAGGAAATGGCTAGCCCTACCTATCAGTAAAGCTTAGCATATGTCTATAGAGCCATGCTCCAGGTACATGCCACAGTCATTTTGCCGGTAGATAAACTCACTGGTCCAGCAACTGTAACTGAATGAGAAGTCCAGCTACATAGCTACTCTCAATGCAGGCCAAGTAAGTGTCTTCCTGCACGAGGGGCTCAGGGTCTAGAAAGTTTCCTGGGAACAGTCCCTATGTAGGTTGGCCATGCCTCCCAGCACTCTAGCGGGCCACTGTACATCTCTAGAAACCTTGGTCCTGAATCATATTAAGGAAAATGTCTGCCCATGGGAGAATGTTGATCTTTCCAGGGGACTTATTTGTTACCACTACTTTCCTGGTGGCACATGAGACCAGTCGCTAAAACAGTGACAAGCTCCAGGGGCAAAGAACTAGACATACTACATGAAGACCATGAGGCCGAGCCTGGAATGCTGGCCCCAAGTGGGATGGAAGGCTGCCAGGTACTGCCTTGGACAGTGCAGTCTCAGGTGTGGGTGACAATGCTGGATAATGACACAAAGGGACTGGTGAATAGCTATAGATACCAAAGCCACCTTTACACACAGCCCAACTTTGTCTAAGGCTAGAATAACTCCAGCTCCTCATGACCACAGCCAGATGGAAACCACTTTCTGTATCCACCCGAGGGCCGCATTTAGTGTGTCTGAAGCATCCTTGTGATTTCCATACCTGGCCTGCCTTCCCTTGGCGATTTATGGTGGGCAGACCCCTGTGCTCTCCTAGACTCCTCAATGAATATTATTTCCTTACCCATGTCTAGAGCAGCATCAAGCCATAGGGATTCTACATGTCGAACTATGTGCTGAGCTACCTGTCTCTCTGCATCCTCGAGGCATCCGTCATGGCCATGGCCATCCCTCACCCAAGCCCTCTGCTGATCTCCCTATCCCCTCTGATCTTCCATACAATGTGTATGGTGGGGAAAGCAGCTCTGATTTCCTCCTTTAGAACAAACAGTCAGCCACTGTAAGAGCATGGCCAGCCCTTCAGGGGTCCCCCCACTGTTCTCAGATAAAGGAACATGATTATTAGGGTGTCTCTAGAAATCTCATTAGCCATCCTTGCATCTTCCTTAGCCCCCTGCTCACACCCTCGGCCTTGATCCAGCCATCCCGGCCCTCTTCGTTCCTCTGATGAGTTGCTCTGACTGACCCAGGACCTCAGCAAGTGTGGCTCTCTCTCCTGGGATGCTCATATCCTAGCCATGCCCTGTTCACCTTCTGATCTCAGCTCAGGTATGACTGTCCAAATGGACCTGCCAACCCTACAGATGAAGTGGACAGCATGTCCTCTTACCTGTCCTTAAGACACCTGGAGGCTCCTCCCACTGTGAGGAAGGGAGTTAATGAACCACATGGGATTGTGAAGGCCTGGTGCACATGGCTACCTTGGCTGGGACCACCTGTCTGCCCCTGGAAGCAATAGGAGTGTTACATCTGTGTACTTAGTTAGGATGTTCCCTCACTCCTCTGCCAAACCAAGTACCTCTACCATCAACACTGGCTAGGATGTTTTGGGGGATTTTTCCCCCTTAGAATTTGAAAAGTAGTAAGTTACAATTCTCTGTGTAAAGTGAGAGTTGATCAGTCATAGAACATACTGAGATTTTTCTCAGTGCCTATCTTGGAAAAGATTTTGCCTTCTCTATTGAGAATCATACCGGTGGGCAGATCTCCTCCATGACTTCTGGACTCTCTGTCTTGGTTCTGGTGGGCACTGGGAAAGGGCAATGGTCAGTACTCTCTGGAAAGATGTGTGGTCAGTCTATCTGAAACCCTCCTCTCTCCCGAGTTCTGCCTTTCAGGTTTGATCCTGTCTTAACTCATGGACTAGAGATTGAAGGGGATATGTTGCTCTGAATTTTGCAGGAAAGGGAAGAGGAGGACATGTCAGAGCAGGAGGAAGGCAAGGGTGTGATGAAGAGAATGGTGTCACCAGTGGGGAGGATGAGCCTGGCCTATGATATTAATTATGCTAATAACATGTTACCTTTAAATGTGTTCAAAAGCTTTGTCCTGCAGATTATCACCTTTTATCCTTAGAGGCTCAGCAGGTGTGATCATCCATGTTTTGTGAAGGGGGAAAATCAAATAGCAGAGCAGTTAAGTGGGGCGTTGCCATATCCTGCAACTGCCTGCACAGTACCTAAAGAAAGAACCAAGTATATTGGATCTCAGGCTGACAGGGTAATGGGAAAATGTGAAATAAACTGGTTATCATTAAAATACAAAGCAATAAAATACAAAAGAATAGCATCTGTGTTATGAACTAATAACATTATTATTGATTCTAAGACTAGACGGGGAATTTGAGTCATTGCAAAAATCGTCTAGCTTCTCAACCATAGCACATGGCCTAAGAGGTATTCTTGGGGCTGACTCTATTAATATAGAAGAGTTAAGACTTGTAAAGTCTTCAAAGGTGTCATGACCAAGAATACTGGCTGTCCTGACCAGATGACAGATTGATAGTAGAAGGTCACTGTGCCTCCTTGGATGGTGAAATGGTTAAAGAACAAGGAAAAGAAATAATGTTTATATTGTCTGTATATTGAAGAGTCAGTTGATGAAATTGAGCTCTTTACCGAGGGAATGATTTCCTATTGTTGCAGGACAATATTACACCAATTTGATTTAAAAAGGGGTATTTTATTGGAGGGGATAAAACTTACAGATCAATAACCCAAACCACGTTCCTCTGGTCACAAACAGGAAACCGAGTCTAGCAGTCAGCATGAGCGCCGGAAGCAAGTTCGCCCGGAGAGCGGCTATGGCTTTTTTTTAAATGAAAACCACACCCCACATTGGGCAGGTATCTTAGAAGCCATTGGCTGAAAGCAAGAGAGCTTAATCTCCCGCAGCACCTCCCCCTTTTGTTTAAGTAAGAAAGTTCTAAACCTACTACAAAACTATATACAGTAAAAATAGAATATCTTATTCTTTAA
>JAQHUG010000159.1:2719121-2743911 GCA_028555095.1 Dicrostonyx torquatus
CCCGCACACGTTCATGTGCTCATATGCATGTGCCATGGCAGGTTTGTGAAGATCAGCAGACAGTTTGTGGGATTCAGTTCTCTCCTTCCAACATGTGGATTCCAGGAATGGGATCCAGGTTGTTAAGCTTGGCGGCAAGGGTCTTTGCCCTCTGAGCCATTTCTCTGGTCTTATTCGTGATCATTTTAACTGATGTGTAATAACTGCACATATATGAGGTGCACCATGGTATTTCCATACATATATACAGTACATGGTAACCTAGTCAGGGTAATTAGCATTTCTGACTTTGTGTTGAGACTATATTCCAAATCATCTCCTTAGGTGTTTTGAGACAGACTGCAAATTACTGCCAGTCATAGCTGCTGTGTTGCACAACAGAGCGCCAGCCCCAACCCTTTGACCTCAAAGTGAGTTTGTATATAGCTGAACATGTCCACCCCTCCCTGAGTGATCTTTCTTCATCTAATTAATGCTAGAGACATCTGATAGGATCTGCTGGCTGCTTCCCCATGTGCTCTGCCAGTCTGAACTCTGTGGGAGAGAATGCCACCTTCATAGTGGTATTCAGCATTGTTTGGGTTCTGACTTTGATAAGTTGATAATCAAAATAATCACCGTGTAGATCAATTTCTTTCCATCATCACAAACACACTGGTGCTTTTATCCCTCTGTGCAATTCTTCCATCTGCTTATCCATGTCCTTAAACCACACATTATAGCACAATGAGCAGGACTTGTGATTTCCATTTATAGAAACTTGTCTCAGGAAGGTAAGTCGCTGACATTGTTTTTCATAATGCACACAGTATTTCTATTGCAGTAAAAAAACAGAATATACATCAAAGAACCAAGGGACAATTAATACACCACACGGGGGCTGGAGAGATAACTCAGTTGTTAAGAACATATCCTGCGGTGGACCCGTTTGGTTCTGTGCTGGCTGGTTTGATGTCGACACAAGCTGGAGTTATTCTGGAAGAAGGAACCTCACTTGAGAAAATGATTCCACCAGAATGGCCTGTGAGCAAACCTATGATGTATTTCCTTGATTGAAGATTGACATGGGAAGGCCTAACTCACTGTAGGTGGTGTCATCCCTAGGCAGGTGACCCTGGGTTCTATAAGAAAGCAGGTTGAACAAGACATAAAGAGCAAGCCGGTAAGCAGCACCCCTCCATGGCCTCTCTGTCATACCTTCAGATTCCTGCCCTGCTTGAGTTCCTGTCCTGACTTACTTTGATGTGGACTGTGGCCAGTGGAAGTGTGAGCAAAATAACCCTTTCTTTCCCAAGTTGGTTTCTGGCCACAGTGTTTCATCACAGCAGTAAAACCCTGCACTATGACAGGTTCCCAGCTCCCATATCAGGCAGTTCATAACCACCTGTAACTCCAGCTCCAGGAGATCTGCCCCCATATTCCTCTTGAAAGAGAGGAGAACCCTTGTGAGTGTGAACACAGCCCTGCCTTCTTCCTTGGAAACTAGAGGTCTGGATTCTAGGTAGTTACAAACTACCATAATGGAGACCTCTCCAGGCTCATGCCAAGTGAGAAAGGTCCCTGTGATCAGAGTGGGTGCGTTCACAGCTGCCTCCTGCCTCCCATGCCTACAGCTGCTGCTGGCACTCATGGCTGCATCTAGCACCCACAGCTGCCTTCCATGCCTGCGGCTGCCTCCCATGTCTACGGCTGCCACCAGCACCCACCATTCCTCTTGTCCAGATGTGCTTTTCCCATACCCTTCTGTCTACCAGCAGACTTCTTAGTCTCCCTTTGCCAGGTTTCCAAAACAACAGGGACAGAATGTTAGCTGAAGGTCAAGTTCTACCCAGAACAGAGCGTTTTTCAATCTCTGACCCATCACTGGTGATTCTAACTTGCCCCCACCATGACCTGTTACTGAAACTGCTCCTGGGACTAGACGGGGCCTTTGTAGTTTGAACAGAGACCAAGGCCTTCCAGAGGCAGCCGTGGGTGCTGGTGGCAGCTGTAGGCATGGGAGGCCACACTACTTAGTTGTGACTGCAGGGATCTCTCTCTCTGCTCAGCTTCTCTCTGCCACCTAGAGTGGACATACCACCTCTACTACTTTATTTTGTGTGTGATGTTCCAACTGCATGAGTCGGCCATAGGGTGTTTACTGCAGTGTTCCCAGCCCCCAGTGGAAATTTATTCAGCAATCTTGAGAAACATATAACCTACTTATAACCATCACCTGACCAAGGCTGGTGATTTTTCCACAGTTTTTCCACCAGTCTGTTTCACACTAACATGTAGCAAAGCCAAGGCCCACCTGCCACATGCCTCCAAGGACAGCTATGAATGCAGCCCAACAGAAACTCATAAGCGTAATTAAAACATGGGGTTTGTATTTTATTCTATTCTGGGTGGTTTTGTTACTTGTTTACAACATAGCTCTCCATCCTCAGCTTTTGGGTGACAGTGTATTGCAGTGCCAACAGATTAGAAAGCCCGCCCAAATAGTTTCAGATCACATATCACGACCTCAGCTGAAGAAATGTCAGTAAAGTCATATCCAATGGAATAACTCAAGAGGAAGAGCAGAATGGACCAGGAGAGGCAGCTGGAACCTTCACCACCACCTGGAGGTGATCCTGAGCCTTGAAAGTGCTATAAAACAGCGACTGGGGGAAGCTTAGGAAATGTGATCACTCAGGCGATGCTGAGGCTTTTCATCGCCTTAGGGAGATGCTACGTTCATCTTTGGTGTGAGATGTTGGGTTCACCATAACTATTCTGCTTCCCGTCTGTGGTAAACAGCTCTCACTTCAGTCAGACTGGCCATAGACTAACTAATCAATTTTCCACAGGTATTTTTCTGGTTGTAAATGGTCTTGGGAATTTTAGATTCAGTGTGGTCACAGGTGGAAGAACTCTCTTAGAAATAGCCCTCCCATGTCCTCTTCTGCAGGAAAGGAGAGCAGATGAAATAAGGGCAGTGGCCTGCTAGGGTCAGGCGGCCAGCAGCTGGAGACCATGATCCAGGTTCCACTTCAAGCCCAGTGTCCTTTCCTGTCATCAGCCTACCCATTGCTGGGCCACCGTCCTTCTGTTTTAACAAAAGCTATTCAATATGGTTCCCTTTTGGCCTTGATTTTCCACAACTAAAAGCTAATTGCACCCAATTATAGTAATTATCTCATCCCTGGTTCCTCATGTAATTAGCCACCTCTTTAGCTCTGCATCTCTTCCAGCTGTATTGGTAACCAGAGAGCATGTGGCTGCTCTTTCCCTATAGTGTTCTGTGAGTTGGTTCTATAAATATTAAAGGTGTCCATTTTCACACACACACACACACACACACACACACACACACACACACGTGTGTACGCAGTGGAAGTCCCCATTAGTCATAACCCAGATGATTCAGATTATTATTTAGATTAATACTGGTAGAGCGTTCTTCCATGAAAAGAGGAATAATAGTGTCTTAGTCGGTGTTCTTTTGCTGTGAGGAGACGCCATGACCACAGCAACTCTTATAAAAGAAGCATTTGAAAGGGTCTGGCTTACATTCAGAGGTTTAGTCCATTATCATCACAGTGGGGAGCACGGTGGCATGCAGGCAGACATGGTGCTGGAGAGGCAGCTGAGAGTCCTTACATCTAGATAGGCAGGAAGCAGGTCCTGGCTTGGCTTTATGAAACCCCAAAGTCCACTGCCAGTGACACACTTCCTTCAACAAGGAAGTGAGCCTCCTAATCCCTGTCAAGTAGTGCGACTCCCTAATGACCAAGCATTCAAATCTATGAGCCTACGGGGCCATTCTTCTTCAAACCACCACAAATAGCTGCACCCAGGAAAGACAGCTTTGGGAGTCCAGGCCCTTTCTGACCGTCACTGGAAGTCTCTGTTTTCCAGTTCTTGGTGCCTTCTTCAAGAAATTGAGAAAATACACATTCAAAACTAAAGCAGCCATTAGTTTTATTAAGAATAAAACACAGGTAAAAGCTTTAGATACTTTGCCAAGAGAGGCAGTAGCCCGCCTGAGTGTGAAATGCTTGAGGGCCTCCATCTTTATTTTGTAGAGGGCTGTTTGCTCAGCTGCTGTACCTCGGTGCCTGGAGTAGATTCAGTTCGGTTTTCAGGAGAGAGACGTGGGCATCCATCCTTTTTCCTAACCTTATCACCGCAGCACTTGCTAGCGTGGTATGGGTGAGGCAGAATTCTGGCGGGCTGTCTCAATCACTTATGAGACGATTTGGAGCAGCAGTGTCCCCTTCAAATAGCAGCCTGCCAGGGAGGAAGAACTGCGGTATGGGTGCTAGGAGGATCTGCTTTCCCACCCGCTGGACAAGGCCGCAGCCCTTCTCCCGGCCTGTGGCGCTCTTGGTTTCTCAGAGGCCTACTTCTCTCTCGCCTTTCTTCTGTGCAGGACCACTCTGACCCCTGCATCTCCCAGTGTGTTTCCTCCAGCCTGGGCGGGGGCGGGGGAGATCTGAAGCATCTTGCCTTTAGTCTAGCAAAGTTCACATCGGCCAACCTTCCCCAAGCCTCGTCCATATTTCATCTACCACCCTCCCTCTTATTCACACGACTTATGCAGTCCCTCAACCTTGAAGCTCCACATTCCTCGTGTTCTTCCTGTGTGTCTTCTCCATCTCTCACAGCCCTACCCAATTCTGCTAGGTCTCCCATCCCATCACCCCCCGGCCACTGTGATGCTGTTTTTAAAGGTATTAATTCAGTTCTATTGTCCCCCTGGGCCTCTGCTTCCCATTATAAAAGGAAAGCATTCCAAACTTCTGTGAGACACAAGGCACCCTGATGTCCCCTGTCTCTCTCCCTTGATGTCTCTCCCCACCTGACAACTCCTGCAGGCTCCTGGGGATGACCACTGCACATCCATTCCTGACCGTGACACGTTCTTCCTCCGAATCCATAGTCACTTGGCCCCAAGTGCTTGAGATCATAGAGAGAAGAGTGCTTCTTCGGGTCACAAAGAGAGAGGAAGAGGATAATGGGAGTGAGATCAATGTCCTGCCTTCCAGGCAATCACCACTTGCTGGACTTTCCAGAACCTCCCTGGATTCGTTCTTTTTCTCATTGCTGTGATAGATCTCCTTCAGGAAGGAAGAGTCCGATTCTTCTCACAGTTTGAGAGTGCTGTGCATCATGGTTGGGAAGGCATGTCAGCAAGAACATGAGGTGACTGGTCCTTGAATCCAGACATAGATGAGTGTTGGCGCTCAGCAGCCTTTCCCTTTTGTTTCCTCTGAGGACCCCCCTCCCCGTAGCGTGGTACCACCCCAGTTAGGCTGGATCCGCCTGCTTGTCTCAGTTAACCTAACCAGAGGCTCCCCCCAGATATGCTCAGAGGTGCATCTCCGTGGTGATTGTAGACCCTGCCAAGTTGACAATTAGCATTAGTCATCAGACCCCCATGATCGCTCCCCAGCTGGGGACCAAGTGTTTAACATGGCTGCCTGTGGAGGACTCAGCCAATGCAAAGAGGTAGATTAGCCCCCATAGAAACTAAAAGCATCCATCTTTTGTGCTCCTCCTTCACACAGCACCTTCCCTCTGAGACCCCAGACAGAGCGAGCCACATGGCAACCGACAGGAGCAGGAGGTGTGCTCCTGGATGTACTGTGTGTGCTGTGTGCTGTGCTGTTCTCAGCGCTGCACATTCATCCATTTACTCAGCCTCAACCCAGGCTGAGGTCAGCTTCTGGGACCTGCCCTTAACAGTCTATTTCCTCCAACCCAGAAATTTCCAGGACCTCCCACAGAAGTATCACAAGTGGGGACATCTACAAAAAAAAAAGAAACCACAGAAGCCAACAACTGACTTTAGGGTCCATCACCATGTGTCTGGTACTTGGTGTCCACTGCCATAGCCCAGAGTGCCCTGAGCTGTGTGCAACTGGATGTTCACTTTGAGTTTGAGCTGTCCCAGGCCACAGACAGCCCCGGCTCCCATGTCATCACATCTAGCCCCTCAGCCAGGCCTGCAGGGAAGAAGGAGCTAATCATACAGAGAGATTTTAGTCATGGCGGACCTTCACAACTAGATGGTAAACTGTATTCTGAAGTGAAAGGAAATGGACCCACGGGCATGAGGGAAATGGTCCTTTGGTCAAGACAAATGTGGCTGGAATCTGTGAGGTGAACCAGGCGATAGAAGGCTGTCTTCTCTCTCAGGTCAGGGAATATGAGGAATGTAGCAAACCAAGGCTGGGAGTCTAATGTGGGCTAGGCAAAGGGATTGAGGCATGTATGGCCAGGTCCTAATGTCAGCAGCCTCTTCTAGAACATTGTCAGCCCCTGCCATACACACTTGAAAGAACAAGATCTTGAACCCTTTGCCTGCTGCATGCCTAATGGTTAAAAGCCAGGCCTGTATCCCAACATGGATGGGCCAGGAGCTACACCCCAGCATCTCACTGTCCCTGCGCCCAGCACCACCGATGCGCAGACAGCACCGACAGTGTCTTACCTTCCTACCTGACATCACCAGAATGCAGAGCGGCGAATGTGAAGAGTGCCTCGCAGAGCGCTCCTCTCCGCAGCTCTCCCTAAAGCCGAGGCAGAAATACCCAGCACTGCACATTTTAGTTGTGCAAACTACTAATTGGCTGCAGCCCAACTTGATTCAAAAAGCCACTGCCAGCTGAGTGCAGAAAAGGAGCTCAGATTTAAGAGGTTCATCTTAGGCAAACCTGTAAGAACAGGTGCATCAATTACATTAGGATGTGTCCTTGCTTCTGGAAGCTTTCCAGCTTGCTTCAGATTGAAGGGAACATGTTAGAAAGTGGGAAGCCTACATCGAAAACCAGTAACGAAAGAAGCTTCCAGAGCCACCATGCTGGATTTCGACATAAAACATTCACAGGACTGGAGGAACAGGCCTGTCAGCCCAGCCACTCAGGAAGCTGAGGCAAGAGGATCCTAAGTTCGAGGTCAGCCTGGAGAGTTTACTGGAACCGCAAAAGAAAAAGTAAAAAAAAAAAAAAAAAAAAACTGGGGGGCTAGAACTCAAGCAAGACCCTATGTTCAGTTTCCAGTGCTAGAAACAAAGGAAGTAGGAAAGAGTCCATGTTTGTCCAGTACTGTAAACAAAGGAAATACAAAAGAGACCGTGTTTTTGCTTTTCTGTATTAAGAAAATATTCTTCTCAATATTTTTTCTAGAATTTCTTTAAACAAAACCAAACAACAAACAAAACTAGCCCTGTTTCCTGATCTGCTCTCTAGCTGGTGTGGTCTGCATACCATGAAGTCCAGGTGGACACATGGGCTTGATGCATGGGCAGAACTGACAGGGGCTCTGCCCATAGGCTATCTTAGTGTGATGACTTGGGAGCTGGACCCGTCCCTGGGCCACTGAATCTTAAATTTGACGGCACATCAAAGTCACCAGGATGTACTTCAGAATACTTCTGCCTGGATCCCAGAGACTCTGGCTGGACTGATGGTCTGAGCACCAGGAATTTTGTAAAATTTCCCAGTGTCATCTGTCGTGTTGCATTCTGAGAACCATCGCATGGACCAACTCTGTCTCCTCCCCTAGAAAGCCAGTGATGCACCCTAGGTCTGACTCATTGTGCCACAATGCAACTCTACTAATGTGTCACCATCACCATGAGGCCCAAGAGAATGGTCAGAAATCCTCGCCCCTACCCATCAGCTCGGACCTCGACTCACTCATGCCATGGCTACTGCTTGTTAACCCACTGTACTGTCCCCTCCCTCTGTGTGGTCACACCTGTGGTGACTACAGTCATCCTACCAGACTCTTGTCCCTCTTGTCCCTCTTCTCTGACCACACAGACACTGGACCCACCCTCAGCAGTGCTACCCCCTCCCAGACATTAGTCAGCAGCTCTCTGTGGCTACTGGTCTCCTCCTGCAGATCCTCAGAAACTGGCTCCATGTCCCTTCTTCACTGAGCCTCTGCTCCCAATAATCTTGTCCCCATTTCTCCACCCGCCTTGCCCACTCCAGATCTGGTCCCTCTCTGTGCTTTTATCTGTCCTTCCCGCTTCTCAGTCTCTTCGGACCCCATGACTTCAGGCCTCAGCTGAAAACCTCTTTTTAGGCATTTTGGCACATGCTGTAACATAGATGGTCTTTGAAGACATTGTGCTCAAGGGAACTAAACCAGCCACAGAATGACAGGCACTGCCTGGTCCGTGAGCAGCCTTGAATGAACAGCTTACAGAGTTGACACACAGTGCCAGGTACCAGGGACTGTGGAGAGGTGTTGGTAGCTGTGCTTTCACGGGGCAGAGTGCCAGCTGGGGATGATGAAAACATTCTGTGGGTGAACGGGATGGTGTATAAAAGTGTTTGGTGATAATGAACTGTGGATTTTTAAGTAACCCATATAACTGCTTCTCACCCCTTTTGTAAGGAAGCTTGGCCTGCCCTGGCCTGGGCCAAACAGCCCCTGACTTCCCAGATTCCTCCCCACATCTCCACCTCAGGATAGCCCTTGTCAAGATTTGAACTCCTCAAAACGTAGTGAATACTATTGTCACATGACAGTACCCACCTACTGCCATCCAGACACATAGCAGGCTCGGACAGGCCCTTGCCACCCCGCTCCCTGAGAAAGCTGGAGAGATGGAAAGCTAGCTCTCCAATCCCTTAGCCTACAATTTAATCACCAGGAAAAACCACATTGCTGAAATATCAATCCAATTCAAAGTGCCATTGTTCCAGTTCTCGGGAGTATCAAGTCACACATTGTCCAATCATAACATAATTGACATAACATAAATTGACAAACGATGGTGACATTGGGCAAACTTCAGAGTTTGAGTGTCTGATCAATCCCTAAATATGGATTATGTTGCAGGGGAATCAAACACAAATGCTTCCATGAGCACCTTTGTTCAATCAAATGTACACCGCAGGGGAGCAAAAGCCTGGCGATTTCAAATTTAAGGACGCCTAAGCCCCACTCCTTGCTTAACCCTGCCGTTGTTTCTTCTTCCCAATTTAGATATTTATCTTTGAGAACAACATCTACTACTGCGCACATGTTGGGAAGCAGGCGATCCGAGTGGTCTCTACGGGGAAGGAGGGTGTGGTCTACAATGGCCTCAGTGACTGGCTCTATGAAGGTAAGACCTGCACGCAAAGAGGTCACATAGGTGCCTTCCCACAGGGCGGCTGCTGCAGTGGCTACATTCACCTTCTGAACCAGCCTTCTTTTCTCTTTGACTTTAGTTTTAAATTTAACTTCAATTTCTTGAGAGCCTTTGAGCTTCAGGGAACAACATCAAGTCAGCATTCATGGGTGGCAGGTGCGGGGACGCATAGGTGGCCAAGTACGGGGGACTCACAGGTGGCAGAGGTGAACACTTACAGGTGGCAGGTGTGGATACTCACAGGTGGCCGGGGATAGGGGACTCACGGGTCCCAGGTGTAAGGGGCTTCGCTGAGTCCATTGGTGCTTCTATGAAAGGAGAGGTGCTTCATGGGGAGATTGTCTGAGTGCTCCTAGTATAAATGTGTTTGTCCCTCTACCTTCTCCAACAGTTAAGAAGCCGATCTCCACCCTGGAGAGGTCAGATGCTTTAGTTGCCTTGGTGACACAATACCTGACAAAGGCTACTTAAGGAGCAATTGTGTTGGCTCACAGTTTGAGGGGACAGTCCACCTTGGTGGGGGTAAGCACGGTGACAGAAGCATGAAGTGTCTAGTCACATTGCATCCACAGTCAAGACATAGATGGTGAAGGATGCTGGCGCTAGCTTTCTTTCTCCTTTTCATTTGGTCCAGGACCTCATCCTAGAGAATGATGCCACCCACATTTGGGGTGAGTCTTATCACCTCTGTTAACCTGATTAGAGGGTCTTTCATAGGAATGGCCGAAGCTTGTCCCCTAAATCCTGTCAAGTTCACAGTCAGTATTCCCCTTCACAGCAAAATTGGAAAAGGAAATTTAACCCTTCTGAAGAGCCCAGGCGTCTTGGGCTGCTATAACCAAAGGTCACAAAAATTGCTCTTTTAACACTGGCGTCTGTGCTCCAGATTCTTGGGAGTGCACCAGAGGACAGTGTGTGTCTGGCAAATCCCCAACCCCCACTCACTGGCTCATTTCAATGTCCTCAAAGACCTCCTCTACTTCTTTTTTGGAAGCAGAGTTAAGAGTTTACTAAAATGCATTTTATTAGTTCTGAGAGAATTTCATAAAGTGAGGTTGATCATAGTCATCAACCTCCTGTAACTTTTCTAGGTCCACCTTCCTTTTCCCTTCCCACCCAATTTTTGGGGTTTTTTGTTTTTCCCATCAAGGCCAATTTGGGCTACTCAAATATTATTGGATATGTGTTCCACTGGAATGCAGTGGGCCTACTAGGAGCTACACCCTTAAAGGAAACTGTCTTTCCCTCTGCCAGCACTGCATTCTGTATGTGGAGACTGTTTATTTCCCGGCCACTCAGACCCGAATAATCACACAGAAACTATATTAATTACAACATTGTTCAGTCAATGATTTAGGCATATTTTTAGCTAGCTCTTACATCTTAAATTAACTCATTTCTATTAACCTGTGTATCAGCACGAGGCTGTGACTTACTGGTAAGGGTCTGACGTCTGTCTCCCTTAGCAGCTACATGTCATTTCCCTGACTCTGCCTACTCTATCCCTATATCTCTGTTCAGATTTTCCACCTGGATTTACTCTACTAAGCCAAAAAAAGCTTCTTTAATAACCAATGGTAATAAAAGATAATCATAGCATACAGAGGGGAATCCCACATCATCAGATTAATAGATAGTCTTCTATAATACTCAAACTTTTAGTCATATTAGTTAGGTTGTTTAGATGCATAGAGATTGTATTCTGCATAAATAGGTAATCTTCAACCATTTCAAAGAACTATAGAAAATGGCATTTAAATAGCTTAGGATTCTGTTGACATGAGACATGAATGCTCCTGGCAGCACCAATCTATTCCCAAGAGAATATTGGGTACTGAAGACACTCCACTTGGAGCTTGTTTTCTTCTTGGCAAAACTGATCTTTGAGCAAAGAACTGCCCCTGCCTTGACCACTGACAAAATGCAGTGTCCAGACTGAACAAGCAGGATACAAGCAAAAAGACTGCCAAACCTTTCCAAGACAGGGTAAGATGGTTTTTTAAATTTTCCTGCCTCTGAAAATGGTCTGTCAGTTACTCTAGGCCTTAGCCAAAGTTGGTTGCCCCAATGTTGCAAATGAGAATTTGGGTGATTGCCCAGGTAACTGGTTGTCTCTGTCATTTCTTGCACCTTTTGGAAGTTGCTTGATTGCACTTCCTGTTTACTCAAGTAATATTACTTCCTTCCAAGGTCTTTGATGGAGTTGAAGACTACATAGTTGTAGTTGTAGTTACTTTCCTTTCATGATTTAGCCAAACCATTTCTAATATAAGACTTAGACTTTTTAGAATAGGATAATTATTGAAACATTTAGCATATGTTTCTTGCTTGATGTTATTCATGCTGGCTGTAATTCTAATTTTTATACTTGATATTTGTTCTTATTGTATATAGTTTTGAATTGGGCTTTGAACTCTCTTATTTAGACAAAAGGGGGAAGTGTTGTAGGAAGTCCTCCAACCATGGCCTTTGGGATGCTGGCCCGCTTTGGGTGTGGTCTTGTATACTATAAATGCAGATGTAGGGGCATGCACGAGCCCCTTGGCTGCTGAATTTGGTTCCAGTTCCCCACTCATGCAGAGAACTGCTGATCACTACTTCTTCTGTGAGTCTACCCCTAAATAAATAGACCTTTATTATACTCCATTCTGGGCTAGTGTGGGACTATTTTATTTTAAATTGCAACAGCATTCTATCTCTCTTTCCTTGAAGTCCACCCCATGGCTCCTTCCTAATTTCCTGAGCTCTATGAGCATTCTAAATGAAACATATATCCCTAAAGAGTCAACGGTAATATCCTTTATATCACATATACAAGAAAAAACAAGCCATGTTTGTCTATCTAGGCCTGAATGATTGTTTCCAGCTCCATCTACTTGCCTGTGAATTTCATAATTTCTTTTTTCTTAATAGCTGAGAAATATCCTGTTGTGTAAATGTACCACGTTTTCATTATCCATTCATCAGCTGATAGACATCTAGGCAGTTTCCATTTCCTGGATATTGTGAATAGAGCATCAATGAGCATGGGTGAATAGATACCTCAATAGGAGGACACAGAGTCCTTTGGGTATACGTCCAAAAGTGGTTTAGCTGGATCATGTGGCAGATCTATTTCCAGCTTTTTTAGGAACCTCTACACTGATTTTCATCATGTCTGTACCAATTTGCATTCCTACCAACAATGAATAAGCATCCCCTTTACCCCTTTACTCTAGAACATGCCAGCATTTGTCATTGTTAGTTTTTTAGCTGCTAATTGCACCTATGAGGGTTCCATCTAGGAATTCCTGTACCTCCTGATACCATCACCTGAGAATCTCATGCTGCCACATATGAATCTGACATACACACAGCCTGTGACACTTCCCAGCACTATGCCACAGAAAGGGTGGGGGAGGTCCGTGCAACTCAAGTCCAGGGTCAGCTGCTACTCTAGAAATATAGATGTAAATAACATTTAACCTATTTAGTCTAGGGACTATATTAGTCTAAGGACATTTGTCTAGGGATAGCTTAAATGTATCTTGCCTCTTATCCTAAGACGATATGGTCACATATGTTGATCTACCTCCAGGTAGATTAGGGAGGATCAAGGATGCTCTAGCTTCATCGAGGCTGATACCAGTTCTTCCTGGAACTATACATTTCTTAGGTCTGGACTTATGCCTTATGGGAGCATATGGTGTGGAGGGGAGATATACTTCCCATCATAGCCCTCTGAAATCTTAGGTTTTAACAGATTGCAAGCACAGCCAGGTGTTCCATGCTCCCCAATCAGAATGCCGTACGCGTCTATCATTCTAGAGTTCCCTGGGCCCCTTTCTGGTCAGCTCCCTTCCCCACAGCACTCTCTTCTGGAGAGCCCAGCCATCTGTTTCCATCTGAAAGACCAGCTGAAACTTGCACATGCAGGCAAGGTGGACTCTCCAGTCAATCTCCTTGGGGCCCCAGTGCTACTCAGTGTTCAGATCACTCATAAGAACCCAGTTTCCAGGTTGCCCTCCGAGACCCAGGGCAGTCAACTCTGAGACTTAGTTTCACATGACATCCTGGGCCATTCCTGAGGGAACTGATGGAGTGAAATAGGTGCTGGGCGGACCAGTGACCAGTGTCCAGGCTTGCTCTGTTCGGACATGGCCCTGGGAACAGCAACCCAAGCTCTCCCCAGCTCCATCCAGATTAATCTGGAGGGGGCTGTATTTCTTTTATTTATTTATTTATTTATTTATTTTGTTTTTTCGAGACAGGGTTTCTCTGTAGCTTTGAAGCCTGTCCTGGAACTAGCTCTTGTAGGCCAGGTTGGTCTCGAACTCACAAAGATCCGCCTGCCTCTGCCTCCTGAGTGCTAGGATTAAAGGCGTGCACCACCACCGCCCTGCTGAGGGGGCTGTATTTCTGCCCTGGGTGCAGGCCCAAGTGTGCCCAGTAACCCACAAGAGAGGTCATCTCACATTCCAGATAAAATTGAGAGGACCCTGAAGTCCTGTGTTCCAGGAGATAACCAAAGAGCCTTTGTCTGAGAAGCAATCAGAAAGCCGAGCCCTGTTAGTGCTTGCCATGTGAGAGGCCTCGCCAGGCACGTCCAACATGTGAGGACAGTCAGCACAGCAGCCCCAAATCATAAACATACCTAAACATCATGGCATATTTTTAAGATTTCTTTGGTTGCATGACTGTAGAATTTTCTGCATGGTCAATGGGTGTGGATGCCTACCTCTTGCCTATATGTGATGCCTTCCAAATCTGGATTGGGCCTGCCATCTGTCTTACTGGGAAGTAGTTAATAGCAAGGCTGGGGGTGGGGGCGGTCACAGAACCACATGTGAGGTCCATTCTGACCTTGTAAAGCTCTTACATCTCTATGAACTCAACATTCACAAATAACACACTGGAGGGACCCAATGTGAGTTGTGACCAAAACGGATTTAGCACAACATGGCAAATGGCATTCACTAGAGAGTCTTTACTTATGTTTAAAAAAAAAAAACTGGTACATTAAAAGTAGTTGTTTTAACTATTGTTTAACTTAGTCACTCATGTTTTATTGCGAAGGAAAGAACATAGTATCTGTTCTGGTGCCATCTTATTGCTGTAGTAAGACTCCGAGCGAAAGCAACTTAGGGAAGAAAGAAGTCTGGTGCTCACAGGCCACAGCCCATTGCGGAGGAGAGTCAGGACAAGAGCTCAAGCGGGAACTTGAAGCCGAATCCATGGAAGAACACTGCTTGAAAGTTCACTTGCTACCTTGTTGTAGCTTTCTTATGTGCCCAGGCCCGCCTCCCACAATGGGCTGGGCACCCATATGTGAATTAACAATCAAGGTAGCACCCCACAGGCATGCCCACAGCCCAATCTGACGTTGGCAAGTCCCTGGTTGAGGCTTCCCTATCAGATGACTCTAAGTTGTGCCAAGTTGACAATTAGAGCCAACTAGGGCGATACATTTTTAAAAGATAGGTAGAGAAAGAGAGAGACAGAAGCATCCAGGCAGGATTTCCCAGGTGGCCATTCTGCCACAGCTTAGAAACTGTCTGTCTTGAACTTCATGGGAGGCCAGTGCAGGCTAAGCTCCTTTAGGGCCCCACAGAGAAGGGCCTTAGGTCTTGCTGCAAGAGCCTCTGCTCACTCTGTAACTAATCTCCTTAATAATATCCATAGCCAGGAGGTCTGAAACATCTTCCTTAGTATCTCAAAGAGAAAAAAATTTAAAAAAAAAAAACATTGCTTTGCCATTCAAGTTAAGCTTAGCTTTAGCAAATCCATTGAAAGGATTCTTTATTTTCTTCAAGGCATTTACAAGAAATCACGTAGATATGTTAACAGAGACTCGAATATTTCAAATTGATCTCTCTGAGACGGGGCAGCTTAATCTGCTTACCCTTCTTCCCTGTGCGGTTCTACATGCTGATGCTCAGACTTCTGAACCTGGGGACCCGGGAGCCCTGGGGAGGCTGTGTCCTTTTTTAATAACAGAAGAATAAACTTAGAAGATTGTCTTGGCCTAATCACTGATTTAACTGTTTTATTTCCAGCCTCCTGCTTGAGAGCAGGCTGGGGGTGGGTGGGAGAAATCAGACACTGAATGTTTGCAGAGGGCCCACTTGCCTGGAAGGGTTAGTTCTGAGAAATGGCTA
Organism: Dicrostonyx torquatus; assembly: GCA_028555095.1. Classification (NCBI taxonomy): domain Eukaryota; kingdom Metazoa; phylum Chordata; class Mammalia; order Rodentia; family Cricetidae; genus Dicrostonyx; species Dicrostonyx torquatus. The sequence goes on from JAQHUG010000159.1 coordinate 2,734,377, forward strand.
AGGTGCCGTAAGTGAGACACATCCTGCAGTCTGCAGTTATTGGCAGCTAGACAGCGCATTGATTTTTGTTTCCCAAAAAGAGCCTCAGACATATTGAACCCTTCAGAATGCTGGAGACAGAAGGAGAGAAGCAGAAAGGCTGGGGGCTGCTGGGAGTCTCGACCCCTTGAGCAGAAAGATCTCCTGCCAGTAGCCTACCAACCAAAACTCAAGCTCAGGACTGGCTGTGTGCCCTGACACCATCTTCTGTGTGACTTTCCAGGGTTTGGAGGGACCAGAGACTAGCTTATGTCCTGTGAAGAAATGCCGTGTAGCGTAATGGAATCATGGTTTAATGGGAAGAAAAAGACAACTTGATAGAATCAGCGGTTTTTAGTTTTACTGAACTTGGTTCTCCATAAACTAAATTGAAGGTGTTACTAGAATGTTCTGACGACCGTAGAGGAATGTTCCATGAGGAATCTGTGCCCTCGACAAGGCTTAGTAATTCGAAATGTTCCCAGTGTGGGAGTGTCTGAGTGGAGAGTGGTAATTATCCAAATTTTTACATGTAACCATGGTTACAGAGCTGGTTGCTACCCTTTATTTATAAAGTACTGTCAGCTCATTTTCATCCTTATCAAGAGCATGAGTGAGTGAGGGCCAACACAGAATTGTTGCTGGTAGTTTTCTAATGGCAATCCTTTAAGTCCCTTAGTGGTCCTATTAAGTGAGGAACCAACCATCCATTCCTCTACTGCTAAAGAGCAGTTTACAGGACCCAAACCTAGCATAGGTGCTCAAAGCCATGCCTCTCTTATACAGTGGTCATGCCTGGTGAGAATCAGATGCCCTGGGGCCACCTGAGCACCTCCTTGTGTATAGGACTAGGAACTCTCATCCCAGTTCATGTGAAAGGATGGGGAAGAGCCAAGAGGCCATGAACTTGAGAAACTGTCTACAGAACACAGCCTGAAGCCATAAGAGGTAGCCAGGACCTGAGAAAGTGGCCTGGAGGATATTCACTTAATTTTTTTTAAGCCAGATTTGGTGTGGATGACATTCCAGGGCTAACCTTTAACCTTACTATTCCAGGACAGGTTCAGTGCCCGGAACATGGGATCAGATCACCAGAAACTGTTTGATAGAGTGATGTTGCCCAGGCGGGTGTGGCAGGGGCATGCTCACTATGGCTCTTGAGTAGCTGTGCCTGGTGCCATCCCCCCAACATGGCCTGAGGACCATCTCATCAGGTGGTTCCTGACCAGCAGTGACAGAGAGAAGTAATGTCGGGACAGTGTGTGCTCTGTTGTGTCTTCTGCAGTTGTCTGGGAAGCAATATGGAGGGACGGAGCCTATGTGGCCATGTGGCCATAGGCGTCCTCTCCCATACCTATAGTAGCTAGAGAGAGACTGAAGTTAGTTTTGAACTCTCGCCCTGGTTTGGACCTATCCAGCTAGACTGTTTCTTGGTCACTGACAGCTGCTGGCTTTTGGAACCCGAAGTTCTTTATGATCAATTGTAGAAATTCAATATTTTGAACACCATATTGGCTCTACCTGTGATGTCTAGAGGAGGCTATGGAAGAAAAATTAACGAGGGAAATATCTAAATGTAATCAGCACTCACTGAGTTTTCTGCCCTCTGAGGTGCCTGCTGTAGAGCAGAGCAAAGGAAAAATGGATTAGCCATGGTTTAAGCAAGAGGCTTATTGCAGCTAGGATCTAATGTGACTGGAAAATTGTTTTCCCTGCCTGCCTCTGCTCTAGTCTCCAATTCCGTCCAGCAACTGGCCTCAGCTCTGACAGCCTGGGAACCATGTCTTGTGGAGGAGCAGAGGAAATGATAAGAGCCTTTCAGGAAAGCAGCCTTCTGCAGTGACCAGAGTGAGATGGTGGTTGCATTGCTCCTCTGCTTTCTCTGAACCGGTGCCAGCCAGATTCACGTGTCTAGATTTTGCACAGGTCAGCCTAAGAGCAATGGACAAAGATAGGAAATCAAAACCAGGACACAGCATAAAATGTGGCAGTCGTGTCCAGAGCCAGGACAACCAGGGTCCTCGTCACTGTTCAGCTGTTCTGTGCCAATACCCCCTCTCTGGCCCCAAGTCCTATCGGCCCCTCCCCCACATCACCTCCCTTCTTGCCTTTCCACCCTTTCACTTCCACAACTCCAAAATTAAAATGTGAGTGTGTCTTCAGTGACACTGTTTTTCTTACGCACCACTCTTTGCTCTGAGATCACAGGAACGCTGACACAGTGTTCTCACCTCATCCAAGTTTTCCTTAAAGACTGTCCGCCACTATTGATTCTTTCGTCAAAGAATTACAGTGCGAGGGGCTGGAGAGATGGCTCAGAGGTTAAGAGCATTGCCTGCTCTTCCAAAGGTCCTGAGTTCAATTCCCAGCAACCACATGGTGGCTCACAACCATCTCTAATGGGTTCTGGTGCCCTCTTCTGGCCTGCAGGCCTACACACAGACAGAATATCGTATACATAATAAATAAATAAATTTTAAAAAAAATTACAGTGCGAGGGAGCTAGAGTGGAGTTTGGAACATCTGTTCCGGGTGAGCCAGCTGTTTCTGCAAGCAGACAGATAATAAATTGCTTGAGTTTGGCAGGTGATGACTTGTCGGAGCTCGATTCTGGTTTTCCAGAGACCAAGCAGCCATAGACCCCAAGAAAACAAATGATGTGGCAGTGTGCCAAAACAAACCTTTATTTATGGACAATGAAATTTGCTTCCATGTAATTCTCCAACATTATTAAATCAGCATCCTGTTTTTCATCTATTAAAAAGCATAAAACCAACACTAAAGAGTGAGCTCGGTTGGGGGATGGCTCCGAGGACCCGTGTAAATGCCAGCCGTGCCGGGAGGTTGTCTGTGATCCCAGCGCTTAGAAGTAGACATGGGGAGGGATGGGGTGCCCTGTGAGCAAGCTAGCTGGTCAAACTAGCGGAGTCAGAGGGCTGCAGCTCACAGAAAGGCCCTGTCTCAACATGTAAAGTGGAGAACAGTCAAGAAAAACAACAAATGCTAACCTCAAACATCCACGCATGCACCTGTAAACACATACCTGTACATGTGTACATACACACATATGAACATACACATATCCACACACCTTGCATACACAGACAGACAGACAGACATACACACACACACACACACACACACACACACACACACACCAATATTTAGCTCACAGATCACACAAAAGGAGGCAATAAGGAAAGTTTGGCCTAAAAGTTATGGAGGGAGCTGGAAATCTAGTTGGGAGTTTTCTGTGAAACTCAGAGCTGAAAGACCATGATTAACTTGTAACTGAGCATTCTCTTCCCTGACTTCTAGAACAAGTATGAACAGAGCCAGGCTAGAGGAGCAGTGTGTTCAGCAGAACTGACAAAAGCAAGAAGGAACAGATCACACACACTGTTAAAGTTTAAGTCGACCAAGTTCAGGAGCTGAAGAGGTGGTTCATGGGCCAAGAGCTCTATCATGAAAATAGCATTCAGATCCCAGCACTCATGTCAGTTACTCAAACACCTGTAACTACAGCTCCAAGGGATCCATCGCCCTCTTCTGGTCCACACACACATATACACATGCACACATACACACACACGCGTGCGCACACATACATACACACACACATGCACACACACGGAAGGACATGAGGATAGAAATTTTAATTTTACAAAACAAAGTTCTTTTGTCACCCTTTGTCACTCAAGCCCCCTAGATCAGAATGGCCCTAAAGTCAAGCAGGATCCCAAGCTTCTGTTCCTTCCCCTTCTCAGGCATCACAGACTCATTATGGACAAGGGAATGCTCGAGGGAGATACAGGCTGAATAGTAGGTGCTAGGGCTCGATATGGTAAGATACTTCTGCTTGTAACTCACTGTCTAGATGTGCCATATGCCCCCAGGGTGCCCGAGTACCATGGAGCTGTTGCTCAGAAAAGGGGATAAACAAGCTTGAGACACCATTCTACAAAATATCTGTTCAGAGCAGCAAGGGGGGAAAGGGTCATTTGGGCATGTGGCTGTTGACACTATGGCAGACCAGAAAGAACAGACTGGGACCAAAGGTAGGTCTTCAACCAGCCAGGCCCCACATCAAAGGATGTACTGCCTTCAAAATAGGGACAGATCATTCCAAATAAGAACATGTAGGGGACTTTTCACAGTCAAACGGTAAGATTCCTCCCTGACCCCCATCGGTTCATGGTCATCTCATAATACTAAATGCAGCCAATCCAACTTCAAGAGCACTAGGTCTTAACAGTCTTAACAAGTATTAACACTTTTCAACAGTGCTGGGACTCAAAGCAGTCTCTCAGCTGTGGACTGCCCAAGGTTAAAACTTATCATTACAAAAGGAGAGCTGTGAAGATAGCAAAGAGAGACTGGACCAAACCCTGAAAGCACTCTCTTTCCAATGAGTCTTTCATTTTTATGCTCTGGAACTGTCAACGGGCGTGGTCTTGTCTTCAGCACCCTTTTCTTCCATCCCATCACAAACGGAGTGAGTGTCTTCATTAGGGCTGTGTTGCTGTGATGGAACACGGTGACCAAAAGCAGTTTACACTTCCTTTTAACCGTTTATCATCAAAAGCAATCAGGACAGGAACTCAGGCAAGTCAGGAACCTGGATGCAGAGGCCATGGAGGAGTGTTGCTTATTGGTTTGCTCTCTGCAGCTTTCTCAGCCTGCTTTCTTATAGAACCCCAGGACCACCAACCCAGAGATGGCTCCACCCCCAATGGGTTGGGCCCTCCCCATCAATTGCTAATTAAGAAAATGTCCTATAAGCTTGCCTACAGCCTACTCATTTTCTCAACTGAGACTCGCTCTTCTCTTAGGACTCTAGCTTGTGTCAAGTTGACATAAAACTAGCTAGCACAAACAAGCTTTGCCATTTTGTCTACGCTTGATGCTTGCTCTGTCTGCATTAAACACTCTCTTTCCCTGGTTCACTCTCAAATCCTTCTACTCCATGTTTTGTTGGGATTATCACTATATATCTTGCTAAAGGCAGCAGTAATAACCATGCCAAATATTATCTACCTTGAAATTTCCTCTGAAAAATTAATTTCTCAGTGACTTTTAAATCCAGCTTCACTCAAGTTTTCGGGATACAGTCAGGGATAACCAGATTCTTTGCCATCATGCAATAAAAATAGCCTTCCACCCGGGTCCCCTTTTTCCATCTGAAGCTTCTCCAGCAGTCTTTCCTGTCTGTGTTTCCATCAGACACTGGTCTTCTGAACACCCTGTGTAATTAGTTACCTGGCAGACTCTGCTTCCAGGGTGCCAGGGCTCCTCTGGACTGCGCCTCCACACTTTTCCTAGCTCCTCCTGGAAGTCACCTCCAAAGGCTGAAGAAACACACTGTGCTATTTTGTCCCAGCAGCAGCCCCCTGCCATAGTATCAAATTGTCTGTGTCAGGTGCTTTTACATTGCTGTGCCCATACACCTGACAGGAGCACCTAGGGAGAAGCAAGGTTTGTTTGGTTTGTGGTTTCATAGCGATTTGAAGCCACCATAGTGGGGAAGGGCTGGGCACCTCCATCTTATGGCAGTCAGAGCATTCGGCAAAGAACCTGTGTACTGTGTTTCACCAGGAAGCAGAGGGAACTATGCCAGAACCAGAATGTGATGATAGCCTTCAAAGGCCCATCCCTATTGATCTACCACCTCCACGCAGACCCTACTAAGGGCCTGTCTTTAAGACAGCACAATGAGACGGGAGCCAGGAGTTCAAACTATGAACCAGTGGGAGGGTGTTTTAAATCAAATGATAGCATTTACTGAAGAATCCACCACGGCCAGTGTTTGTTCATGAAAACAATGGATACCCAATCTAGAGACCCAGACAGAGATGAAGTTACCGGAGAGAAGTTACAGAATCTCGAAATCAATGGGACAGTTAGAGAGAGCCAGGCTCGGAGTACAGTATCTGCAGGAGTCCAGGGACTAGCTTACTGAGATGCTGTTCTGAGGGTAGGGAATATGGGGGATGTGGTAAGAGGCTTGCATTGTTTTCCCAGTTCACCAATGGTGCAGTGCCCTGAAGTTGGAGGTGGCTCATTCCCTACTGGGCCACGCAGACAAACAGCAGAAAGATGTTGGGGGATGAGGAGGAGTAAGGTTTATAGTATCCTGTTGCAAACCCGCTTTCTGTGTCATGAGTCAGGGATAATGGCCTGGGGGCAAGCCAGATCTTCAGCTTTCATTAACCATTCTGTGAGAAGGTGTATAAATGACTCACACACCTTGTGTGTCTTCCTTTGCAACTGACCTAGCACGCATCCTTCCAACTGCCAGAAAGACAAATCGGCATCATCCCTAAAGACAAGCAGGACACCGCCTCAGCAGCTGCTGTGTGGCAGGTAAATGGGGTAACTGCCAGCCTCAGGTTCTGAAAATCAAGGCTGCGCCTACATTTGATGCAAGCCAATACAGACTTCGAGTGTTTTAGAAAGATTGCTGATCATTTTAACTCAACATAAATAGATGGTTTGTTTGAATTTGTGAAAGAGGAGAAATCTGAGGGCACACAGGATGAAGTCCCCTTTAGGCTTAAGAAACCTTGCTGACAATTAATTACTCAATCTCAAGAGCATTGGGTAAATGACGTGTGTTCAATGTTTATAGTTTTAAGGCTTTTAAATTATGCATGGGTTTCAGGAATAAGACAGATACATCTGCACCTTGGGGTAGCATGGTGAAATTTAAAATCTACCGAAGACACATCTGCTGCCTGGAGGCTGATGAGCTGGACTCTAGCCTTAATTATTCTGTTCACTGTTCCTTTGCTTCTTTAGCTTTTCTTTCTTTTTCTCATTGTAGATGCTTCACTGTGGTGGACTCTATGACTCTAAGCTCCCATTTCTACTGTTTTCCTTGTCTAATAGTGCCAGGGACACACCATGTAGTGATGGAGGTCTTTGCTCATGCCTCTTGGTTTTAGAAGAAAGTGTTCAGCCATCTCTAGTTCTACCTGAATATCTCTGGAGGCTCTGGAGGCAGAAGGGTACTCTGACATGGTAGACCTACATGGTTTTCCAAAGAGGTGCTGTGCAGCAGCCAGGTGCAGAATCCTGCCTCCCTGGGTCCTACAGGTCACCTGCTGACCTGCCCCCACAGGAAGGACCTACCCTCTCTTTCTGAAGAAATAAATACATCAGGCAATCAGTTCATTAAAAGAAAAGCAGATAGCTCTGTGGGTACCAAGCCTGAAAGGGGCTGGGATTTTAAATAGATGTTACCAGAGGTCATTTCTGGGAGGTGTTGCTCCACAAAGGTCTGGGACTCTGTGCCACCCTGATTGGAGTTCTAGTACCATACCTCCACTCACTTGGACCCCGTCCCTTTGGATCTACTCAGAACCATATTTTGACCCCTTTCCCAAACACAGGGCATCCGTTAAAAGTGACACCCTGTCTACCACTGTGTGCCCCACCCCTGCAGGTTTCCTGTGTCTCAGCCAAGTAAGGGGTGAGAAATTCAGGTAACAAGATGCATCCCTGGAAATGCTAGAGACATTTACTGTGGCTCTCATTCTCAATTGTGTTTCAAGTCTCTGCCTGATTCCAAGCCTCTGGTTAGCCAGTGGGGCTCAACAACACAGGTTCTTGGTGAACAGGGAGGAAGAAGGAAAGAAAAGAGAATTCATGGACCCTTCCCTCAATGACAGAGGGCAGTCAGCCCGACTAGGAAGCAAGACAAATCACATATATCAACTTCTGTCTGTCACTCAGGCATAGCACAGGCATTTGTCATCTCCAGAGCTACAGCTGTTGGCTTCAATTCCTACCATGGAAAACAGTGGTTCTACAGCACCCACACCTGTAGTTGTGAAGTCTATGTAGCAAGATGGCGTTCTGCCACACCCTGACTGCATGGCATGCATCCCCAATGCATAGACACTTTGGAGAAAATAATATATCCTGACTTGAGACTGTAGAATGAAAAACAGAAAACCAGGCAACCACCCATCCATCCATTAATCCAAGAGGTAGTCTGCCAAAAGATTTTTAAATTGCTCTGTAGTTCCTTCGATCGAGGTATGATTGGGACATGTTTTCCAGACTCTTTCTGTGTTTGTCTTTTATTATGACTTCAGGTCTGGACCCTGGGAAGTGTGACCCAACACAAGTGTCTCCTAATACAGAGACTTAAAGGGGGCTTGGCTCAAAAAAAAGTGGTTGTCTGCATCACCCCATCTTGGGGATTTGACAGCTGTGTTAAGCAAGGTTTGCTTCCTCCAACAGGGGCTGCTGGGTGTCCCAGTTCTGTTCACATGTTCAGAGATTCTCGCTAGTTCTATCCAGACCTGGGCATTTGGGAGCTCTGGAGAGGGTTCTCGGGCTTAGGGACACAGGGGCAACCCTAAGGCTTGACCTCTGCTCCAGCAAGATACTCAGTGTGTCAGAGCCCCTCAGCCCCTCACTCCGCACCTAAGCTGAGCTTTGACTGCGTTCAGAGGACAGAGCCTGCCATTTTGAACAACCGTGCACATTAGGAAAAAATAAGGCAGAGATGAATGGGATGGGGGCCATCACCAGCGACAGCCGGCAGCCCCCTGCAGCAGTCCAGGTGGAAAGTGAGATAGATCCTACTGAGGGCTACAGTTCTGTGACTTCCCTTGAATCTTGCCGACTTGACACCAGGGTATCAGAGGCGCGAATTTACTATGTCCCTTCCAGAGATTTCCACACCTACTCTGCTTCATGGGAGTGTGAAGCTGAGTCTGGAAAACACACCATGAGGGACAAAGAGAACCAAGAGGGCAATTGGAGAGCATGTAATAGGACCTTTCAGTCTGTTGGACCCAGCCATCTGGAGACAGGCTTCCATGTTGCCTTCACTTCTTATAGTAAACAACAGCTGTCTGTTTGCCCCGAGATCCCCGCAGGCATAAGGAAGGGAGGGGTGTGTGGGATTCAGTGGATCTGGTACCTGCTTTGAAGAGACCTTGGCAGGTCTCCTGTGAAGGGGTCAGTGTCACTCTTGCTTTTGGCATCCCTGAAATTTCAAGTTACTTCCCTGTGGAGGAGGAAGATAGAGACCCTGTTTCGTGGTGCAGCATAGCCATGTCGCCATGTTTAGTGGGTGGCTGGCTCTTGGGTGGACGGTCCCCAGGTCCCTGATTCTCCCTGGTGATACATAGACATCTGAGAATGTGGAACTGGGAGGTGGCTCCGCTAGAAAGCCCTAGTGGATTCACTGCACAGAACTTGGCACGGTGCTGTAATCCCAACACTTGGGAGGCAGAGGATCAGCTCAAAGCCATTCTCTGCTGCATAATCACTTGGAGGCCATCCTGGGCTACCTGGGGCCCTACCTCAATCAAGTAAGAGGATGCAGACCAAGCCACGCACTTCAGCCCGGTAGACATTGTTCCAGGGAAATTCTCATTCAGAATGTCTCGGTCACAGAGAAGTCGCCACTCCCCACACCTGCCAGTGCCTTAAGAGAAAAAGAGGCTACCCATTAAGGCACTCCTAAGTGTCCTTGGATTTGTCGCACAGCACGGCTGGC
>JAQHUG010000159.1:2751283-2763768 GCA_028555095.1 Dicrostonyx torquatus
ACTTTGGAAATCAATATGGTGGTTTCTCAGAAAACTGGGAATCAAGCTACCTCAAGACCCAGCTATACCAATCTTGGGCATAAACCCAAAGGATGCTCAATCATAACACAAGGCTACTTCCTCAACTATGTTCATAGCAGCGTTATTCATAATAGCCAGAACCTGGAAACAATCTAGATACCTTCAACTAAAGAATGGATAGAGAAAATGTGGTACATTTACACAATGGAGCACTACTCAGCTATTAAAAAAAATAACATCATTAAATTTGCAAGCAAATGGATGGAACCAGAAAAAAATATCCTGAATGAGGCAACCCAGATGCAGAAAGACAAATGAGTATGAGTACATAGTATGTACTCTCCTAAGTGGATATCAGTTGTAAAGTGAAGGCTAACAATCCACAGACCCAAAGAGGAGGGATGCACAGATTTCCCTGGGAAAGGGGAATAGAAGAGATCTTCTGGGTAAACTGGAGGAGTGGTGGAAGTAGGGGAAAGTAGGAACATGAGGGAGCAGGTTGGGCAGGTTGGGGTGGAATGGAGGGAGGGAGATTAAGGAAAGACATGCCTTGATAGGGGAGGGCAATTTCAGGGTTAGGGAGAAACCCCTGAAATTCACAAGGATGACCCCAGCTAAGACTCCTAGCAATAGTGGAGAGGGTGCCTGCTCTGGCCTTCTCCTGTAATCACATTGGTGGCTTCCCTAATTGTATCAGAGAGCCTTCATCCAGTAACTGGTGGAAGCAAATACAGAGATCCACAGCCAAGCACCAGGCCAAGCTCTGGGAAGACTATTGAAGAGAGGGAGGAAGGAGTATGTGAGCAGAGGGGGGTAAGGTTCAAGGTCATTACAAGGGAACCCACAGAAACCGCTAACCTGGCTCATAGGAGCTCACAGACTCTGAACCAACAGCTGTGAGCCTGCATGGGACCAACCTAGGCCCTCTACATACGTGTGATAGTTGTGTACCTTGGCCTATATGTGGGACTCCTAGCAGTGGGATCAAAGCCTGTCGCTAACACTTGAGCTGGCTTTTGGGAACATAATCCCCATACTGGGTTGCTTGGCCCTTCCTTAAATCAAAGGAAGGAGCTTAATCTAACCTCAGCTTGATATGTCATGCTTTGCTGACACCCACGGAAGGTCTACCTCTTTCTAAACAGAAATAGATGAGAAGTGGATGGGGGAGTGGAGGCAGAGAGGGGGGGGATCGGGAGGAGAGGAGGAAGGGGAAAGTGCAGTTGGGATGTAAACCAAGTGAAAATTTTTAAGGAAGAAAAACTGACTCTCCCAAGCAGCTATCAAATACCAACGGCTTCTTGACTAGGGGGCAGGACTTCATCCCCACCAACCCCCTCCATCCTGGGATTTTGTCTGACTTGAGCTTGCACAAGTTTTGTGTGTGTGAGGTCATGTGTGTCCAGAAAGTGTTACATCCTTGAGGTTGTCCACTGCTTCTGGCTCTTACAGTCTTCTTCCCCACTCGTCTGCAAAGCTCCCCGAGCCTTGAGGGGAGGGGTGTGATATGGATATTGTGTTTAGGCCTGAGCCAAACGGTAAGGAAATAGTACCTATAACTGAAAGCAATCATTTTGCTTTGTATCAAATATGTCTTTCATAAGAGGATGAAAATGAAAGCCTGCCCTTGTAAGAAACCCTTGGTAAACACAAGCTGTGGCTGGTAGCTGAGTCCCTGGGATTGAAGTTCTCATCTGAGATCCTGTCTCTTTTAGCTATCTGGTGCATATTAAAAGAATTGTCAGCTTTGGGAAAAACACTGGGAAGAAAATTTTAACAGTAGGAAAAGGAAAATTCATTACAGAGTTGACAGTCCATTTTACCTGAGACCCTAAACCAATCTCTGGGTAGATTACTACAGTCACGTCAAAGATAGAGTATTATGTGGAAGGAACATTCTGCTGGAAACTGGACATAGTTCAGGAACAATTTATACAAGTCTTGGTCCATCCTGGGCACAGATACCAGCCATCTCCAGCTGCCTGGCTGCCTGGCTGCCTGGCCTCAAAAGGGGCTCACAGGTAGGAGAGTTAAGACCCTGAAGCTCCCAGAGGCCAAACAGGCATGGGCTCTGTTTGTATAGGTGGGAACTGGTGTGGCGGGAGAAAGGGGAGAAAAGGAAGTGGAGGAACAGCTCTGACCCCAGGGCTTCCCACTGGCACTCCCACTGGCACCCACAAGCCAGGGCTGTTATTGAGACTTTCTCCCTTCAATGCTCTGGAGCGCAGGGACTAACAGTGCCCACTGCCGTGACTGCTCTTTTGGGGAGGTCTCTCTCATCCAGCAATTGGTCCAATCTGTGTTTACCAGGAGCTCAGTGCTGCTGTATCTTATAGGAATTCAGTAAAAGCTACACACACACACACACACACACACACACACACACACGCACACGCACGCGCACACACACTCACTCAGGCACACACAGTGTTTAGCCTATAATTGTTGGTAAGAAAGGAAGGAAAATAAAGGTGCCCAGAATTAGGCTTCTGCCTGGGGTTAGGAGAGGGGTTTGGAGGTTGGAGAGGTTGGAAGGAAGCATCCTGGACTTTCTTCAATCTCCTCCTTGTGTCAGTCCCACCTCCCCACTGCTGCTGCCCCCACAGCTGCCACCATCGGAAGGGAATGTGGTGAGCACTTGAGCTACTGTGGTTTGCTTGCACTGTGCTATTGCATAGGAGATACCTCCTAATACATGACATAAAAATGGGCAACACTAGGACCAAATGGCTCAGCCGGGGAAAGCACTTTCCACCAAGCCTCATGATCTGAGCTCAGTCCCTGAGACTCTGATAGGAGGAGAGGACCAACTCCTGTAAGTTGTCATCTGACTTCCACACATCTTCTGGGACATGTACCCATGCACAAATTCAGGCAGGATACACACCTAAATAAGTAAGTAAATATAATAAAAATTATTTTTAGAAAATCAGCGATGGAAGTCGGCTGTGGCCCTGGTGAGATCAGTGAAAATCCGCCCATTTCCTTCTCAGCAGTGTGAGCCTTTGGCAGTTTCCTTTTTCCAGTGTCATGGGCAGGGCGCGCCGCTTCCCTCTCCACCGGAGCCTGCAGGCCACACATGGCACACTCTGATCCTCTCTTAGCTAATCTCCCCACATGTTTGATTATCACTTGATTAGCTCCCCCAGTGAGGACCCTCTTGTGCTCTAATGGCTCCTTCACATCCACTCTCAACATGCAGTGTGGCAGGGAGGACAAGAGGGAGGCACATGCCGCTTTCTGATACGAGCCTCAAGCAGGCACAGAGCCTCTTCATGAAATGACATCCTTGTCCCTCTCACCCAGCTCAGAGTGGTGACAAGAGGCAATGGGGTCTGCAATCAGAGGCCAAAGGCTGCCTTGCCCCCTCTCCCCCCCTGCCCTGAGTCTTTCAGTTCCAGCTCCAAGCAGGCCCCAAGTTCCCTCATCTGAGTCCTAGCTGAGCCCTCCATGTTACATGTGACCTTGAACTAAAACCTATACCCTTGTTTCTCAGGGAGCAGCCAGAGCCAATCAGACAACACAGTACTCATGCCCTGACTATAGGACTTTAAAATAATACCTCTGCTCTCCAGGTCACTGTCTCCAAGAATGTCCCTGAACTCCTGATCCTCCTGCCTCCCCCTGCCTCCTGGCTCTTATGTCATTCTCAGTATGTCTGCTGTGTTAGGTTGTCACCAAGTGCATGGATGGCTGGATGCCAAAAGAATGAATGAATGAATGAATGAAAGTTTTACTATATGTGTGAGTCAGTGGTAGGATGAACCAAGAAAGAGATGTGTGCATGACACTCTTTTATCCGTTTGAATACAAGGTCCATGAATCGAAGGCGTCAGGGCCACGGCTTCAGGAAACTCCCTCAAGTGCCCACTAAATAAAGATGAAGAATGAAGAGTCAAGGAAAGCCCAAGCGCTGAGGGCAACCCAGGGACAGGAACCTGGCTTTCTAGCACAGCTGTTTCCTTAGCTTCATATTTCCTACACCAAACATTTGTCATTGAAGTTGCTCTCAGTGAACCTGCCTGGGATGACCTTGGACAGGGACATCTTTGAATTGGGCTGAGCCTGGCAGAGCAGGCCACTCATCTCTCCTGCCCTCACAAGGCATACAAAAAGCCAGGGTGTGCCCTGTTTATCGTACTGGCTGCCTGACTTCCAACTATTCAGAAATGGCTCTGCTGCAGAGGGAGGGGCCGTAAGTGTGCAGGCCCACCTTCTACGCCCCCAGCCACTGAGTTAGGGAGAGCAAACATGCTAGAGGGTTTAGGAGCAAATAGATTTCTTCTGCTTCTAATGAGATAGGAACAGACCTTGGCCTCTTGGCCTCACTTTGCCTTGCGCCAGCAGACGGGACCTGTGGGAATGGAGAGACCATCTGAGGGACGCATTAAGGGTCCCTGTGGGACACTTGCTAGGATTGTTTCCAGAAAAGTCCCCAGGCTTCCCTGTTTCCCTTTCTATTTCATATCTGTGGCACTCTGAACCACCTTCAGACTTCCTTCCAACAGCGCTTGAATGGTGGCTCTGTGGGTCAGGGACCTCTGCGCCCAGCCACCGAGAGGACTGCACATCCTCGCCACTGTGAAGGACCTTTCTTTCCTTCTGCCCATTGGTTTGGATCCTGGTATCAGTTCCTCCCATCTGATCTGGGTGTTGTCCCAAACAGCTGTCCACCAGGTTGCCTTCTGTGTCTCTTAGCAGTGAGCTCCCTCTGCACAGAGCTGGCCAGATGGAGAAGAGCACACACTGTACCTGGGTCAGGTCCCTTGTGGACCTTGATGGGATGCTAGCGGGCAGCCTTGTCTTCCACTGAGAAATAGCAGTAGCTGTCCAGTTCTGGATGGTACCTGCTGGAGAGCCAGCTGTCCAGTAAAAAACCTGATGCCCAGATGGTTCTCACCTTAGGGGCCTCTGAGGCCCAAACCACAGTGTCACACCCTTTTCTTCACTCCAGCCAGCAGGAAGCAGGAAAAGCAATTGTTGTCACACCTTGTCCCCTGTGCAGGGTCTAGACACAGAACATGTACACCTGGCCTTTAGAAGCTGGTAGATGGTTTCTCTCTCCATATACCTATAACTCATGGATTTTTTTTTTATTCAGAAGTATAATTGGTGGGGGTGGTGGGATTGTTTCCAGGCCCCACTGCTCTGTCTTCCTGATTTCCTTTGGATCTCTGTTTTCCCCCAGGCCTACTATGGTCTGCTCGGACCATATCTCTCCCGTATCACTTGGAATCGGCAGCTCCCATGTTGCTTGTTATTAACTCTAAACTGTTTCTCCCGTATGACACAGGGCTTTCTGCAGGTAGAATGCTCGGTCTTTGACCAGAAATGTTAACACAGGCTTTCAGACACATCTTCCAGCATCTGTTGTCACTGCATGTTCCTCCTATGTCTGTCACCTCTCCAGTCCTCAGGACACCAGCCATATTGGATTAAGGTCCATTTCTCCAGCAAAACCTCACCTTAGTTTACATGCAATGACCCTGTTTCCAAGTGAGGTCCCACTCAGGTAGGATTAGAACTTCAACATTTGTTTTAGGGACACAGTTCTACCTGTGATGCTGCTCTGAGGGAGCCTATTATTTCTCCATTTAAGATTTTTTCCCCCAAACTGGGAAGCGTACTTCATGCATGATACCACAGCTGAATACAGCCAGACCCAATGCCAGTGCCAGTGATGAGGTAGCATATTTGTCTCCATAGAGTCCTGTGTTGTTCAGCATTGCTTTATGGTTCACAGGTAAAAACTGTACATGCATCTGTCCGTCCTGTGGAGCTACTAAATCAATCTAGTTAGCAAATATGTGGCATCATGTGTGTCCTGTAGGGAGCACCCTCAGCGCTCCTTTCAGTCGTCTGCATGTGAACGATGCATTAGTGGCTCCAGTCATCCCAGTAGGCAACAAAAGTCTCTCTCTAATCCTCTTGACCAGAGACTCGGGCGCCTCGACCCTCATGCCCCTCCTCTTCTTCACCCCACTCTTATCCTAGTTCAGTTTCTATTGCTCTTACCCCCAAAGAAAGCACCATGGTCAAAAGCAACTTAGGGAGAAAGGGGGTTTAGTTCACCTTACAGCTTACAGTCCTTTGTGAAGGGAAGACAGGACAGGATCTAAAGCAGAGATCATGGACCCCTGATTTACTGGCTTGTTCACTATGACTTGTTTGCCTGCTTTTTTAAGTACCCCAAATCACCTGCCCAAGGATGAAAACATCTATAATGATCTGGATGTCCCCCATAAATCATTAATCAGAAAAATGCACTGCAGCTGTGCCTACTGAACATCTGATGGAGGCATTTCCACAGTTGAGGTTCCTCTTTCCAGACAATGCTTGCTTATGTTTAGTTGACAAAGAAACAGCCAGGACACTGCTGGTCACTGCCTTGGCTCTGTCTCTATTACTATATCTTTCGTAGATTCCACCTGAAATTGAGATTGCATGCAGTTTCCAGTTTGTCTTCCTGTGCTCAGCTTGTGGCACTCAGCCTGGTGTTCCCCAGGTTCACTCTTATTACAATGTCAGGATTCCTTTCTTTCTCTGTCAGTCACTCAGACCCAGAATATGCACCAAAGCTGCCTGTGGAGCTTGTGTAGGAAAGGGGACATGGTCCTCCCCATCCCCAAGTCACCATGTCTGGGTAGAGAGCACTCACACACATACACACACACACACAGAGCATCTCACAAGTTTGCACGCTGCCTCTCACTGCTCACAAGTGTTTTGCATGTACAACGGTGCTGATGGCGCTTCCAAACTGTTTATTGCCTTTGCTCTTACGTAAGCTCAGCCTTCCCTTTATTTACACTGTAAATTTGCTGAGCTGGCCCTCTGCAGATCGAAGCTAGCATTCTGTCTGCCATCCCGACCACCACACACACAAAGCTATGAGAACGGAGGCCTCCAAGCAACCTGTACAACACTGGCCTCTACCACCTAAGCCAATAGGAGGTTTGTCCCACTAGGCTCACCCTGAAGGCAGTCTGGACAAATGGACAGCACTGCAGGTGGTTTTGTCAGCAACAGAGAAACCAGCCTGTGTTCCACCAGCTGTGCTGGGCATATCCTCCTCCTGCATCTTACAGAGAAAGCTGTCTGTGAGCTGGTGTCCTCAAACAGGTGTGTGTGTGTGTGTGTGTGTGTGTGTGTGTGTGTGTGCTGAAATTGTGCCCCCAACAGAGCAAAGAAAGTGAGAGAAAAACAGATCTTCCTGCTTCCCAAGGTATTGTACTTGCTCAGAAAGGTGAGCTGTTCATTTTGTTCCAAGCAAAGGGTCATGGACTGGATCCTCTTGATGAAACCGGGATTCTTCCCCTATCTGCAGGTCTCTGCTCCTGAAGTACATCTGGCTTCTGCAGTTACACAGATGCCTCATTGGGTGAGGGATGTTGGGAAAAATGCTTGCAGAAGATTCGGAAGATGCTACACTGTCAGGGTTCCATCAGCCCCATATTTCCCTCTTAGTGGCTTACATTTTATTTGCTTCATGAGCAGCCACCACACAGAAACATGAAAAACAAACAAACAAAAACCACCAAAGACCAGTGTGCCAAAGGGCAAGAGGGTAGAGGGAACGGTAAACTCTGCCAAATGAAAGAATTGCCTACCCTTTCCGCAGAGAACACCCATTGCCTGTAGTCCAGCAGGAGTGTGCAGACAACCCTCCTCACAACACTAGGGTTGTTTCATAGCATTAATGCTCTCTGAGCTTGACCTCACTGCTCCCTGGCACTTGGTGATGGAATTGACAGAGAGTCCATCCTCTGTCCCATCTTTGTCTGGGTGTGACCCTCCTGAGCTGTGCTGCTCAGGCTAAAGTACCATTTCCTACCAGGCCGAGGACCAGTCTGGAAGTGAGATGTGCACCGTGGATGGAGGAGGAAGAGGTAGGGGGTTTGCACAAGACTGGCACTCTGTCCTCCCAAAGATCTAGGGAAGTTACTCTGGGTTCAGTCGGAAGGAGTAGAGGTGTCATCTCTCCGGGGCTTTGCTGTGACCGTACTTGTCTCTTCATTGGCAATGTCTCTGTGTGGCCAGCCACTTTTCTATTGGATTTGCCTGGACTGGCTCTTTAATGGATATCCTGATACAGAAGCCAGCTATGAGGCACCCTGGCTGCCTCCCCTGACTCTGGTCCTCCTTCTGCCCCAGCTCTGCCCTGCTAGGCCACAGTGACTGCCAAAATTGGTCCGTTCCCTTCTGGCCGTGCAATGCATTGTGTTTAGGTGGCTGTGTTTCCCAGAGAACATCTACAGAGACTCATTACTCACTGTGCCTTGTGAGCGCTCCTGCAGATCAGGTGATGCTGGGTAAAGCCATTTTTGAACCACCTTGTTCCAATCTTGCACATCAAAGTCACTCCCTCTGCTGCTGAAGACCCAGAAAATTACAAGCCCTGAAGCCTGGCCTGTGCTTTCCTCCTTGTCCTCCTCCTTCTCCCCCTCCTCCTCACTCCCCCACTCACCTCTGTGTCCTCACGGGCACTAGAAATGCCCTTGGAGCTGGACAGGCACTGTGAGATGCCAACATAACTGGAGTAGGGGTCAGGGGATACACTGACTCACTTAAAAATAGAGGGACGGGTTATGGCTTAAACCCTTAAGCTCCCTCTGACTGGCTCTGTGCTCAGGCCCAGGCTGGCCTGAATGGGAAAAGTCACCTAGACACAGGCTTGCATGTCTGAGAGTCCAGAGTAGGCTGGAATCCCTGGCGCACTATACCACATGCAGTAGGGAATCAGCAGGGTCTGCAGAAGCCTGTGGGAAGGTGCTCTGGAGGACAGGGCGGAAGTGTGTGACAGGATAATGATCCTTGGTGAGGTTCATAAATTCCTCCAGTATGACCCTCACTCCTGTCATCAGTCCAGGTAGGAGAAGGCAGAGAAAAATGGCACCATCAGAGGCCCCTCGGGATGCAGCCAGCTCTCTGGGCTGTGAAATGTGCCTGAGTGCCAGTAGGGCTAGTGCTGGTGAGCTCTGGGTCCTCCCAATAAACTTCACCCCCAGTCTGCTCTCCATCCGCAGGCCCTGAGACCAGTGCAGGCCAGTCCGCCCAGTGCATCTTCCCTTCCGCGCCTTTGCCTGTAGCTCCCAGCTATTTCAGCTTCCTCTGTTCCCAGCTGAGCACACACATGAATTTTCCCCTTCTGCGTGTCTTTAGCTTCCTGAGTGGGATGGCTACCTCTCCAGGGACAAAGAGCAGGTTGGGGTGCCAGTGGCCTCCTGAGTGGACCCCACCTGTACCATTGTGGGAGTCATCACTTTAAAGACAATCTAAAGGGACCTCTTAATATTTTGAGTCTGTTTCTGTGCCAGCGAGGATCCTGGGGGTTACTGATTCCCAGCCTCTGGCGTGTGATACTTGGACAGTATCTTCTCTAGATGCGTTAAAAACACAGAAGAGCCCAGGGGAGGTGGGGTGCTCCATTATCCCAGCACTTGGGAGATGGAGGCAGGAGGGTCACCAGTTTAAGACCAATCCAAACTATGTAGACAAGGCCTTATCCCAGAAGTAAAACAACTGGGGAAAGGGTTTTTTTTCTCCCTAACCCTACCGAGTTCATTTCCCTCTAACTTTGGTGCCTGGAAATGCCTGTGTTAGAAGAGATATTGGACACTTCTGATTGGACTCCCATCTCCATCTCTGTTCTTTCTAGGATGGGTCCATGTTGCTTTAGATCCACCCAGTGAAACTGAGATGGTTTAAGGCTGAGGCACGTGTGTGGACTGAGGACACATCCTGCTTCCTCCTCTGTGGTAGAGGACATGTGGCCACACAGGTCCCCACCTCCTATATATATTCACCTGTTGTCTAAAGCTGAACCTCCCCATAGCTTCCTTTCTCCTTTCTCTCCCCCGCCCCCGCCTGTCTTCATGAACGTGCCACAGCGTGAACTGGTTTCCTCTGGTGTCCTTTGTAAAATCATATTGATATGATGACCTGCCTGCCAAGGGGGTCAGCTCAGTAAAAGGGACCTGAGTTCAATCCTAAGAATCCATATAGAAAAAAAAATCTGAGTGTAGCTGGGCATGGTGGTGCACACCTTTAAACCCGGCATTCAGGGCAGAGGTCTTTGTGAACTGGAGGTCAGACTAGTCTACATAGTGAGTTCAGGCCAGCCAGGGCTAACTAGTAAAACTCTGTCTCAAAAAAAAAAAAAAAGAGTGAAGCGTAGTGGCATGTGCTTACAATCCCAGGGAGGTAGGAATGGGAGGGGCCCCGGGGTTTGCTGGCCAGCTAACCTAGCCTACTTGGTGACCTCTGGGCCAGTGA
Source organism: Dicrostonyx torquatus (assembly GCA_028555095.1). Lineage (NCBI taxonomy): Eukaryota > Metazoa > Chordata > Mammalia > Rodentia > Cricetidae > Dicrostonyx > Dicrostonyx torquatus. The sequence continues at coordinate 2,761,580 of JAQHUG010000159.1, forward strand.
GAGACCCTGTCTCAAAACAACAAGGCGAAGAGCATCTAAAGAACACGTGAAGTTCTGCACTGGTGTCCACACACACCACACAGCATATGCACATGTGTGCCTGTTCTCTCTCTGTCTCCTCTGTCTCTCTCTCTCTGTGTCTCTCTCTCTGTCTCTCTCTCTCTCTCTGTCTCTCTCTGTCTGTCTCTCTCTCTCTCACTCACACACACACACACACACACACACACACACATCTACAGCTATATAACAGCCCAACTCAAAAGCACTCATTAGCAGAGAAAGGGCTTTGTAATATGCATCAAATATTATCAAGAAACCGGAGGAAATTGAATGAGATAATTAAAATCCAATGATTACCCAGTTAAGGAGAAAAAAACAAAAACAAAGTACTCCTTAGGCCCAGGGATCAAATTTATACCAAAGCCAATTCCATGCAACCAGCGTGTGTTTGGTTGAACTTTGGTTCACCATGCCAGGCTTCACTGTGGGTGTCAGACACGTCTGAACCCCGTGAGGAAAACCGAGCTGAAAAAGCTTAGAAGGAAAGTAGACTCACAGGCCCAAGGTGTCACTTGTCCCTGACCAGCTCTAAGGGAGCAGCCCCTCTAGCCCAATGCGGTCCTGCAGCCCTGCGGTGCCCTGCAGCCCTGCAGCCCCTGTAGCCCTGCAGCCCCTGTAGCCCTGCAGCCCCCTGCAGCCCCATCTCCCCAGCATCAGCTTCTACTCACCATTTTCTGCTTTATTTGCCCACAGAGGAGATTTTGAAGAGCCACATCGCACATTGGTGGTCACCAGATGGCACGAGGCTCGCCTATGCTACCATCAATGACTCTCGGGTTCCCGTTATGGAGCTGCCGACATACACAGGCTCTGTCTACCCCACTGTGAAGCCCTACCACTACCCTAAGGTAGGCAAAGAGCGGGTTCGGTCAACCTGAGTCATTGATGAGCTCGTTCGGCCACTGGTTCCATGTGTAGAGGTCCTATAATCCGGCGTCTTTGCCGGCTGCACAGTAAACACTCATGTCGCATTCAGGTCCCATCTTTGTTGAGTTTGTCGTCAGGTTTACTTTATTTTAAATAACTGAATGACCATTGATTATTTGTCTAAGGTCCTTATAAGCAAAATAAATACATTACCCCCTTTCAGTGACTCCAGGTGACCAAAAGTCAGCACTTCTGGCTTCCTATAGGATGCAACTTCTGGTAGGCTAGAAGGACTTCTCTCTGTTCTGGCTTTCTGGGCCATGAAGAGGCTAAACTATCCATAGTCACTGCTGGGTCTGAGAACTTGTGTTCCCCAATAGCCATATGTTGAGACCCCAGCATGGTGGGGCTCTTGAGAGGTGATCCAGGCTATGGGTGAGGAGCCCTGTGATTGAGGTTAGGGTCATATGAAGGAGCCAGAGAACTCTCTCTTCCATTCCAGCCATGTGAGGAGTCACAGAACAGGCTTTATCTATGAGGCCCAGGCCCTCACCAGACAGGAAATCAACAAGCACCTTGATCTTGGCCGCTCAGCCCCAAAGCTGTGAGGCTTACATCCCTGTTGTTCATAAGCTACCAAGTCTTTGGTATTTTGTTTTGGTGACCAAAGTAGACGAAGACAGGGCTGAGCCAGCAGAACAGCAGGGAAGAGCACAGGAAAGTGGGAGGGGCCTCCAAACCTCAACTCGGCATCACATTACAGCATCCATGCACAGGACAGATCCTGATACAGAAACGTCTGTGACTCCCTCACTTGGAGGCTGGCATCTAGGAGCACGGATGCAGCTCCTGCTCCTGAGCTGCACACGGCTATCTAACCTATTCCAATGGCATCACCTGACTGCTTTAAGGTCAGGGAACAGGTAGGCATGGCACTCTTATTGCTGGGCTCCAACCTTGTTTCTGGGCCTCATTCATACTTCTGAGACCGTCCTACCACTGCCAGGGACTGTTTGAGCTGAGGTCTCCTCACCCACCTGGCTGGTCTAAAAGCTAGGAGTGCATGTTCCCATATGGCGAGAAGTCCTGAGCCTGCAGAGGATGGGCTCAACAAAGTTCCCAAAACCATGGACCAGAGGAAGCAAGCACCTAGTGAGCTTGCCCGTGTCAGCTGCCAAACAGAACATCACAAAATAAGGCCACTCCCATGACCACGGTAGTGTCCTCACATCTGTGTCCTCACAAACACGGTAGTGTCCTCA
>JAQHUG010000159.1:2764946-2775116 GCA_028555095.1 Dicrostonyx torquatus
ACCACAGTAGTGTCCTCACAGCCGTGTCCTATGACCACAGTAATGTCCTCACTGAGGCTGGATGTCTGAAGTTGGGATGTTGATGATCCAGGTCCTGGTGATTACTCTTCCATGCTGGCAGACTAATGTCTTTTTTCCGTACCATTTTTTTTAAAATAGAGTCTCAAATGTTTCCAACTGGCCTGGAACTCTCTGTGTAGCTGAGGATGGCCTTGAACTTTTGATCCTCCTCTTACCAAGTGCTAGGATGCAGGCATCACCATTCCCAGTTCACACGTGCCGGAGACTGAGCACAGTACTCTGTGTGCGCTAGGCAAGCACTCTCCCAACTGAGTCACATCCTGCTATTTCTTCACAAGGCAGATGACGAGAGCTCTGGTATCTTAATGACACTAATGCCATCACAAGGCCCACCCACATGACCTCATCTAACCCTAATCACTACCATGAGAGCATGCTTTCAAATACCACTCACCCAGCGCAAGAGCTCCAACATAGGAATTTGGGGGGATTCATTCAGTCCATCCGATGGTACAGATTCCCATCAGTAGCCTTTGGTGGGTGTGGTCAGTGCCTGTTGCATCCCAGTTGGGTCCAGAGTGGAGGGGCATGAGTCACTGAGGACACATCCTTGTCTCCTTTCCTCTCCTGGGACATTGTAGCATGGATTTGCCATTGAATGGGTGTCTCTGCTCTTTTTCCCACCAATCTTCATTGTAATAATAATAATAATAATAATAATAATACTCAGTTAAATATAGTGTTTGAGACTAAGCTCAAGTCTCCCTAGCTCCTCTATATCCCCTAATATACACATACATACATGCACACACGCACACATCAGCCATACGCATACACACCAACCATACATACATGTGTACATGTATATACACATACATATATCTTTACAGTTGTCCTTATAAGTGACAGCCTAAAATCTATTAAGTTCCTTGATTTGGAAGTGCATTATGGACATGTCCTCCCAACCAGGAATTAGAAAGTGCAGTCTTGCTGAGGATTGGGGGTCCATGTCTTAATAGAAATCCCACAGACTGACCGATGGAGTCCTGGGATGTGCCCTGTTCTTTCCTACTCCCAGTCAGAGTATCCAGCTGCCAACTTGTTCCCTGCTGTGGGACGATTCCTTCTGACCTAAATGTGTAAGAGGTTGAAGAGATCAGGTCCAAGCAGCCCTGCTGCGCCATGCCTCTCCCTGCCCTTCTCAGTTCAGAATTTGGTTTCCCGAGAGAGATGATGGCTGAAACTGATCAGGACTGTGGTTCCTTATTGAGAAAGAGGCTCCCGGGAGCTGTGACCCTCATAGATCAGTGTTCCTTACCATCTGTGCATGCTCCTCTCTCCTCTTCAGGACCCCTCACCTCTCTCTGTCCTCCTGAGCAGTTTTCTTCCTTCTCATGGCTAGCCAAGGACCCCCAACACTGGCAGACAGAGTGAACTGGATAGAATGTGCAGATGACAAGACTCCTGGGAAGGCAGAGCTGACCCAGATCTCTTTGCGTTTTAAAAGTTCTGATATTAGGAATGGAGAGAGCTCAGTTGGTAAAATACTTGCCATGTAAGCATGATGCCCACATAAAATTCTGGGTGTGATGGGATATAGTTGTAACCCTAGCACCGGAGAGGCAAAGACAAAATCCCTGAGGCTTGTTGATAAGCCAGCTTTGGTGGGCTCCAGACCAGTGAGAGATGTTGTCATCAGACAAGACAGTGGATGGCATCTAAGGATGCACGACACCCAGTCTTGTCCTCTGGCCTCCAAACACATGCAAACACACACACATATGGGCATACACATGCACACACACACACACTAATCTGACCTCAATGTAAATGATGCTCTTCAGTATCAAACTCCACGGTGCCCAGATATGAGTCTTTCAGATAAGATGTTGCAAAGCCAAGGGGGGTTCCATGCATTATGGGCGCCCCCTCACACTGCTCCCTCACAGCTCTGTCCCCTCACTCTGCAGGCTGGCAGTGAAAATCCCAGCATCTCCCTCCACGTCATCGGCTTGAGTGGACCCACCCACGACCTGGAGATGATACCACCTGATGACCCTCGCATGAGGTTGGTTTCTTGCACCGTTGGGTTAGGAACAAATGCAAAGGGAAGTTACTAATGCAGCTTCTCCAGAATGGGCTCTCTTGTAGCCCTGGCTAGCCTCCAAGCACTTGGTTCTCCCAGGCTTCCTTGCTGATGTGTGGTTAGTTTTTCTGGGAAAAAATAAATGGGAAACACCAAGCAGCATATACGTTTATTCCTGACCTTATATCAGGCCAGATAACCTTTCCCATGGGAGGGAATGTCCTCTAAAAAGGCATGCCGGGTCAGCTCCCTGTCACAACAGAGTCATTCACACAGTAGACAGATGGCAGCTTCTGGATGACCTGATGCAAGAAAATCCTGGAATCTGATTTCCATGAGCAGCATCCCATTTTCAGGATTTTAGAGGACCTCTAGCTAAGCATCTCATACAACTGCCTGATGAGGCCTGCTCTAAAAAGGCCCAGACCTCCCAGCGGGTGGTAGGCATGTGCTTCAAAGGGCATAACATGGGAAATCATGTTAGCCGATCACTACAAACATCTACCTTGTACAGACTTTCTAGTTAAATCAGAAAAATGGGATCCATCAAAGTGACACTATTTAAATATAGGCTTTGCTTAAAGTCAAGCCATCTGGGGACCAAACCATCTAGAGTCTGGTTCCATAGTCACCATACCTCTCTGCAAGAATAGGGAGAGGACCCACACATCTAGGACTTTGCATGTCCATTAGAGCTGTTTGCGCTGGAGCACCCAGTTTGGAGACTCAGCGGGTAAAGCCCAGGCTACATGACAAAATTTGGCTCTTCATGTTTCCAGCACTTACAAATCTCCACATTATTAGAAGTTTCTGGTGACTTCTGGAAGGGCAAGTGCTTAGCCCAGTTGCTTTCGCTCCCCTGGGGAGGGTTCTCCACCACACGCTCATCCTCCGTCCTCCTCCCCTGACATAGTGCCCCTAGTACCCTTAATGTGTAGCTTTCTTCACCCCCATGGAGAGTCACCAAGCAGAGGCACTCATTCAACATCAGTAGACTGGGGCAGAAGGGAAGATGGTGGAACCCAGAATTGTGCAGGGGCCTTGGGCACTTGGGGAAGGGATGACGATAATGCTGTTCAGAGAAGGCTTGGCATGTCCAACCCACTCCCCACCTGGAGAATTCCACCTAAGGTCTTCAACCCCTTTCTTTGGCAGAACCTGATAACATGGTGCCCCTAGGAGGAAAAACCAGGCTTGGAAATTCCGTGATCTGTAAAGGGCTAGCCTCTTCCTTTTTCTTCCTGCCCTAGACTGGTCTTATCCCTTGCCAGACAGGAATATGTACCCCTACTGAGTCTTCATAAACCTGAGTCCACATAGCTTCCTAGGGTAGGATGTTGGTGGCCCATCACGGGACGGTCCCCCCTCTATTTGCAGTGGTGGAGGAAGACCAGTCAGTTTGGCTGATGCTATTTTTACTGAGATAAAACGACTTCTGCATCTCTCCTGAAGATCCCTCTATGTCATCATTTCCCTCTCAGCCAATCCCTGCCAAGCCTCCAGGGGCCTGGTCCAGCCAACATGCTGAATTAATATGGAAAGTCACCTGGAAAATTCCAGCCATCTGTTTGAGTTAATTGGGAGTCTCGTTTAGTCAATTTGGTGATGCTGTTTCCACAGACTTGATTAGCTTCAAGGACAATGAGAAATTAGCTGCAGTCAGGACTTGAAGTTTGAAGGCTGGCTGGCTTTCAGGTCTTTTGCTTGCTCTAATTTCTTAAGCTAAATGCAATAACATGCTTCATGAGCAACACAAATTTGTAACCCGCAGATGCCACTCCACCTACTGATTCTCTGTCACACTTCCTTGAGGTTTTCTTTTCTTAATTCTATTTGTTTTTATTTCATGTGTGTGAATGGTTTCGCCTGCATAAACGTATGTGCACCACATGCATGCAGTGTCTGCAGAAGCCGGAAGAGGGAGTCAGATCCCCTGGGATTAGAGTTACAGATGGTTGTAAGCCACCATGTGGGTTCTAGAAGCCAAACTGAGATCCTCTCTGAGACCAGCAAGCACTCTTAGCCTCTGAGCCATCTCCTAGCCTCGCTAGAGGTTGCCTTAAATTGCACACAGATGTATCAGAATGTAGTCTCAATGTGAGCACGCAGCTGGTGTTTGCCTGTCATTCAGCCTGGCACTAAGAATTTGGTAGTTCATGAGCATGGAGCCTACAGTGTAGAGGGTGAAATGGACATAAGGCAAAGCCGCATAGACCTGCAAACAGCTGTAGGCCTGAGAAGAACCATGAAGGGGTGTGGAAGAAGAGGCCATTTATCTGGCGGTGACCATGTCACCGGCTAGGCCAGAATTTCTCAGCCTTGACACAAACAAAATCTTGGGCCTGGTTAGTCTTGTTGTGGGGCTGCCCTGATCCCTCTTTCCCCACCCCCAGCCATGGATGGAAGTGGTCTCCTGGCATCAATGCAGCTCCAACCAGAGAAGCCCTGGTATGAAATGAGGTTCCCTATCAACTGACAGGATTCAATCCCCTGGCCTCAGGCATTTCCAGCCTCTCTTGCCTGTCCTCTCCTCTGCAAAATGGAGGGAGGTACCTATCATAACATGTGTGCAGTCTCCTGGGTAGCTGGTAAAACTCTAGGAGGTGATTCAGGGAGCATAGCCCTGACCAATGCAGTCTCCTGGCTAGTAGTATTCCCTGCAAGCCACATCTCTCTTCTCAAATGTCCCCTGCTTGACAAAGAAGTTCATGTTCACATAGCTAACTGGCTGCCTAGCATCACCACTGGGCATTGTCAATTATGTGGTCAAATCCTGGTTCCCAGGTGAGACAGGGGACTTAAGTTGAAGATTTAACTCCAGAGTTAACAAAGGATGCAAGAAAGTGTTCAAATGGGTCCAGGTGGCATTTGAGAAGCTGACTATCTAGAGACAATTTGACAAACGTGATATCAAACTTACTGGATTCCTGCTGGCCCAGCAGGCAGAGTCCAGAAGATTCCTCTACACCAACAGGGACGAAAGTTGCCAGTCAGTCAAAAGTGGTCAACACAGGAAGGGATGCTCCTTATAAGTTTGCATGATCTCATTGACCTCTGTAGGAGGACTGGATGAAGTCAGCAACCATTTCTAATTGGCATCTGAATCTGGACAGTCTTTTTTTTTTTTTTTTTTTTGGTTTTTCGAGACAGGGTTTCTCTGTGGCTTTGGAGCCTGTGCTGGAACTAGCTCTTGTAGACCAGGCTGGTCTCGAACTCACAAAGATCCGCCTGCCTCTGCCTCCCGAGTGCTGGGATTAAAGGCGTGCGCCACCACCACCCGGCCTGGACAGTCTTTAGTAAACTGGGATGCCTGATCCCTTTCCTGCCCTCAAGCCCTGCAGTTTTCCTACCCCAGTCCAGGCTACTCTATCTTCTCCTTGTTGGGCTGGCTAACTGTCCTTGTCTGCCCCAGGGATCTGCTCCTACCTATATATCCTTTCCTATGCCACCCCCATGGCTTGTCACTCTCCTGCTTCCCTACCCACTGTAGCTCGAAACAGTAGCTGGAGTGACGTTTAAGCCACAGTGGGTCATGAGGCCCCTGCTCAGAGAGTCTGCAGCTTCCCTCCTCTCAGAGGAAAACTAGACAGCTTCTCTAACAGCCTGCTACTTGACGGGTCACTCCAGCACCCCCTATCATCTATCACTAGGATCTTCTCTGCCCTGAAAGCCCTTTGGAGAGCTCAGGTTACCTACCTGCTCTGTCCTTCAGAATCAAGGCATCCAGAGGGCCAGCTTTTTTTATTGACTTGTTCCCATTTCTGCCCTGCCTGCAATGTGGAGTGGTTGAGGTAGGGATAGACACACACACACACACACACACACACACACACACACACACACTTGTAAGTCTACTACCATTCTGCAACAAGGAATGGTACATTATTTCAGTTCAGGACAAATTTGCTCAATTAGTAAGTTAATTTAAATATTAGAACCAAAGTTTCTCTTTTCATAGGATTTTGAGGTCGCTTTCTCCATTTGTGCTGGTTATTTTCTGAGGGTGGAGGCTAATGTTTTGATTAGACATTGGTGACAGCCTCCATTAAGGAAAAGGAAATAAGGGGGTTGGAGAGGTGGCTAGTGATTAGGAGTGCTTGCTGCTCTTGCAGAGGATCACGAGTTTGGTTCCAAGCACACCTGTTGGGCAGCTCACAACTACCTGTGACTCCAGTTCCAGGGGACTCTGTCACCCTCTTCTGGCTCCCATAGGCACCCCCATACATGTGGCACATACATACAGAGATGTAATAATTAAAAGTAAAAAGTAATACTTCAAAATTATAAAATGAGGCCAGGCAGTGGTTGCACACGCCTTTAATCCCAGAACTCAGGAGGCAGAGGCAGGCGGATCTCTGTGAGTTCGAGACCAACCTGGTCTACAAGAGCTAGTTCCAGGACAGGAATCAAAAGCTACGGAGAAACCCTGTCTCGAAAATCCAAAAAGAAAAAAGGAAAAATTATAAAATGAAATAAGACACTTGCTCTGTGCAGGGTATGAGGGAGACTTAAAGTGTCATGCGGGTGGGGGTGGGGAGATGGGCCCTGTGGGTAAGGATGCTTACAGTGAAGCCTGAAGGCCCAAGTTTGATCCAGAACTGACTCACAAAAGCTGTCTCCTGACCTCCCCATGTTCACTGTGGTTCTATAAACATATATAATTTTAAGAAATTTTAATGCCCTTGAAAATGTCAAAAGAAGTAACCAGGAATCCTGGAGATGCAGACATATAGTCAGCAGGCGGGCACAGGGCAGAGAAAGCCACCAGACACCTTGTCAGTTTCCCCAATACACAACTGTTCTTTGCCTCCACCCAGCCTAGCTTCTCTGGGATGCTGTGTTACGCTGGCCCTGTGAATCCTCCCATGTGGCTCCCCTGCCCTCATTTGTCTATGTAGCATGTGCTGTGTTGGGCCCTTGGGCAATGGAGAGTCTCCCTGAGAATGCAGTCTCGACTCTGAAGGGGCAGGACGGGCAGGAGCCACACGTGGGAGTGAGAGAGAACTTCGTGGAAGTGTTGGGAGCACCTCTCTGACATTTCAGGAACCTGCCAACAGCAGAGTATCTTGGGAAATCCATGTCAAGATCAAGAATGGCCCTGTGGCACCCATAATTCATACAAGCACACCATGCACATAAAATTAAATAAATATATCTTTTTGAAATTGCAATTTTAAAGAAATGGATATACATGTGGATCTGAATATAGATAGAAGTAAGGCTATTTATAGGGACGGGTTTGTTATAGACCAAGTGTAGGTACAGAGCAGTACAGAGATGGTGCGTGTATCTGAGTGTGTATCCAGCACGCAGCCTGTACTGTACTCCCAGACTGTACACAAGGACTTGGTGTGCCACTGTTTCCTGGTCAGCTGACACTGCCAAGCCTTCTCTACTGCCAGCCAGCTCCTCCTCCACGCACAGTATCTCTGATCCAGCCTGTGCCAGCGCCCCTGTGAAACTCAGCCTTCCTCCTTTCTGGTTTAGGCACAGCGCCACACTGTGGTGGGTCCTGACTGAGCAATGTGGGAAGCTCTTGCTGGTGGTGGGAATGGCACAGTCCGTCTAGGCTGGGGAGTGAGAAACCTTTGTGCTATAGAATCACTGAAAATGTTTTCCCAGAGTCCCTACCAACAACTGAATTAGCATCTTCGCTATTTAAAATGCCTAGCCCGTAGGAATTGAAAATCGGGAGTCCCAGAAGTCTCCTTAGCCGCATTTCCAGGGGAGAAACGGGACAGTCTGGTGCTCATTGCTGTGTCTCAGGTGTCACGGGCACCCAGGGTGTTCTGGGGATGTTGTCGGGAGACAGTCGTGAACGATGAGCTCTTTGGCAGGCCTGTGAATAGAGCAGATGTCAACAAAAAAGCAGCATTGACATCTGAGTGTTGGCAGCATTCTGGACAAGGGTTTTCCATGCTGTGTCACAAGGCTGGTGAGTTGGCTGATGGTGAACACAAAGGGCTGAAGTGACAGCTAGTCTCCTCCCTGAGCCACACAACTAGCAAACTAGTACAGCGGTTTGAGGATATCTGCCAGAGAACAGGACTTAGAAAACGGCCTGCAGTCTGTGTTTAGACATGCCCACATGCAGAGGTGTGGCAGAATGGATAACACCTGCTGTCTGCCAACAACAGGTCAGTGTTGGGCATCCATCCTCCTCCCACCTTCTCGTCTCAAGGATCCTAATGCTTCTAAGGCCCCCAAACTTTCCTCACTTTCCTTACATTCCCCCCATGACTTACAGAGGCCGAAATTGAGGTCCAAAGAGGGCAGGTGACTGCTAAAGACTCCTCCAATCCTTTTCAGGGCCAGGCCCGGATCTCTAAAGCCAGAGACCATTGCCACCTGAGCTCCTACAGCCTCTCAGGTCTCTCTGGAAGCAGAGCTCCTGCTCCCCACAGTCTCCTCAGAGTCTCAAGGTCAGGAGACATATTCAAAGTGCTTCCATGGGCTCTGAGGAGGTCTGCAGATGCTGAGTCACTAGGTGGGAAGGCCCTGCTTTCCTGTGCATGCTCTGGCTGTGGTAAGCAGGGCTGTAGGCCCTGTATTGAACAGAAGGTCTTGACAGAGTTTGACACAGCTTTAGCAGAGGTAGTGACCAAGCACCATGAGCACTGAATCAGTCAGCAGGCATGGTGAGTCAGCCACAGGGGATCACTAATTAAAGATCAAACATGGAAGGTACGTGTGGTAGTTTGAAAGAAAATGGCCCCCATAGGAAGTGACACTATTAGAAGGTGTGACCTTGTTAAAGTAGGTGTGGCCATGTTGGAACAAGTGTATCACTGTAAGGGTGGGTTTTGAGGTCTCCTGTGCTCAAGCTACACCCAGTGTGACAGTTCACTTTCTGTTGCCTGTGGATCAAGATGTACAACTCTCAGTTCCTTCACCAGTACCATGTCTGTCTACATGCTGCCGTAAGCCTCTGAAACTGTAAGCCACCTACCAATAAATGCTTCTGTTATAAGAGTTGCCTTGGTCACAGTGTCTCTTCCCAACAATAGAAACCCTAACTAAGACAGTATGCATTCAGTGGACACCAGCAGAACTGAGTGAGCAAGTTCCCAGTGGCCCAGGTAGATATGGACAGGATGGCATCAGGATGAAGCTGAGCAGATGACCTGGGGTCAAGGCCAGAGTAGAGGAATTTGAAAAAGGAGACAAAAGCCAGGTACCAGACCACCCCAGCCATCCTCAGAGGGGGAAGATGTGAAGAGGCACACAAGTGGTCCTGACTCCAAGCAGGCTTCTACAGGTTGTCCACAGCCCAGCATGACTAAGAGAGTGCAGATGTTTCCTTGGCAACAAGATGGTGTCATGAAGCTGGTGTCAGGCTGAGCATCGGCAACCCCCTCTCTGGGAGCTGCAGTGATCACTTGCTCTGCCTCAGAATCCGCTCTCTGTGTTCTTCATCTGTGAGAGGAGGGACCAGAGTCCCTGAGGCTCTGAGTCCACAGGGCCCAGAGATTCGCTCGATCGATGTGCTAAAGACTCTAGCCTCATCCTCAAGCACGAGCGTGTTATTTGTCGAGGCGTTTGTTGAAAGGGATAGCTGTGAACAGACATTTTTGTCCCTCTGCACATCAGTCTGTGTTCCAGAAGAGAAAAAACAGCCCCCAAGTGTGCTTAACTCACAAAATTGCAAAGCTGCTTCTTACATATAAGTAAGCTGGACCGGGACACCCCCAGAAAGCTGTAGTGCCCATGACCCACAGCAATAGGGGCTCTATTGTCTGAGAAAAGGGTCAGGGGTTATTCTAATTGCATCACAAGGGCAGAGAGGGTCAAATGGAGCAAGCCACCATAGACTGGGATCTTGGGTTGATGGAGGACTTTGAGGAGAGAGCCACAGAAATGAATATCACCCTCTTTCTCCCTTCCCTTTAACCTCTTGACAATGCCCCATAAGGCAATCAGAGCCCCTAATGCCATCTGTCTTCGTTACATTAGCATTTAATTGGAGGTTTGTTTACAGTTTCAGAGTCAGTCCAGGATCATCGTGGTGGGAAATGTGGTAGCACACAAGCAGGCATGGCTCTGGAGCAGTAGCTAAGAGCTCA
>JAQHUG010000159.1:2777086-2795790 GCA_028555095.1 Dicrostonyx torquatus
TCCTTGGGCACTCAAAGAAATCTAGAAATTTGTCTGAAGGAGATGGAACCTCCAGATATAAGTGTTAGCAACAGGTTCAACAAAGATGTCTGAGCCAAAGAAACATTCCATACTGCATCCGTGTACATTTGTCCAGAACATTTAATGAGAAGAGGATTCAGCAAACAAGCTACATGAAGGGTTATACTTCCCATCTTTCTTGTCCTCTCCCTTAACTGCTTGCTAACTTCTTTTCCACATTACTGCTTCTCTCTAACAAAGCATTTGCACATTCAAAAGACACTGATTAGGGGCAGGGCTGGAAATGGAGACCTACAGTTTGGTCAAAATTCCATATATTATACAATGTATTTTGCTCGTATCTATCTACCACTGTCTCCCTCCAACTTCCACTAGTGCCCCACACCATCGCCCTCCCAATTCCACATCCTCCTTTCTTGTTGTTTCTAATAAGCCCTGAGTCTGATTTGTGCTGCCCATGGGGCAAGCATACGTGGTAGCTATCCACTGGGACATGGACTCCCTATTAACAGTCACATCACCAAAGTGACTCCCTCCTGGCTAATAGTTTGTCTGCCAAGGATGGGTCCATGGGGGCCCCGTCCCTAGTTGGAATGCTGGCTGGCTTGATCTTGTACAGATCCTATGCAGGCAAGCACAGATGCTGTACACTGATGCTTGCAGCAGCACCATGCCCAGAAGTCAGCATTCACAATTCCCATCACCAATCACCTCTTAGGTTCTTTCTTCCCCTCCTTCAGCCATGTTCCCTGAGCCCTGAATCAAAGGCTGATGACAGTTCTTGATAACTTGCTCCAGAAGTACCCAGCCCAGCCCAGCGCCACCCGTAGTGTACAGCTTGACGACAATTTTTTGGTGACTATTCTATAAGCCCCACTGATGAGCTGGTTTCCAGAAGAGAAGGTTGTGTTCATTCATCTATTTCCATTTATAATGCTTCATATAGAAATCAGGAATAGGAAGTTTAGAATAAGGGTCACTGCATTTGACCTCTAGTGTAAGAAGTTTTTATATAACCAAGAGGTTCAGAATGAGTGTGCCAACAATTGAAACAGGTACAGGTCCCTCACTAGTGGGAAGGCCGTGAGAGAGGCAGTTCTCCCAGAGCCCTCATTCTCTCTCCTTCATCACCCACGTGAGTAGTGTTGTTGGCAGTCGGGATGGTTATACATGGCTTCCCACTCACTGCCTGGCTGCCTGTGCACAGCTAAACCCAAGAGGTCATTAGCATATGTTCATTCTCAGGGAGCTTCAAGATGATGGCCTCCATCCGCTGTACGTATATATATGGCAGTGAGTACATGTGTATACATGTGTGTACAAACACACACATGGGAGGGCATGGGGATTATTCACTTATATTTACACATGTGTGTGCTTATACGGGAGAATGTGTGTGTGCATGTGTGTGAACAAGTATGTGGGGGTAAGTGGGTGTGTACACACACGTGTGAAGGTGAATACCTGTGTGTGCACACATGTGTGTATATAAATGTATGCACACATGTGGGGAGGTCAGCAGTCACATCGTTGTTTTTTTTTTCATTGATTTGCTACCTTAATTTTTTGAGACAGGGTCTCTACTAAGCCTGGAGCTTACCAGTTCGTACTGGCTGACCACATGCCCCAGGGAGCCTCCCCCCAGTACTAGGACTACAGGCACACACTCCTGGACCTGATCTTTTTATAGCATGCCTTGGTTATGGTTTTTGCTGGTGTGATAAAACACGATGACCAAAGCAACTTGAGGAGGAAATGGTTTCTCTCACCTTACAGCTCTTAGTCCATCATCCAGGGAAAAATCAGGGAAGGAACTCAAGGCAGGGGTATGGAGGTGGGAACGGAAGCAGAGCCCGTGAAGAAGTGCTGCTTCCTGGCCTGCTCCTTGTGCCTTGCTCGGTCTGCTTTCTTATAGCACCCAAACCACCATCCTGTAGGTGGCAGCTTTCACAGTGATATGGACCCTCCCACATCAATTATCAACCAATGAAACGTACCACAAGCTTGCCCGAAGGACAGTCTGGTAGGGGCATTTTCTCAGTTTTCTCATGCCCCATCAAGAGGCTGTGAGGCACAGGAGCACCCCCTAGGGTATGTAGCTGGAAGGACCTACTGCCTTTCACAGCAGGTGCCAGGACAGGGGACAAGGGAGGAGACAGACCCACTGGGCCCGCAGGCAAGAGAGCAGATGGCATGAACAGGAATGGCCTTGTTTTAGAAATCTCAGGACCCAGAAGGTTAAAATCATGAGAGTTGGTTGTGTCTAGCAATGCCTCCTGTCTGAGTGTAGATGTGATGTATTCCTTACCCACAAGGCCTTCAGGGGTTCCCCAGGATTGTGTGGGGCAGTTCAAGGGCCCCTCTCACCCCTACCCAGTGGGTCACACCTTCTGTGTGGAGGGTGTATGCTTGACCTATTTCTCGGTTCAGTGACTGACAATGGTCAGCAGGTCAATTTGGGAAGTGGGCAACAGTCAGCGATTGGGTTTCCTGATTAATGAAGGCCTTGCTGCAAGTACCCATTTATTCAGGCCTTTCTGTGGAACATAAGCTAAGTACAGCAAAGCCCACTTCCAGTTCACCAGGAGTGCCTGGTGAGTGTGCCACTGTTGCTTGTGATCAAAGGTCTTATAAGAGCACCAAGTGCTCATCCCCAACAGCGGATCTCATTATAGAGGACAGGCAGGCCACTGAACGTGTTAGCTGGCTTCTAGAACAATCTAGGAAGTCACCTGAGGATACCTATTTGGGGCACTTACTTTCTTGACATTTTCTTCTTCCTTTCCCATATAAAGTGGGGCACCCTAGCCTTGGAGAGCCCTGAGTGATAAAATAAATCAGCATAAGCCTCCCGCCCTCCCAATATTAGTATCAGACCACTCTGAGCATGGTGGTATTTTCAGGTTTGGGTAAAATCCAGCATGTGACACCAAACTAAGTTCACCAAAGCCCAGGACCGGAGCCATTGGCCCTAATCCTGGGTATTTTTCCCTTAAAGGGTGAAAAAAAAAGAACTGAACCCTCAGTAGCCCAGCCTCAGAGCCTCTGAAGCTTAGCCCTCTGAGGTTCCCCTGCAGGCCCGTCCTCCCTTGCCCTCAGTTCCCACCCCCACCTCTCTGCCAGGTCCTTCTCCACCCGGCATTCCCAGGGCATCCGCTTTTGTAGAGTTGTGCCTTTGGTAAGCCTGTGATGTGAAATTGAAGTCAGCAGAGCCCCAGCAAGAGCATGTGACCGCTCCCTCCCCCCACACACACACACAATTGCAGGGCAGCCCCAGTGTCCCCAGCTGGTGCGGGCAGGTGCTGAGGGTTAACTGATCACCCTGATTCTAGGCTGTCCATGACCCATCTGTGTTCTTGGATGAGCCCGTTTCAGAGCCCCACACCTACACACACTGGCTGCTGTGTTCAGAAGTGGAGTGTGGCCAAATCGTGGTGTCCATTGCTCACACTCTTATCTTGTTTTCAGGGAGTATTACATCACCATGGTGAAGTGGGCCACCAGCACCAAGGTCGCTGTGACCTGGCTGAACCGAGCGCAGAATGTGTCCATCCTGACCCTCTGTGACGCCACCACGGGTGTCTGCACTAAGGTATGGGGACAGATTATATTATGGAAGGTGGTATCCAATCCCCTGGAGCCCCTCAGGCTGGAGAAATGCGAAGCCTAACTCAGCTTGGTCATTGATGCGATGTCCAGCCTCTGGTTTGGTGCCACCTGGTGGACAAATCGGATATTGCTACGAAATCCCTGGGCAGGTAAGAGCAGCAGCCTTGAATCCCACTAAGGGGTCTTTGCAGGCGAGCGTCTGTTTCCTTTCACACTGGCCACTGCTGTGCTGGGAACACTACTCTCCCCACTCTCTGTTTCTCAAAAGAGAAGAGGACTTGTCCAGGACCTGACCCAGCTCAGGCTCTGTCCTAGCATACCTTTCCCCTGATCCAACACCCCAGAGTCAGGTGCCCCACACAGGTAGGCAGACCAGCAGGATGTCTAGGAGCAGAAGGCAGCCCAGGGTACCCTTACCTCCTGTCCAGGGCAGCAGACTCTCCCCTCTGTTCTGTAGGCCAGCCTTCCACATTGCTGAGCCACAGCCTTAAGAAAGTCGCCTCATATTGAATTCAAAAGACCAAGTGACACGCCAGGCAGATCTTCCAGAGATGGCTCTGACCCTAAGTTTCTATTTTTCTAGCAAGAAACACCAGGCTTGGGCAGGTTCACTTAGAACTATGGAGTCTACCAGGCAGCTCTCAGCACACTGCCGGGGGTGGGGGGCGTCTCTAGGAGGTCACCTCGTTGGGTTGATATTTCCTCTGGGTTGTTCCGATGGGCTTGCTGAAGGAGAGGGTGAGACAGGCAGGGCTCAGGACTCCATATCTGTGCTGAACTTTCGGATCTTCTTTGTGTCTGACCTGGTGTGCCCACCATGCAATAGGAGCAGCCACTCTCGCTGCCACAGACAGTGCAGGACCAGCCCCAGGCTGGTGGCACCTCTGGTGGCAGCAACTGAACAAAGCAGTCATCTGGTGGACATGATTTGTTGGTAAATCTTTGCCCACAGCTCCGGGGAGCAACTTCCATGCATGTTTTGACCCCTCTTAACTGGCTTTGTTTTCTGTGATTGTTTCTTGGAATTGTAAACTGGAATTTTGATCACAGTGCCAACTAGTGCGCACGCGCGCGCACACACACACACACACACACACACACACACACACACACACACACACACACACACACACACACACACACACACACACACACACGCACACACACACACCAGTTCCAAGCAGTGCAGCACCTGACGCTTGCCCCTGAAGGAACATACTGACCAATGGCAGTGGTCAAATAGAACACGCCCAGCTAGTGTGGCTGCCAGGTGGGCACAGGCTGCCCAGTGGTGATCACCAAGTATTAGAAATACCATCAGCTTCCACAGGACTGCGCACCGCTGTAGATGGCCCTGGTTGTGAAGGACAGTGGCATTCTCCTTGCCCGAGGACGATTGTGCTGGGCTGTGAGCCACAGTACAGGACAAAGAGAGCAGGGATTACCTCTACACTGAGAGGCCTGGGTGGCCACTCTACAAGCGTGGTTGCCATGTAGGTGAGATTAAATTGTTCTCTGTACGGTGCGTGCAAGCAAACAAAAGCGCTTTTCTAATGCTCCAATTCCATTTCAGAAACATGAGGATGAAAGCGAAGCTTGGCTCCACAGACAGGTAACTCCACACGCCGGACACCATGCTCCCATCACCCTGACCCCCTAGCCTGGTGCTTCTCAACCTTGCTAATGCTGCGACCCTTTAATACAGTTCCTTGTGTTGTGGGGACCCCCCCCACCATAAAGTTATTTTATTGCTACTCTATAACTGTAATTTTGTTATTATAAATTGTATTATAATTATCTGTGTTTTCCAAGGGTCTTAGATTACACCTGTGAAAGGGTCATTCAGTGCCCTAAAGGGGTTGTGACCCAAGGTTGAGAACCACTGCCGTAGCCCTTCACAGGGGTCATTTACAGGAGTCATTTGGGGATCCCCACCTGAGATCATCCAAGTGTGTTTGCTATTGTGATTGGGGCAGTGTGTGCACAGTTGCTCTTCTTTGTCCTCCCGGGATGCTTGCCAGACAGTTCTGTAGAAGCCAAGTTCCCTGGATGGTGGTCCGGAGATCACTGCCCCTCAGGACAGCAATGATGAACATCTCAGCTCCCACTCAGATGATGTAGTTGGTGAACTCAAAATAGTGTGCCCAGAAACTCGCGCAGCTAGGGTGTATAACAGCAAGCAGATAGCGATGTGGCTGGTACTCCCATTTCCTCTTAGGCATGGTTTATAGCTGTGACCCCTCTCAGTGAGAAGTTTCCTCAGGAACTTGACCCTAGGATCACCCCTGAGATTTTTCTCTCATTCATAACTCAGAAAGGCATCTTAAAGCAAGCTCTGAAGGCCAGAGATTAAAAGAAGTTGGGAGTTTGAGGTGTGGCTCGTTGGTAAAGCACTTACGCGATGTGCCTGAGACTCTCGGTCCAGTCCCAGCATTGAAAACCAGCAATCAGTCAAAGCAGGTCAGGAGGGTCTGGGGAGGTGGCTCAGTGGGTAAGACGCATCCTGCCCTTGGCAAGGACAGGAGTTCATACTGCAGCCTCAACACCGAGTGGCTCAAAACTGCCAGTAACTCCAGCTAAGAGGGTCAGACACCCTCTTCTGACCTCCAAGGGCCCTCACACTCACGTGCACATACTCACACAAATACACACAATTTTTATTTAAAATGAAGCCTTAAAAGTAAGAGCTATCAGCCGGGCAGTGGTGGCGCACGCCTTTAATCCCAGCACTCGGGAGGCAGAGACAGGAGGATCTTTGTGAGTTCGAGACCAGCCTGGTCTACAAGAGATAGTTGTACAGGACAGGCTCTAAAGCTACAGAGAAACCCTGTCTCGAAAAAAAAAAAAAAGTAAGAGCTATCAGGAGAAACTTAGGCAAATCTCCCCATGATGCATTTTTTGACATAACATACCCAGAAAGTGATGCCTACCCTAATATTTCTGTTGATTCTTTTGACTCATTCCATATTCTTGCATTAGAAAGGACAGACCAAGTTCAGAGAACTTATTTTTCTTTTATTATTTCTGAGACAATAAAATTATCTTCAAATCTTTCTAGAAAAATCAAAACAGGTTTGAATTCAAAGAATCAGAGAGAGAGCAAGGGATGTAGCTCAGTGGTAGACCACTTGCTTAGCGTGCCCAAAGCCCCAGGCTCCATTCACAGCCAACAATATAAAGGAATTATGACTAAGAAGCACAGGTATGTATTTTTATTAACAAGGAGATCCGATTTATTGAACATCTAGTTATCACCAGTGGCCCCTGTGTGGGTTACTTTTCAGTTGCTGTGATGAAACACAATGGCCAAAAACAACTTATGTGAGTTTATTTGGGCTTATGATTACTGAGGGACAAGGGTCCATCATGGTGGGAGTCCTGACAGCCAGAGGGAGACATGTGGCAAGGACAGGAAGCTGAGAGCTCACATCTTCAGCCAGAAACGCAAAGCAGAGAAAGCAAACTGGAAGTGTGGTGAGGCTCTGAACTTTTAAAGCCTGCCCTGTGGACACACTTCCCCCAGCTGCACCACCTCCCCAAATACCACCTCCAGCCGAGGATCACAGACATTTCCCATTCAAACCTCCTAGGTACCTACGTGTGCTCTGGTGCTCTGGTGACCATGTATCTTTTGTCACTTATCAGAGTAACAGCCCCACAAACGCAGTTACTTCTGAACACATCTTTTTCTCAGCTCAGTGCCAGTTTTATCCAGTAGAGGGATGGCTCAGTAGGATCTCTTTATTTCCCTCTTTCCAAGTTTGAGCAGCAAGCTTAATCCAGGAGGTTATTAAGAGAGAAGACTTGGGCACCCCAAGATGCGAGCATGCCCAGAGTTCTTCATCCTCCCGGGACCATCAGTATCTAAAGTGTTATGTATATGCTCATCTTATACCAGATAAAGTATCAGATAGGAAATAAATGACCGTTTTTAAGTCTGTTATCTATATTATTGTCTAGTTAAACTGCTACTTAAGAATTACATCCAGCACCATGCCAGGCTCTGTAAATTTTGAGCATTATTACAGTTAAGGATATGTATGATAAATCCACAACTAAGAAGAAGCTTGACTGTGAAGAATGGGAACACCTTCCCATTGTGTGGCACTATTCCGGAGGAGATGGAAACAAGCATCTACTCATCAGATAGGGAACCAATGACAGAGCAAAGTATTCTTGAGAAGGGAGGGACTGAGGTACCCTGGTCAGTTTCAGGGACTTCCTGCGACTATTGGGTTGTGTACTTCCTGAGCTTAAGGAGCTTCCCTGAGGGGTGAAATGGTTCCGCTCCCCTTAGATTCACCTGTCTTTTAACATCTGTGTGTTAATGAGCTTCCTTCCCTCCACTACAGAAGGTCTTACTCTTGAAGAAAGCGGCTATAGAAAACTTCCCTTTTTAAAGAGGTGCAAAGCAAGGCTTACTCGCTCTCACGGCTTCTGCTCCGCATGGAGCTGAGAGTCCCAGGCAGAATAACTAGGCAAGAAAGAGCAATGAAAGGTGTCCACATTGATTTGTTGTTGTTGTTGTTGTTGTTGTTGTTGTTGTTTTGAGACAGGGTTTCTCTGTGTAACAGTCCTAGCTGTCCTGGAACTAGCTCTTATAGACCAGGCTGGCTTCGAACTCACAGAGATCCACCTGCCTCTGCCTCCCAGGTGTTTACATCAAAAGGAGGGAATTAAATTCTCCGTTTTTGAAAAAGTGAATATTAAATTTTTTCTGTTTTTAGATGGCATAATTTTATTGTAGTAAATCCTAAATATTTTAAACATACACATATATATATGTATATTATATGTTATATTATATAATTATATATAATATATACATTAGAATAAGGACAGTGAAAGTACTGTCCTTATTAAAGATACATAATCAATGTATAAAAATCAGGATTCTCTGAACTCAACCTAATGTTTGGCTGTGAGTCTCTGCATCTGTTTCTACCAGTTGCTGGATGAAGCCTCTCTGATGACTAGAGACCAGTCTACGAGTATAGCAGAGTATTATCAGGCATCATTGCATTGACATTTTTTTCCTTCAGTCATGTTTGGTTCTGTCCTAGGTCTCTAGGACACCCAGCCTTTGGGTCCTGGTGCTCCAGGCATCATCAGGAGTGGGCTCACTCTCATGGCATGGGTCTCAGGCTGGACCGGTCATTGGTTGGCCACTCTTTCCCCAGCACATCCCATAGGCAGACTGCAGGTTCAACATTATGTGGCTGGGTTGGTATCCCAACCCTTCTGCTAGGAGTCTTGCCTGATCCCAAGAGATGACCAGTTCTGAGACTCCTGCTGAAGAGAGGGCAGAAGGATTGTAGGAATCACAGGGTCATGAACACCACAAGAAAACCCACAGAATCAACTAACCTGGGCTCATAGGGACTCCCAGAGACTGGACTGGCACCCAGGGTGCCTGCCTGGGACTGACCTAGGCCTGCACATATGTGATAGTTATGTAGCTTGGTCATTTTGTGGGACACCTAAAAGTGGGAACAGGAGCTATCTCTGACTCTTTTACAGGCTTTTGGGACCCTATTCCTCATACTGGGTTGCCTTGCTTAGCCTTAATATACGGGGAGGTGCTTAGTCTTACCACAACTTGATACGCCATGTTTTGTTGATATCCATGGGAGGCTGGCCCTTTTCTGATAGAAATGGAGGAGTGGATGGGAGAGGGGAAGCAGAGGGGAGGTAGGGGGAGAGACTGGCAGGAAAGAGAGGTGGGGAAACTGTAGTCGCAATGTAAAATGAATGAATTAATTTATTTTTCAAAATCAGTGACATTTCTACAT
Source organism: Dicrostonyx torquatus (assembly GCA_028555095.1). Lineage (NCBI taxonomy): Eukaryota > Metazoa > Chordata > Mammalia > Rodentia > Cricetidae > Dicrostonyx > Dicrostonyx torquatus. The sequence continues at coordinate 2,786,509 of JAQHUG010000159.1, forward strand.
ATAGACAAAAAAATCTGAAAAGAAATCAGGAAAACAATTCCTTTTACAAAATCTGTGAAAATAATAAAATACTTAGGAATAAGCTTAACCAGAGTCAAAGATTTGTTCACTGAAAACTATAAAATATTGGTGAAAGAAATTGAAAAAGACACAGATGAAAAGATGTTCTGTGTTTGTAGATTGGAAGATAAATATTGATAAGAAGCCCATACTATCCAGAATGGCCCATGATGCCCTGTCATCCCTACCAAGAGTCAAAGGGTCCTTTACAAAGAGGTAGAAAAGTCCTAAACCTGTGATGGCTGACATTGGTTGTCAGCTTGACAAGACCTGAAATCCCCTTGGAGACAAGTCTCTGGGCACATCCGAAGACCCACCATGAAACCAGGCAGCCCCAGTGCACAGTGAAGACCCACTGCCGAACCAGACAGCCCCAGAGCGCAGTGAAGACCCAAAACTGGGCAGCCCTGTTCCGCAGCTAGAGCCCAGGTCTGAATAACAAAGAGGACGTAAGCTGAACACCAGCACTCTTGGTCTCTGCTTCCTGGCTGCGGATGCTGAGAGGACAGATGTTCACACTCCTGCTGCCATACTGTCCTGGGCTGTCCTGTCCAACTGAATCAGAATAAACCTCCCTGAAATTGCTTTTTATGAGGTCATTTTTTCACAAAAAATTAAAAACTAATACACATGCAGATAGGAGGTTAATCCTTAAATATATCAGGAGTAGAGACAGCTCGAAAATTTTAGGTGTTTTTTTTTTTTTGGTTTTTCGAGACAGGGTTTCTCTGTAGCTTTGGAGCCTGTCCTGTAACTAGCTCTTGTAGACCAGGCTGGTCTCGAACTCACAGAGATCCGCCTGCCTCTGCCTCCCGAGTGCTGGGATTAAAGGAGTGCGCCACTACCGCCCGGCTCAGCTCAAAAATTTTAAGACATTTGACTTTATGTGTATGTGTATACCTGAGTGCACATATATGACACCATTTGCATGCAATATCTACAGAAGACAGAAGATATAGATCCCTTGGAACTGGAGTGACATACAGTGGTGACATACATATGAGTGGTAAGGCCCCACTTGTATCTCCAGAAAAAGCAGCCAGTGCTCCTAATTGCTGAGCCATCTCTCCAGTCCAAAGAGACAGTTCAATTTTAGAAAATTATGTATAGCTCTATTTCAAAATGGAAAATAATTTAAATATGCATGTTTCAAAAGAAGATGACACAAATGACCAAAGGATACATGAAAAATGCTTGACGTCACCAGGGTGAAGTCACAAAGTGAAATAACTGCACAGCTGGCAGGTATTACCAAAAAGACAAAAGATGTGTATTAGCGACAATACAAAGATGCAAGGAACTCTGACAGCCTATTAGCAAGAATGTAATTCAGGAACATCTCTGTGGACGATACATGGAGGGTCCTCAAACAGCTAAAACTAAAATCCCATTGCTGGATGTTTGTCACATTCTGTATGACACAGACTTCCATGTCACAACATCACAGCCAAGACAACCTGACTGTCCAGCAAGAGACAGAGAGGTGAAGAAGGAAACATGGATGAAGCTAGAGGATGGATACAGTGATAAGTGGCAGAAGCCAGGCATGGAGGGGTGAACACTCCATACGTCCGTTATTCATCTCGTTGCTGCGGCAAAATACCTGACAAACTTAAGAAAGGAAGAGTTTATTTGGGCTTAGGGGTTGAAGCGATACAATCCACCATGGCAGGATGTCATGGAAGCAGAAATGTAGGGAAGCTGGTCACATGACTGTATCCACAGTCAGGAAGCAGGGAGATGAATGCTGGTACTCAGTGAGCTTCCTCCTTTCTCTCTCTTTATTCAGTCTGGGAACCCAGACCACCAATGTGTCACCCACAGAGAGCCTTCCAGAAGTTAATCTTGTTGGGAAACACCTCATAGACAGACCCCAAGTCGTACCTCACCAATGTTCTGGATGGTTCTTAATCCAGTAAAGTTGGTGGTCAGATTAACCACCGTTGACTGCTTGTTCTCATTCAAAGGACAGAATAGGTAGCTATTGGGAGTGGGTGATTTTGCGGGAATGTTGGTTGGTTTCAGTTTGTTTTCAGGACAGTTCGGCTCAGAAGATTCTAATGCACAGCATGGGTCAGTCGTTAATGTGCTGTATTCTTTACATCTAGACAGGGCTGGAGGGATGGCTCAGTGGTTAAGAGCACTGGTTGCTCCTGCAGAGGAGCCAGGTTTGATTCCCAGCAGCCACACAAAAGCTCACCAGCCATCTGATGCCCACTTCTGGACTCCAAGGGCTTCTGCAAGCCCATGGTGCACATAGACTCATACAGGCTCATACACATAAATTTAAAGAAAGTAAGATTTATTAGTAGATTCCAACTATGCTTGAAATTAGAAGGTTATAATGTATGCATTCATTAACTCCCTTTGGTCATTCTTCAATGCATACATATTTCAAAATCATGTTTTTATTCAATAAACATAAATTTTGTCAGCTAAAGAATTTTAGCTATAAAAAAATGGATCAGCTTACTCTCCATCAGCATATGTTGTATGTGGAATGAACCAGGATGTTGATCCCCTTATCAAGGTCTAGTAATACTCCATTGCATAAATAGACTGCACTCGACAAAATCACCTCTTACCAGGGTAGGGAAATGGGAATTTTAGAAATATAAGTAAAGAATATGAAGATGCATAAAAAATAACAGGACAGAAACTATAGAAAGTACCGGGAGGGCATTCCAGTGACTGAAATCCTGAAATCCCCTGTGTTTATTTTTCCACAGTTTTTATACCCAACATAAGTTGGGGGGCGGGTTTACAAAAGACTTTGTTAACATGATACATAGGATAACTCACACAGTCAATGGCTTTATCACTCTGAGACATCAAATCATCAGCATTTTGCTGTCTAGGTAGCAAAGCTGCTCTAGGTCACAGGTTCTAAAGACCGTCCTTCCCCGGGTGACCTCATAGTTACAAAAGAAGGAGCAGAAGTACGTTTGCATTTTCTGACCACCTGGATATGGCAAGGTGCTATCTTAATTTCCAAAGAACTGAGCTGTCACATCCTGAGTTGGGATGTGCATCTATGCTTGTCAGTCTCCAAACTCTCTGACTGTCAGACAAGGTGGAAATGGACCTGCATTTTTCAGCCACGCTGTCCTGGGAATTTGGGGACAGATCCTCCAGCCGTCCTCCACTGTCTTCCTCTTCAGCATGGCGGAGTGGCCACAGAACCAACAACAGCTGGATTTTCCTATATTTTTTGACTGAACATCTCACCATGTGGAAGAAAGCCACCAGCTCAGCCCTGGGTGTGAGTGTTGAACCCCTGTACAGCGCTCAGGGAACCAGCAGCATGAATACTGGGAACAGTGGCATTAAATTAATTATTTTTACTGTCTTAAAATGTAAATTTCTAATTAACCAAGCAAGTAGCTGATAATTGAAGAAGCAATCACTTTAAATATGAGAGGACCTAGAGCTAAAGAAGGCGCAGTGCCGTGAATATCCATTTTATTAAATGCTTTATTAAAAGCATCATGTTCTCTATAAGGAAACTCGTCTCTGAGACCAGCCATCCATTCACACAAGACAGGTGTGTTCCATCCTGGGCTGCTGTGAGAAGCCACCGTGAGGCTAACTATCTACACACCACGGTCCAGAACCCTACGAGTTGGCCGGGGCTGCCATGACAAGCCTCAGTAAGGCTGATTGCCCACATATCATGATCTGAGACTCTATAAAGGGGTCATAACTACTTAAGCTCCAGAGAAACCCAATACCAAATAGCTTCCCAATGTATTACTTTTCCCTAAAGGGATGCATGGACACTATTTTTGGAATTGATCTGTACCCTTCTTCATCCTTAATGCTGTGATGCTGCAGGGCATCATGGGAGCTTATGTAAAAGCTGAGCTACCATCAACTGCCAGGAGGCCACTGGCTACCCCTTCAGGGTTGTGAGCATTTCTTATTAGAGGCCACAGGCATGACTTTGGGATATCCACTGAGGCCATACACCACTATCCATCCACCGTCTGTGCGTTACAACAGCTTGCCGCACACATCCCAGAGGACCCTGTAGACCCGGGCTGGGGGGTCCTGCCTGCTCCAATTGACAAGTTTCCCCATTGTGCTGCTAGCAGGATGGCTGGACCACAGCAGTGCTATGGCCTCGGTGACCACAGCAGTGCTATGGCCTCAGTGACCACAGCCATCTGCATGCTCAGGCCTCATCTCCTGCTCTTTTCTCTCCATCTCCTTCCGGGAGCCTCACAATGGATCCCACAGAGAACCTCAGAAGCCAAAAAGAAGGGGTGCATATGTGTGCATACCTCTAGCAAGGGCCCTCTGCTCTAAGAATATGCTGCAGAAATAGTAAATTTCTTCTGGCCACCTGCATGCCCATCGCTGCTGCTAGACTTGCAAGTTGGCCCCAGTGCAGGTCCATGAGGGCCCTCCAGCCCCAGCACACTTGGGCATTGAACTCTGAACTGCAGCCTAGCTGAAGCTGGTCTTGTGGGTGAGTTTCTGGCTGTCTTACATATATAGTCAGATATTTGGTTTTGTAATTTCAAACTTTGGGCTAGAAGAGGTGAGGAGCTTTGGAAGAACCTGGCAGAAGCCATACAGAGACTGTACTCCTGGAAGGTTGGCTGTGGAGAGAGTTGGGCCAGTTAGGCAGCAGAGCCAGGAAACCAGACTCCCCCAACATCAAACAAGAGGCAGAACTGGTATTAAAATCCTGGTGCCCACATCAAAAAAGTCCTGCACTTTGTACCTAAAAGTTTATTTACTGAACTGAGGAGAGGGGCTTGTCATGTGAGCATGAAGAACTGGATTCAACCCCCAGAATCTATACAAACAAGCACAAGGCATTGTGGGACAAGTTTGCAATCCCGACACTGGAGAGTGGAGACAGGAGGATCCCTAGAATTCACTGACCATCCTCCAGCCTAGCCAAATCAGCACACCCCAGGCCAGTGAGAGACTGTCACAGAACACAGGGTGACAGTGTCCTGAGGGAAAACAGTCAAGATTGACATCTAGTCTCTAGTGTGTGTGCACGCACATGCACACACACACACACACACACTTACTACATGAGCAGGTTTCCAAAGACTGGAGGATGCCTTCCTCAGCACATATTGGAAGGTTCTGGAGACCAGTGGGCCAATGACCTCAGAAGCTGAGGCCTCCTCAATATGAGTACAATGCTTCTGTCCAGAATTAATCATATTACATTTAATCTTTGTCCAAAGTGCAAACATGTCCCCCAGAAAACCAGGGTGCTATTGCCTCGTCCATCCATGGTTGGCAAACAGAAGTTCATCTCAAAAGCCAAATTAACGGCTGCTCTTTTCCACTCCCTCTCCTGTTAAATACCACACTCCCAGCTCTAAATAGAAAAATCAATATTTGCAGATTAAAGGTTTCATTTTATTGCAAATATTCATGAAGATTAAATGTCATTTTAATCACATGTTAGTTCATTGCTCTGAGCACATCGTATTTGCATGTGTTTCTTCACTGTGGGGAAATGAGTTTTTCCTGGGCCAGCTGCGTTTTGTTTACTGTTTGTTCTCATCCTTGCATTAGCAGGCAGCTTCTGAATCACAATATAGATACACCTTAGCCGTAATTGGAGGAGCCAGCTAGTTGGCATTTACTGATGGAAACCTCCAGACTTTGGCTTCAGAGTGTAGAAGAGATGCTACTGAGCCAAAATCACTCGCTGCCCGTCAGTGGCCACTCCCCACAGGACAGGCTAAGGGCTGCAAGTCCTGCCTGCTCAGCTCTTGGGGTGCCAGAATAGAGCAGAGTAGCAGGATACCCCTCAGGCCTTACATCCAGCTGGTAGTCCAGACCCCAGGGTTGATTTCAGGGCGAAGCAACTGTTGTCCAGACAGATGCACCACCTAGCACCTGCCTCTCTGGGATGTCCCTAGCGAGAGCCAGGCCCAAAGGGATTCTGTCTGCTGTCTGCATTTTAAAATAGATACAATTGGTCCGTTGGACGTGCCTCCTCAATGGGTGAATCAGTGTGAAAGAGACTTTATTAAGGAAAAGAAGACAGAACTAGAAGAGGGGAAAGCGCTGTCTGTGACTGTTCTTCCCAGTTGCCTTTGAGCTGGTGTACGGCAAGAGTCAGCACAGCAGTTTTGTATGCTTGGGCCTTCACAGCCATGACTGAAGTCCAGTGTGTGTCCTCGGGCCTCGTTCCCACTCATGAGGTGTGCTTGATGTGTGCACAAGCCCATCTCCTCACTGATCTTTGCATGCTGTGGGCAACAGTGTTGTCTGACTCTGCCCCAGAATGTGATTTACAAGTGTGTGTTGGGGGGGCGGGGCGGTAAATGCACATGTTTGTGTAGGTGTACACAGGTGTGCACATGAGAACACATACGTGTGTGTGCACGTGAAGGCCAGAGGCTACGTCATGTGTCTTCCCCAGATGCTCTCCCCCTTATTTTGGAGATGGGATCCCTCTCTGAACCTGAAGCTCAGCAAGTCCATTAGGCTGACCGGCCAGTAAACGTGGGGATCCACTTGTCCCTACTCCCACAGCACTGGGGTCGCAGACTCTTGCTGCCGCTCCCTGCCTTTCACGTGGTTCCGGTGAACTGAAGCCAGGTCCTCATGCTTACACAGCAGGCGCTCTGCCAGCTGAGCCATCCCCAGCCCTGCTCTTTGAACTTGGGTGCCCCTTTCTCCCTCTGCTTTTAGAAAACCCATGGTCTGCCTCTCTAGTCCCAAAGAGAGTGAATGCCGCACACAGACCCCTCCCTCTTCAGTTCCCTCCACCCCTAGAAATCACACAAGAAATACCTGAGGGTGCCCCTCCCCCTACCCACCCTACATGCTCCCATTGGCTTGTGTTGACAGACAGGTCACCTCTGTCCACAGAATGAAGAACCTGTGTTCTCCAAGGATGGCCGCAAGTTCTTCTTTGTCAGAGCAATCCCACAAGGGGGACGGGGGAAGTTCTACCATATCACCGTGTCATCGTCCCAGGTAAACTCCACTCCTCTACGTGCTGTTGTCCTATTGGTACTAGCCTCATGGTGAGCACACTCACCTTCGGGACCCTATGGAGCCCAGGAGGCTGGTGTTCACAGATGACTTCCAAGGGTGAGGGCAGCATGCCATTTGTCCAAATGCAGAGACTCTGAGCAGGGCAGTGGCTGGAGTCAAGACCATGAACATGGGATATGACATTTCTAGCAACAGTAGAGGGATCCAGGGACTCACTGGCGGGTAGCAATGAGGATTCAAGATGACCACTGAGTAGCTGTCTGTCGTTCTTGACACACCCCTTCTTTCAAGGCTGTTGCTCCAGGTCCTTCATAAGTCAGTACTGCCGCTACCATGAGCCAGGAGCATATCTGACTTAATGATACTGTAGCTGCCACTCCCACTCACCTGTCCTGGTCAGGAGACTTCAGTGCTTCTGAGCAGGGAAGCGGATATGTGGGAATGCCCGCCTACAAGCATGGTCACCACGGGAATAGCTGCCTGGACGCTGTGTTTTGAGATCTCTGCCCTTAGATGGATGGGCATGTACTTGGCACTCTGTGTCGCCAACCCCATCCTCTGTGTGCAGGTTTTATTTTGAAGTTAGTTTAAGTGATGAAGAGTGGGAGCAAGTATGTAAGATAGAATTAAGAAGAAGGCTGTTTGGAAACACTGTGGATAGGAAGTGGGAGGTGCGTGTGTATATGGTGTAGACCCAGAAGAAAGACCACAGGACAATTCCCTCAAGGAATATCTGAGAGGGAGGAAAGGACCCTGAAATGTCTTGGGTCGGAATGATGACTACTTCAGGCTTAGGCAGGCATTTCTGTTTTCTAGTCACTTAATCACATGACTTACAGGATGTCCAAAACCTGATTTAATTTGTTCACATTCTCACTGGAGCCATTTTAAGCAAGATTTTAAAAATTATGATGCTTGCACTCAATCCCAGTTTCTAAATTCTTGTAGATGGTCAAAAATTGCTGAGGATCCCTTAGTATCCATCAGAAAGTGGTTCCCCCCTTGCTCTAGGCACCCACTCTTGCCCCGGCCTCTTGCAAGCACAGGACTGCCTGAGGTTGCGCTATTTTCCTGAATACACACACACACACACACACACACACACACACACACACACACACACACACGGTCTGCAGCCCCAAGTGTTGGCCTCCATAACCTGAGCTAAGCTCTATCCCCACCACACTGGCTCCCCAGAGCATATGCCACTCAGTACAGCCATCTACAATTGTACCTCAGCATCGCAGCTGATAATTTGAATGCTGCCTGCACCTGGTGCCATGATGGCAGGTCTGAGTGACTAGTGTACAGAACTCTGGGAGGCACTTGAGAAGTACGCTAGCTGAGAAGGAGTCAGTCAGTCCCTGTGGCACCTGGACCCCAGCAAGAATGACAGACGATCCGAAAAACTACACTGAGTTCATCCCTCCCAGCTCCCTCCTAATTTTGCCTGATTTCATCCTTTCCCCTACACTCTCTTTCCTCCATCCTGGACCCTAACACAAACATTAAATTCACAAGTACATTAGCCTTACATGTGTATCTGTAGAACGTGGGATGTGGTACCAGGGACAAGCCCTGCAGAGGGACCAAGTCATACTCCCATCAGTGACACTCAGACCAGGAGGTGGGCATCAGAGTCCATCACAGATAATGCTGAATTCAAGCCACATGAAAGAAAAGTAGGAAGGGGTTGGATATAGCCTCATCCTGACAGGCTCCAGAATGAGGCACCAGAGCTGTAGCCCAGCATCTCCTTCCTAACATCTTGTCTGTATTTCAGCCCAACAGCAGCAATGACAACATCCAGTCCATCACCTCTGGGGACTGGGATGTGACCAAGATCCTGTCCTATGATGAGAAGCGGAACAAGATGTGAGTGGGAACTGGGGACTGGGTCCCAGGAGCTCTCTTACTGCTAGCAGACCCACTTGTTTTTAGTCAAATATACTGGAAGAGGTAAAAGCACCACTCAGGAGGCCTCCTCTGCCCCCCAAGATCATAGCGCTCACCCCTTGCTTCATTGTGAACCCAGGTACTGACTCGGCCAACTCCCAAAGCTACAAGGCACGGTGACAAAAGTGAGGGGACATGGAATCACAGAGATAGCCGCGCTGCAGCAACTGTTTACTGAGTCCCTGTAGACCCAGGCACAGGCTGAGGGCATTCCCAGCATGCTCTCACTATTACGATGGTTGTTAGGTTAAAGACAAGCTAAAGTATATGCTGGGAAGATGG
>JAQHUG010000159.1:2800976-2826412 GCA_028555095.1 Dicrostonyx torquatus
TTGAGATAAGAAAGCAGTATGCCATGAAGAAGCAGACATGAAGGCTGCTGCCTAACAGACTAGGCATGACGAGCATAGACATCCCCTGAGGACTTCTGACTATAGTCCCCTCTGTCTGCCACGTGGCTTTTGGATTAGGCAGTGAACATCCTCCAAGGTGACTCAGTATGTTGCACTTTGGATAGCGAATGATCCCAAAGATCCTATACTAAAGGCATGCTTAGCGCCCTATAGAACTCCTTTAGGAGTGTGGACTAAAGGAAGAAGTTGGGGAAATGCCCTTGAAAGGGACACTAGAGCCCTGGTACCTTCCTGTCCCTCTTTCACTTCCTAGGTTACTATGAGGTAATAAGCTGTGATCTGATGCCTTTCTACCTTGATGTTCAGGCTCCCTGGAGGCTCTAACACAAGGGAGCCAAGCAGCTGTGACCTGAAATCTGGGGCCATGACCTAAAATGAGCCTTTCTTCTTTATAAGCTAGAGTTTGGGCACAGCAACCAGCACCCTGCTCTGTGCTAAATCAGTGGTGTAAGCAGGAGTTCCCAACTATCTGAGTCGCCCTAGAGCTGTGAAAATAATAAGTAGCCTGCGTCTTCATTGATAACGGTGTATCATCATCTTCAGACGTGTAGAATGATACCAGCTCCCAGAAGCAGAGTTAAAAACAAACGGTTGGGGGGGCTAGAGCTATGGCCAAGTGGTTAAGAGCACTGGCTGCTCTTCCAGAGGTCCTGAGTTCAATTCCCAGCAACCACATGGTGGCTCACAACCATCTGTAATGGGGTGTGGGCATACATGGAGGCAGAATGTTCTACACATAATAAATAAATAAATCTTTAAGAAAAAAAAATGATTGGGATGGCAAAATGGCTCAATAGGCAAAGGTGCTTGCCACCAAACCTGAAAACCGAGTTCTTTCCCTGGAACATATATAATTGGTGGAAAGAGAGAACCGGCTCCTGGCTCCCCCCACCTTCCACATGCATGCTGTGACATACATGTACCCACGCAAGACACATACACACAAAACAAAGCGGTGTTCAGAAATCATTTGATAAATGTGAATGGCTTGGTTCTATAAGCTGCCTTGTCCTCTGGATGACTCTCACACTGAGCTTCTGAGGCATTAACCTTGGCTGCCCTTTTTAATGTTGAATTTGTCCATGTGGATGTTTAAAACCAGGCTTGAGGCTCCTTGGAGCATTGCTAGTGGGTATGTGAGAACATCTGCTCGCTCTCTCAAACATTTGGAGAATTCCCTGGGAGGCTGTGTATACAAAGAGCAGGGAGGGGAACCCTGAGGCAGGCTGTGTCCTCAGCGGAAGTTCCATGAATGGTTCAGATTGTCTCCCTCATCCATAATGGAAGCCCAGCCCCCAGCAACACACCCAGTAAGACCATTATGCTCCTCAGTGACCATGAAGCAGATGTTTCCCGTGGTAAAGAAGCTACTCAGCATCCTGCTGGCACCTTCCCCGTTACTGGACCAGTGTGATGCACTAGCACTTGGTGACTGGATACCTCTCTGCAGGATAAGAGGGTGTGTTCTACATGCCTCACCTGAAACGTCCATTGAAAGCAGTGCCACTCTGTCTGAGAGCAGTACCTTTAAAATATGCCCATTCCTCTCCTTTCCGGACTGTTTGCTGTGGTAGAAAAGGCTTTGTTGCCAATCACTTTGCCTGTGGGATCTCTGCCAGACTTTGCTCCTGGTTGGATGACTACAGTGTGCTTCACACTATGCATTTCCATGCGAGACGGCTTCCCCAGAGCAATGTTTCCCTTTTCTGGGTATTTACAGAAGGAATAGAGAAATGAAAGATCAATAGTGTCCCTGAACCACTAAGGAGGGGAGCACAAACCACAGGTGATGACTTTTGATGGTGAATATGAGTGGGTAGCACAGAACGAGAAAGCCAGGGCAGGTATATGTGGTACCCTTGGTGAAAGGGGTGAATGTGAGGGAACAGAGCCCTTAACTTCCAGGATGTGAGTTCTGAAACACCAGACAAGGTAGAGTTGGCCAAGACCAGGAGCTAGAGCTGACCGTGAGTCATGGGGTTAGGAGTTGTCTCCAAGCCGCCACCCCCCACAGTGCTCACACACTCCAGGAGACTTGGCCATGAAGCCTTTAGAGTGGAGAGTGAACCCAAGCAGAAGGGAGCTTTGTTCAGGCTACCACAACTGTGAGTGACAGCCCACCTCATCGTCTCCACCCCCGGGTACTGACACAAGCATCTTCAGCCACCAATGTGAGTTCAAAGACCCGGACAGGAGAGTGCCAAGGACCAGCAATGCTTATGAGAATGGGGTGCAAGGCCTTATTAGCATGAGGGAAGAGTACCCCAGGCAGAGGAGTCGAAACTCACCTCCACCAGCTAAAGGAAGGTTGACTGCAGCCATCCCCAGATCCCAGAAAGTACCATCTTGTTGACCAAAGAGCAGGAATTGAGAAAAAAGTAATCAGCTGTTGGATCCTAACACGTTTACCAGAGTGACTGTTTGAAGTTCAAAAGGCACACCAAATAGACTGACTAGACTCAGTGATCGCTTACCAGTTTCCTGGGGGAAACCCTGAGTGTTGCTGGATGTACAACAGTAAAGGCCTGTACTGCAGCCCAGGGCGGTCTCAAACTCCTGATTCTCCTGCTTCAGCCTCCCAAGTGCTAAGATCCCAGATGGGAGATGTCTGCTCTGAGACCATCCCTCACTCCCTAAAGTCTTCTCCTTTGGGAAGAATGAGGACCAGAGAAGCACTGGGTGGGGGTGGAGACGGAGAGCAGGCAGCTTGTGGGTTTCCAGAGTCACACACAACTTGACAAAGTTGAGAAATCCAGGAACACTAGAGCTGAGGCACACAGACTCGAGACATACAAGGTGTTTGTAGAAACTGGGAGAAGACAGGGCAGAGAATGAACCAAGGCTTAATGGGGAAATGCCCGGGCACTGGAAAAAGAAGATGCATGCTGAACATGGCTGGAAGAGCAGTAAGCTGGGCATGATGGTGCAGGACAGCTGGGATCAGAAGCTCCAGGACAACTTCAGGTGTGTGGAGAGTCCGAGGCCAGCCTAGACCCATCGTACTGATCTTGGAAGATAAGCAGGCTGGGACTCTGCTTGGTACTTGAAGGGGACAACCCTGTATAATAAAAATAAGCAAAAACAGAGAAGAGGAGAGGGAATGGGAGAGAGAGAGAGAGAGAGAGAGAGAGAGAGAGAGAATGAATCATCCAATAGTTTAAATCCTTGAGGACCTAGATCTGCTCCCAGCACCCACATCAAGGCTCACAACCATCCTTAACTCCAGTCCCAGGAGATCTGATGCCATCTTCTAGCCTTGACAGACACTAGGCATGCACATGGTGCACACACATACATGCTGGCAAAACACTCGTAAATGTATAACTTTTTGATGAATAGAAAATATATGATGGCCGGGCGGCGGTGGCGCACACCTTTAATCCCAGCACTCGGGAGGCAGAGGCAGGCGGATCTCTGTAAGTTTGAGACCAGCCTGGTCTACAAGAGCTAGTTCCAGGACAGGCTCCAAAGCCACAGAGAAACCCTGTCTCGAAAAAAACAAACAAACAAAATAAATAAATAAATAAATAAATAAAAGACAATATATAACTTGGTGGAAAAAAAAAAACTACAGCCTTTTATTAACCAGCTTCAGCATTCATGAAATTCAGCCAAACCACTGTCCCAAGCCATTGGTGGACTAAGTGCCTGGAGGCGTAGTAATGCCTATAACACACCACTGACCCCTTTGTCAGCCCTCGCTGTCACACAAAACCTCTGAGACACAGCTCTTGAGTCTTCTCAGCTACAGTGCCTGTCTCCTTCCTCAGGGTTCTGGAAGTACTGTCTGCCCCCAGAGGCAGGGCCCAGCAGCCTTTCTGTATTCAGGCCTTTCTGTATTCAGCCTCCTACCACTGAAAGTGTTCTCAAGTCGTGGAGGCTGACTGTCGAACATCAAGGCAGAATGCGAGTTTGCTGAGAGTCACCTCACGACCTGCTCACCTCCCCAAAGACTCTACCTTTGAGGGAGAGGGGGGATTGCAATGCTTCTCTTTTTTAGTAAACGTGAATGTTCAATCAGTACCTTATCGTGGAATGGTGGAAAAAGTAGGATATTTGCTGACTTGATTCCTGAGCATCACAGTATTCCAGTGGGGCTCCCAAGACTGTGTCAGCCCCCTGTGGACACAGGAAACATGCACATCCTCATCTCTGCTGATAGACCCCACCTGGCACCTCTTAAAGCTCGCCTCACTCTCTCTACCCTTCACCCTGATTCATTTCCCCGCCCAGCATGTGCCCCCTGCCCTAGGTACTTCAGTTAATGCTTTTGAACACCCACCCTCCCCATTCATGCGTAGGTCTGCACATGTCAGGTCTCATTCCATCTGCAGCTTCTGTCCAGAATTGAGAGCCTTACCCTTGCACTAGAATACTCTGTCAGTGGATTTCCGAGTGACAGGGAACAGTATAGTCCTAGTTCAATGTCGTAGTTGTAGGGGACTGGAACGATGGCCTTCTGGTTAAGAGCAGAAGACCCAGCCTCAGTGCCCAGCACCCATGTTGAGTGGCTCACAATCACCTGTAACTGCAGATCCTTGGAATCTGGAACCTTCTTCTGGCTTCCAAGAGAACTGCACTCAAGTGCACATCCACACCCACACATTGACACACATGATTAAAAATAAATACAAAAACTTTTTATAAATCACAATTGTGCCCTAGGACTTCCTAGAAACAAAGCCAACTCATGTGCCACTGGGAGGGAGAGAGTACTATAAAAATCTGCCCCTCATGATGTAAGATGATAAAATGGTCTATAAAATGTTAATTGTTATTATTCATTAAAACACACTTACAAGATGTAGAATGATGGACCTTGTTCTGAGTGAGTCATACAGATGGCTGTAGGCCTCTGGGCATGCGTGGGCACTGCTGCTGATCCTGGCTTGTGGATCCAACTTTGGAGAACTGCATTCCACTCAACATGATGAGGCCCTGGGAGCTGTGCCATTACTGTGTGTCAGTACGTAGAAGGTGACATGGTGACCACTGATGTGCAAGGCTCCTGTACCTGATGTACCAGGGCTCATCGCCAGAAGCTGACACCACTGACAGGAATGCTTCGGAGGATCCCTTCTGGACCTCTTTGTGTGACTCAGAATCCTTACCATGCAGGAGTCTATAACGGCCTCTTCCACAGCTGCCTCTATAGTGCACTATAGGGACTATCTCAGGGTCCACACAGGTTCTTCCTCCAGGCATCGCTGCCTCTGATCTCAGGCTCCAATGTTTGTTGAAAAACTAAATGCATCCAGAGATGGTAAAATAGATTCTGAATATTGTTCAAAACCTGCCCATCTATGAGTTCAGATTTATTAGGTAAATTTCACTGAACTGTGTTTTACAGACTTGACTATTGCCAGGCACCCAAGACGATGCCAAGTTCATCTTCCTGTGTTAGTGGCTGACCTGACAGAATCTAGGATCACCTGGGATATGGACCTTCAGGCATGTCTGTGAGATTGCTTGTGAGGGACTATCTTGGTTACATTAATTGACATGGGAAAACCTACCCATGGTGGGTGACACTATGCCCTGTCTAGGATCCTGGACTGTGCAAATGGAGAGAGGGAACTGGGTAGCAGCCAGCATCCATTGCTCGCTCTTCCTGACTGTGGATGTGATGGGACACCAGCTCCTTCAAGCTCCTGCCACTATTGACATCTCACTTTGAGGCAGAATAAGCCCTTTCTCCCTTAAGTTGCGGTTGTCTGGATATCATATCTCAGTAAACAAGGAAAGACGCTAAGGCAGTGGTCACTGGGAAAGTTTCACCTCTTTGAGGTAGACAAGGAGGCAGTGCTCACAGACCAAAGAGCTTTTGTCCCAGCAAACACTTCTGGTATATCCTAGTCAACAGAGCATCTGCCTGCCTCTTCTGCCAGCATCCAGAAGTTGGTAGCTTTCTTTTTGTTAACTAGATAACATTATCTTACAGCCTGTTACAGATGAGTTGTGTTCATTGGAGGGGTCTGCCACCCCTCCCACTTTTTTAAAGTGCTTAACTTTAACTGTAGCTAAAACAGGAAGAATCCATCCCAAGATTCACCACTGATGCTGATAGAGAAGCAGAAGATAGGGACCACATGCCTCCCATCCCCAGTCTCCACATCTATATCTCCAATAATGAGAAAGCTAGAGAGTCAGCTACTCCTTGGGGAAGGGATGGAATAAGCAAATCACAGCTCACATGGCAGCAAGGGGCATTGCAGATGTTGTGTTTGTAGAGAACCACTACATTGGCTCCTACCAGTGGGTGTCACTCACAAGCTTTCAGTTCTCTGAATCTTCTAGATTCAGATCAAAAGATGCTCAGAATCCATATTCTGTATAGACTCTGATTCCTATATGTCGGCTACCAACTTGAATTAGAGCTATAACCCCTTTGCTAAATGAAACTTTTGTAGACCCCATCTGACCCACATGTAACCAGAATGTGACATGATATATACTCAAAATAAGACACAGGGGTGCTAGAGAGGATTTTCTAGTGTCATTCAGTCCTGTGGTCAAGCCACTGGGTCTTCACAACATCACCACCCTGCAAGCTGCAGGGGGCGACACAGTAAGGTCTCGGGGATACATTGTATCCCTCAATAATTACACCTTTTTATTCTCATCAGTAGAAATGTTTTCAGTGTGCTCACACATGATATGTATGCAGAATAGCAGAGTAAGACCGTGTGTATACAGAGATTTAAGGAGAACACCTCTCACGCCACCAGCTGTAGGTTCTATTCCCCTCCATATTTCAGGAAGTTCTCTGCAAACTCAGTGCCTTCTGTCATGGTACCCATTATTTTTCTACTGCTGTGCTACAATACAGCCATTGTTGGGGACATCACTCTCTGACGGGGAGTTTAAACTATGGCAACAAGAAGTTTTGTGCCATAACTTGTTTCCATTTGGAGCGGTAATGTCTACTCTTTTAAGAGTTACTACAGAGACTTAAAGGTCATGCTGTAACCCACCCTGTCTCAGACACACTTGAAGGTACCCATGTGTGGTGGTTTGAATGTAATTGGCCCTCATAAGCTCATAGGGAGTGGCACTGTTAGGGGGTGTGGCTTTGTTGGAGTAGGTATGGCCTGATTGGAAGAAGTGTGTCACTGTAGGAGTGGGCTTTGAAGTCTCCCATGCTCAAGCTATGCCCAGTGTTGCCTGTGGATCAAGATGTAGAACTCTCAGCTCCTTCTCTCCAGCACCATGTCTGCCTGCACACCACCTGCCGTGGTGATGATGGACTAAACCTCTGAACTGTAAGCGAGCCGCCCCAATAAAATGTTTTCCTTTGTAAGAGTTCCCGTGGCCAGGATGTCTCTCCACAGCAATAGAAACCCTAAGTAAGACACCACAGGATGATGAGATTACAGTTCTGCTCTTCCTTTCTTCTTTTTCCCTTCCTTCCCTTACCGTCATCTCCTCTTCCTCCCTTTCCTTTCCTCCTTTCCTCTCTTCCCTTCCCCTTCCCTTTGTTTTCTTCTCCTCCTTTCCCCTTGATTCTCTTAGTTCAGCCCTAAAGCCTTTACTGGGCAGGGACTGAGTAGGCAATTCTCACACAACAGCCCAGCACGGAATGACTGAGTCCATCCCAGTGATGAGGATGTCCATCCACCTCTCAGTGCCACTAGGGTGGGAGTCAGGCCTTGGTCTGGTGAGATAGTTATTCCGTGGGGTGGGAGAACATGGTATGGAATATAAGAGCCAGCATGGTAGGGAGATGGGGGAGGAGATGGAAAATATTGTATTGATGTCACCCCCACCCCTTCCTGCCCCTTTTTGAAATAAAGCCCCACTGTGTAGCCCTGGCAACCCTGGAACTCACTATGTGTATACTAAGGTGGTCTCAGACTCACAGAGATCCACCAGCCTCTGCCTCCCAAGTGCTGGGACTAGAGGCCTGTGTTTTCCGTCAAGGGGTGGATTCAGGGTTAGAATGGTAGTGATAATGAGAGCAAAGTTTCTTGCTGTTGGGCATGAAGGTTGAAAAAAAATGAGTCCATAGAAGAAAGCTTCAGTGGAATCCTAGCTGGTGCTGAGCTGGGATACCATGGTCATTTGAGACCTGGTTTCTTCAGTGACCCTTGGCTGTGGTAGTGTTGCAGGGACAGTCAACCAAACCCAAATAGAAAGTGGTTGCTCTGGTGTGCCCTGTTAACTTCGGCAATTATGTGGTGATGTTGTGAGCATGCAGAAGGTAGCCTTGCCTGTAGGAAACACATAACCTACAACGTTTGGGGACGGCCACGTGTGCCATATGGGGACAGCCACGTGCGCCTCTGAGACCTGGACAGAAGTATCAAAAAGACTGGGCATGATAGCTCATGCCTGTGATGTCAGCAGTGGGGTAAATGCAGGAGCCTGACAAGTTAATTTAAGGTCATCTTCCATTACATAGTAAGTTATGGGCTAACCTGGGCTACATGAGCCCATGTATCAAAAAAAAAAAAAGAGAGAGAGCGAAAGGCTCCTGTGGTACCGGGGACTGAACCTAGCGCCTTGTGCATCTAGCTCAGCACATTGCCGCTAAGATACATCCCAAAGAAAGACTCTGAAAGGACGCTGATCCGTTGGAGAAAATGTCAGCTCGCTCTTTGCACTTCCGTGCTAGTTTCTGAAATGATTTGCTGTTTCCTTTCAATGAGAAACCTTTAAGTCTTTCTTTTTAAGTCTCGTAAGATGAAACTTATAGCAAAGTCCATGGAGTCTTCCCAATTTAGGATGAGCGGAACATTGTGTTGCCTTAGTCAGGTTTTCTTTCTTTCTTTGTCTCTTTCTTTTTTTTTTTTTTTTCAGCAAAGAAGCAGGAAGGCCAGCCACTAGAGTTCCTTCTCCTTTTAATGATTTAATTTATGTGTATTGTTGTTTTGCCTGCATGTATGTCTGTGCATGTCAGATCTTGGAATTATAGACAGTTGTGAGCTGCCCTGTGGGTGCTGGGAATTGAATCCAAGTCCTCTAAGAAGAGGAGTCAGTGTTCTTAACCACTGAGCCATCTCTCCAGTCCCAAGGTTTTCTTTTTAATGACAAGAAAGCTCAGGAGACCAGGGAGTCACACAGTGACCACCGTGCTTCCTGGAAATCAGAACCTCACGATTCGCTGGTTGGGCTGGCTGTTAGCTGACCTCTTATCCCTCAGTTAGACAGGGATACGGCTGTTTGGCCAGCTAGCTCAAGATGCTGGCATTTCTTCTCAGTGACCCGATGCGTCTCTCGCTTCGTTATCCCAAATTAAATTCACTTGAAGTCATTGATCATGTGACTTTGCAAAGGCACATGCCATTCAGCTGAAAATGTGAGGACCACTCAGTGGCAGGGTTGAGGGGGGCACCTCTGCAGCTGCCATGTTTCCCCTAAGCAGGCCATGACCTTCCTCACCCTCAGACATCCAGTGTGTGGCTGAGAAGCTTCTGTGTGTGGACAATGAACACAATGATTGGATGAGAGATAGAACACCACCACTGCCTCTGACGGGCTCAGGGGGTGAGAGAGAACACTTTATTTAAAAACAAAAAACAAAAAGTAACTGGCATTCTATACTATGGATAATGTGAATCTTCTATGGGACTACATCAGGGCACTCTCTGGCTACCTCCCACAAACCCTTCTAAAGCCAAGCAACTCCATGTGCCTCAGGGCTGCCGACGCACTTAGGCCTGAATCCACATAGGTGGGATGGCTTGGAGGCCATCTATCTCTGCAAGGTCAGTGCTCACCTTCTCCCTCCCCAGCAACCAAAGCACACACACACACCCAAGTCACAGATGAAAGAGTCAGGCCCGTGGCACCAGCGGGCGGGGCGAGAGCCAGGTCTTCCCAGCCCTGAGCATATCAGAGGCTCACAAGTGCAGGAAGCACAAGCAAGCCTGTCTCTTGTGCCCACTGGAAATTTCCGCAGAAACCTCTTACAGATCTCCTGTGGAAGCCCTGCGTACAACCGGACACAAGAGGGCACTGCAGCCCTGCACATTGGTCTCCACAGGCTTCCCCTACTGGGACATATGTGTTTCCTATTTCCTAGTTAGTGTCAGGAGACTCTCTGGGGGACTCGGAGAACTAAGCCCTGGCTCAGACAAGGTCTCCTATGGTACCCTCTGTCAGGCAGACATTGGATTTGATGTAAGACTCATGAAGATAAAACACAGGGAGGCCCTGCCCTCGGGAGCCCAGAGTCTAGGATAAGAAAAATTTGGGGAACCTTTAAAGAAGGATGACAGGCTGCAGGTTACCTACATGTCCCTACAGAGCCTCAGCTCAGGTCAGGTTCTCCCTCCCTCGTGATGGGGCTTTGAGGACCTGGGAACAACAGTTCAGAAGGATGAAGGGCGTGGGGGACGATACAATGTGGCACAGTCTGAAAAACAAAACCCACAAGCACTTGTTTTAACTGTCAGCCTTCCATAAAGTAGAATCATGTTGAAGAAGAGTCTCAGTGGGGGATTGTCTAGACCAGGCTGGCCTGTGGGCGCGTCTGAGAGGAGGGTTCCTAACTGGGTAACTTATGGTAGGAAGACCACCCTGAATGTGGGCAGCACCATTTCATGGGCTGGATCCCGGACTGAATGAAAAGCAGAGCGTAGGATGAGCTGGGTACAAGCATGAGAACATTTATTCTTCACTCGTGGCTGTCATGTGACCAGATGCTTTCCAAGGACCATGGGGATATTCAGATACACAGTTCTCTGTTAGATCACCAACATGGGCTCAAAACACAGGGAAAAAATGAGACAGGGAAACACTAGCCTGGCCAGGCAAACCCTTGCCTGCCCACCCTCAGACATGCCATGCCATGCCATGTGCAGAGGTGCCCTGTGACAACAAAGGGTTGGGAGGGAGGTTATGCAAGACAGGGAGTACTGGCCCCCACCAGAAGCATTCCCAAGGGCCACCAGGGTGCAGTCCTGCAAATGCTGTGACCTTGGACTGCAGGCTGTGCATACCCCTCTAGGCCCTTCCCAGACAGCTGAAACGCTACTCTGACTTGAGGTCTGCTGAAAGGAACTTGCGGTAAGACAGCTACAGCTCTAGAAACACCTGAAGACGCTTACCCTGAAGCGTGTCACCGGGGCCTCAGTGCCCACCCTCTCCGCCTCACCAATCCCTGCAAGTTCTGCAAGGAGATGTAACTATGGCCTGTGAGGAAGGAGGCAAGCGCTGTCTCCTTGCTCAGAGGCTGGTTGTCCCGTTTTAACAACTCTGGTACCAGAATGGCTCTTACGATCTCTTTAAAGTCAATGGCCCATCTTACAGCTGGAAATGCCTTTGGACTGGTCACCCCATGTGTCTGTCAGTGCAGCTGGAGGTGGGCACAATTTCCATAACTTGTAAGGGTGTTGACTTTCCAACAGAGGGCAGTATCATGATAGCCTCAGGCACACAGTGACCTTCTAGAAGGCTTCTCCTGACGCTCCTGAACCTTTAGCTCTATTCTGACCCACAAAGCCTGCTGTGCCCAATTTCTTGGTGCAGCTCCCAGAACCACCTCTGGCCTGGAGCCCTGCCTTTGGTTTCCCTTGCACAGAGAGGAGCCCCTGGTGGGAGCGATGCTGCCTGTGGCTGGCTCCTGATCCACCCACCCTCAGCCGGCATGGGGAGCTGAACCCCCAGACAACTGTAGTGTGCTGTGGAGGGGCTGGTGTTTCCAAGAGAACATCTGTTCTGTCACACTTTAGCAACATGGTTATTAAAGCAAGAGGAAATTAATTACAGTTGTCGCCGTGTGTTCGGACCACTCGGCTGCTTCCTCTCTATGGAGCACGCGCGTGTTGCTGTAAAATACTTCGCTGGCGTTACACACTGTGGCTTTTCTTTAAGTCATTTCTAATCTCTCACTGAGGCTATCAAAATGGGGAGGAAATTGGGAAGCGGGATTTTAATTGTAGAAAAAAAATAAAAGGATAAATTTAAGGAACAAGGCCTAGGCCAGCATCAGTGTGCAACAGGCACACACGTGCCGCCACACAGAGACAGACACACAAGTGCAAACCTACACGCTCACACTGATGCACGTGTCTGCACGTGCATATCCTTGCTCTCCATTTATAAAAACAGGGATACTCATTTCTTCCTCTTTTCTCTCCAGTCTTGGTGAGGCTTCCGTTTCCTTGGTTTGTTGGTTTCATGGGCACATGGGGTTTGCATGTGTGTACAGATGTTTGCATCCATGTAAACTCACTGAGCTAGGAAGTGCAGCTGGGATGAATCCTGAGGTATTATTCTGTTACTCTAATGAAGTACAAAGTCAACGAGCTCTGCTGGCAGAAGCAATGTCTGAGCTGCTTGGATACAAAAGCCACTGTGACCCCTACAATTCTGCACCTCCATTTATTCACAGACTATGAATATGAAGTACATGTAATTCCCACTTTGTGGGATCCCTTTAAGGAATAAGTGAGCTGCTACATGCAAAAGATCAGACTAGGGAGTGGCACACGGGACACACAAAAGCACATGGCATAACAGGGTCAGTACGTGACATTACTATCACCGTTTCTATGACTACAAGAAAAGGAGGCATAGTCAGAATCTCACAGAGGAGTTTGGAGCAAATATTGAGGACACTGTGGAGGGACACAAGATGAGAAGAGGGAAGGGAATTCTGGGTAGGAATTGAAGGTGCAGAGATGTGAAACACACAACCCTGAGTGGAAGAGAGAGCCACGTGGCCCCAGACCAGGGCTGAGAATGTCTCGTGTCTCACACTTAGATGTAGACACTATCTGTGAGCTATAGAAACAACCAGAGCCCTAAGCAGTAAGGGGCCAAGGTTGCAACTCCAGAAGTCCTTAGGCATGAGAAAGACAACAGGTGAGAGGATGTGACCATGGAGACGAGAGACTTTCAGCAGGTGAAAGAGAAATCAGCATGAGGGAGAAGGAGAGTGAGTGTCAGCTGTCTTTGTTCCAGCATGCTCCACCTGCGGTGTGGGCTGCATGCAGCCAGGGGAAAGTGTGGGTGCACCTCCACACAGCATCGGAAACTCAAAACACTAGGGGCTTCTTTTTCAAATATAACTTTTTCAGATTGTAACTTTGTATAGTTTGTGAATGGGGACTTTGTAGCTGTCAGTGTCATGCCATAATGTCAGAAGGGACATACCTAGGTGATGTGACTTGCTCTTGAGTTTGGGATTTAGTTTTTCAGAGACTGCATCTTGTGTATCTCAGGCTGGCCTTAGGGATGACCTTGAAGTCCTGACTCTCTTGCCTCCGTCTCCAGAGTGTGAGAATTACAGCCATCTACCACTGTGTTCCCTTTACGTGGTGCTGGGAGCAGAACCCATGTGCGCTGGGAACGCGCTCTGCCAGATACACACACCCCCAGTCCAATGATTTGCTTATTCTATTCCCTTTGAGGAGGAAAGAAAAAGCACATGATTTAGGATCTTAAGTCATTTCTGCCAGTGCAAGAGATTCTAGGGGCCAAGGCATCACCTTACCTGCAACCAAATGTGTCCTTGCTACTTCCATTGGGACACTCATCAGGTAGCCCAGACAGGGTCCCAGTGACACACTGAGGTGGCTGTAATGGTTTAGATAAAATGGCACAGTTCCCCAGGGCTGGCGGGTCCCAGGCGGGGAGCCACAGTGCACAGTGGGCCACTGCAGGTGGTTTAGGGCAGCAGCAATAGAAGACCATGGCAGGCTGTGAGGGGCAGCTGGTCCCACCACCCGAGGCCTCTGTGGGTCCCAGGCTGGTGGGAGGCAGCAGGTGAGAGACCTCACAGAGAAAGTGGGTATAGTTTATTTAGTGGGTTATGGAAGGTTAGGGAAAAGGGGAGAGAAAGAGAGAAACGGAGTGGGGGAGGGAAAGGGCAGCAGTCACCTCTTCCGAAAAGAGGTTGGGGGGAGTAGAAGTTACCTCTTCTGGAGAGAGGTGGAAAGAAAGAGAGCACAGGCTGAAGGGGGGGGGGTATTAGCTTCCCTCTGCAGAAAGGGAGGGGTTGGGAGAGGGCGGGGCTTATCTCTTAAAGGAACAGTAT
Organism: Dicrostonyx torquatus; assembly: GCA_028555095.1. Taxonomy (NCBI): domain Eukaryota; kingdom Metazoa; phylum Chordata; class Mammalia; order Rodentia; family Cricetidae; genus Dicrostonyx; species Dicrostonyx torquatus. Next base: position 2,815,042 of record JAQHUG010000159.1, read on the forward strand.
ACCCAGGTGACAGACCAAGCCAGCAGATCATAACAGTGAGGATGTAGGCTTATCCATCAGAAAAGCACAGTGAACGTAAGGAGGAAGATGGGCAGAAACTTCAGAAATGATGTCCATGGAGGTCCCTGAGACTGAGGCATAGGACTTGACCAGCTTCTGTGGGCCTGCCTTCTCCCACTTTCTGAAGCCACCTGTCCTGAGTTAAGGATTGGGCAGATCTGAGAGTAAAGAACTCACCGGTCACCCACACTGGATGAGCAGCCTGAGCATCTCGCCTGTCATAACTGGTTCTTCCAAATGAGCACTGTCCTCTCAGGAAACTGAGCTGGCATTCCCACAAGGCGGGAAGGTTTTCTAAGCCCGATAAGCCCATCATCCTGCCCCAGGCTCAGAAGGAATGCACAGCCCTTTCCCCTTGAGCATGCTTGATGATTGACAGGGTTACCTGTGCATCCTGCCACAACCCTGTCGTTACCAAAGACAGACAGGATCTTGCGTGGCATCTGGGCATGTGACAGGAAGTTGTGAGGCTAGTGAAGAGCCTCACTGTGGTCACTAAGGTGACTCGGCCATGAGCATCATTTCCTGGTATACACACCCCCAGTGCATCAGCTGCTCCTTCATTTAACCAGACACTGTCAATGGGTGATGTTGTGGAGTTCCTACACATTCTCCCATGTGAAGTACAACATTTATAAACTGAAGCCAGCTTTGTGGGCACACACCTTTAATCCCATTACTTGGGAGGTTGTAAATTTAAGACCAGTCTGGGCTGCAGGGAGACCCCATCTTCAGGATAATGATGATGATGATGATGATGATGATGATGACAATTATGATAATGTACTAGGTTGCTAAGTTCTCATAATGACTGATGACATAAGACATAAATATATCATTTGGAATCCAATTAAAATGAAATTGTTTAGCTTGAAAATTACCAGTGAACTAGAACCACAATGTGACAGGCCCAATACAAGCTGTGACTGTTCAACCGTCAGGTTGGTCCCAGGACCTTTGAGAGTGAGTCCGGATGAGCTTGTTAAAGGGGCTAGAGGCCCTGGTCCAGATTCCAACCCTAGTATGTTAGAGGACAAATCAGACAATGTGTATGCACTGAACCAGTTATCTTGTAAGTTTGCCTCATTTCACAAAACTAAAAACTAAGTTCCTGTCATCACACTCAGAATCCTGTATAACCCCTAAATATGTCACCAGGGGTGGGACAGATGGTGCACACCTGAAATCCCAGCACGTTGGAGTTGGAGGCAGAAAGATCAATAGTCCAAAGTCATCCTTAGCTCATAGTGAGTTCAAGGACAGCCTGGGCTACACAAGACCCTTTTTCAGTAACAGTGAATTAAATGTAAGTGTAAAAATGTTCCCTGGGGTGATGTGATGATGCTGTGGTTTAAATGCAAGTGACCCATGGGTCTGGAAGCTTTTGTAGACCAGATACCTGGAGGAAGGGGTTGGGATCCAGGCTTCTCCCAAGGCCCCTCCCTTTTTAAGAAAATGATTATTATTGTTTCAACCATTGGGATGCTTTCTCTTCCTCCAATGCCTGCCATGTGCCCAAGACTCACACATAATTTCTGCTGCCAGTAGCCACATGCGATGAGAACAGTCAGCTTGGTGCAGCCTCTCCGTCATTCATGAGTGTGTAAAACCAGCCTACCCACCGCTGCAGCCCTCGCTGAACAGTGCCGTTCAGACTCTGCCTGCAAAACAGAATCACTTTCAAGTTCCCTGAACAGAAAATTGGATTGAAGCAAAACTAAACGCCGTGGGGCACAGGCAGAAGGGACTGGGTAGGGGGGTGGGGTGGGACTAAATCCCAGGTTTGATGTCACCGATAACAAGGCTTCAAAATCAGACAGCAACAAAACCCTTCTGTAGTGTTGACTGGGAAATCCTGACTTAGGAACAAATATTTTAATTATCTGCTGTCGCTCGGGTAGCCTGTTCACTCCCCGTTTGTTAGGATGATCAGATCACCTGGGTGTATACACTTTCTGCTCCAGCCATACATGATTCATGAGCGGGTAAATAAAGAGATCTGGAGTCTGGGCGCAGCAGGGCCCTTGCCAATTATCTCCACCGGCCAGAACCTGCCTCCCTCGCCTGTGTGCAGCTGATCTTTGAAAGCATTCATCAGCGCCAGCAGCACGCGTGGGGTCGCCTGGGATGTGAGAGTCTCTATTGTTTACATCCTCGGAGGCTGGCAATGGTGGGAGTTATGTGTCAGAGTGTCTTCCCAGGATGCAGGCGAGAGTGAGTGAGGAGGATGAATACTGTCTCTATGGGTGTATTTAATCTGATGGCTTTCCCCTACAGTCCTGTGTCCTTCTTAGCCCCTTCGGTTTTCATCTGTGGTTGTCACCTCTCCATCCTTGCAGACAGGTGCAAACTCACACTCTAGACCAAATGGGACTGGAAGGCAGTCATGTAACTCTAAATTTTACTTTAAATGCAATCCAAATATGTGACCCTCTGTCCACCAACTACTGTGATCTACCATAGTGTGGTGGTCATACATCCATCTTTACACTATGATGTACCGTAGTGTGGTGGTCATACATCCATCTGTACACGATGATCTACCATAGTGTGGTGGTCATACATCCACTATAATGTACCATAGTGTGGTGGTCACACATCCATCTACATACTATGATCTACCATAGTGTGGTGGTCACACATCCATCTGCATGCTATGATCTACCATAGTGTGGTGGTCACACATCCATCTGCATGCTATGATCTACCATAGNAACTCTAAATTTTACTTTAAATGCAATCCAAATATGTGACCCTCTGTCCACCAACTACTGTGATCTACCATAGTGTGGTGGTCATACATCCATCTGTACACTATGATGTACCGTAGTGTGGTGGTCATACATCCATCTGTACACGATGATGTACCATAGTGTGGTGGTCATACATCCACTATAATGTACCACAGTGTGGTGGTCACACATCCATCTACATACTATGATCTACCATAGCGTGGTGGTCACACATCCATCTGCATGCTATGATCTACATAGTGTGGTGGTCACACATCCATCTGCATGCTATGATCTACCATAGTGTGGTGGTCATACATCCATCTGCATGCTATGATCTACCATAGTGTGGTGGTCACACATCCATCTACCTACTATGATCTACCATAGTGTGGTGGTCACACATCCATCTACATGCTATGATCTTCCATAGTGTGGTGGTCATACATCCATTTGCGTATTTTCCCCTCCCAGGACTTAGAAGTCAGACATACATTTAGCTTTCACTAAAATAAGTCCTGTAACTCACTTAAGATTTTGAAAGGTCATTTTTTTTATATTCTTGTCTTCATAAACAATGCTTAGCAAATACAATTCATCTCCTGATATTGGTGACAAACAATATTTGTGTTTGTTTGAGCATTCATGTTCCTTATTTTTTGAAGCTTTATTTTTATTTTATGTGTGTAAATAGAAATCTGTTTTATTTTGTTTTACATGTTCTGCCCTTGAATATGAATGTGCGTGCAGTACCCTCAGAGGCCAGAAGAGGGAGTCAGATCCCCTGAAACTGGAGTTACAGATGGCTGTAAGCCACCCTGTGGGTGCTAGGAATTGAACCAGGGTCCTCTGGAAGAGCAGCCAGTGCTCTTAACCATCTCTCCTGCCCCACTGTGTATTGCTCCAGGTGCACTGGCCATAAGGCAGGCTGTTTTTGAAGACTTCAGAAGTGTTGGAGCTGAAAGAATCATAGACACATGCTCATTCCTGCGCATGTGTGTTCATTGACAGAGGAACTTGTAATGAAATACAGTTGTATGTTTCCACACATCCTCAGACTGGATGAGAATATATGCATACATAATAGTTATACATTATATATATGGCAGCAGAAGGATGGGCTAAGGAAGAGCAGAGTGCAGCCCCGCTTCCCCCACCTGCTTCCGTCTTCCACTGAGAAGATGGAGCCTTCAGCTGAGAACTGAGCCTCCTTTTTCTTCTTTACTTTTCTGTGTGTATGTATGTGTGAATGGTGTGTGTGTGTGTGTGTGTGTGTGTTGGTGTGTGAATGATGTGTATGTATGTATGTGTGGAGGTGTGAATGGGGTGTGTGTATGAATGGTGTGTGTGTATGTATGTGTATGTGTGTGTGTGTGTGTTAGTGTACATGCACTATGTGTAATATATAGAGAGAACCACTTTTGACATCAAATATCCTCCTTCATTCACTGTATATATTAAGGCAAGGTCTCTCACTTGATCCAGAGACTGATAATTCAACTCATTTAGCCAGCCAGCTTACTCCAGGGATTTCCTGTCTCCACCTGCTGAGTGCTGGACTACAGGTGGGCTGCCACCGCTGCCCTGGCATCGACATGGATGTCAGGGAGCGCTTCAGCTACTGAGCCATGTCCCCAGACTCCGAACCTACTTCTTCGCTCCCATCATGTTCCCCCATTGCTGTCACCAGTTTGTATTTCAGAGACCATGAACTGGTAGTGTTGGGCCAGATACACCTCCAAAACTCCTGCCATTTGTGATGGAAAAAAAGCCAGACACAGAAAGATGCGCACACTTCCTGAGATGCGTAGGAGGGAGTAGAATGTTGGTAACCAGGAGCTTTGGGAGGGAGGCAGGAAATCCTGGTCAAAGGATACAAAATTTCCCCTAGACAGACAAGAGAAATAAACTCAAGTGGCCTGTCATCCCACCGTGACTGTGGTTAATAGAAATATGTTGTACCTCTGAAAACCAAGAGGAAAAATGTGCCATCTGTAGCTTTACATAGCACTCCTCAAGGCCACGTGCCTTGTACAGTCTTCTGTGTGTTCTTGGTCCCATTTTAATTGCCCAGTTGCTATTTGAGGCCACCTTGGAAGTTAGCGCCTTGTCCCATGGCTGTAGGCATTTCTCTTGTGTTCTTCATGAGCGCTGGCTGAGCTGCAACTTTCAGAAGTGAAGCTATTTCGACCCCGCCCCCCAGTACAGTTCTATGCCCCTCCCACTCCCTCCCCCAGAAGGGCAGTGGGCAGTGCATATGCAATGCCTGCTGTACAGATGGACGGTTAATGAATGGCCTGCTAAGTGCTAACCTGGCCATGACATAGCAAGGTAGAAACTTTAAATTAGGCTGATGAAAGGCCTCCTGAGACCAGTCTCTGTGCCCTGTTTTTAATAATTTAGGTTACTGTGGCTCTGTACCTTTGATTCTCAATAGCTGCCACCAGTCACTGTCTTCACTCTGAAATCTGAGAGCCATGCTACAGTTGGGCCATTGTCAGCATGACTTTAACATCACAAACGTCTTAGGCTGGTCAAGTGGACTACACGGCAAACTATACTAAAGAAGACACTGATCAAGTGTAAAGACCACCCAAAGGACCCTTCTATCCCCAGCCCATGCAGAGTCCTAACCCATGTTCATCACTTTCTGTTGCTGTCACAATTCTGGAGGGCACAACTCTGGGGAGGAAGGGCTCATTGTGGGTTGTGGTTTCAGCCCATGGTTCCTTGGTTTCATTGTTTCTGGGTCATGCTCTGGCCTCAGTGGGGAGTGTGTGGTGAACCAAATTGGTTCACCTTATGGTAGATAAGAGAACAGGAGGGAGGGAAGGAGGGGAAGAGAAGGCAAGAAAGAGTAAAAGAGGAGTACAAGTCTGATTTTCTAGTGAGATTTAGTGATGTTTATAGGCATACATATAAGTATTTTTGTATTATTTTTGTCTGTGCATTTAAAATATTGGGGCTTCAGAGAGGCTCAATGGTTAAGAGCACTGGCTGCTCTTCCAGAGGACCTGAGTTTGGTTGCCAGAACCCACACCAGGCAATGTAACTCTGATGCCTCTGGCTCTCCAGGCACTTGTATTAATGTGTGCATAACAACATACAGACACATATCTACTCAGAAGTAAAAATAATAAAAAATAAAGCTGGGCTTGGTGACACACGCCTTTAATACCAGCACTTAGGAGACAAAAACAGGAGGAACTCTGTGAATTTGAGGCCCTCTTGTCTACATAGTAAGACTACCTAGAGAAATCCTGTATCAATAATAATAATAATAATAATGGCCAAAGAGATGGGTCCACAGTTGAGAGCACTTGCTGCTCTTCCAGAGGACCCAGGTTTGATTCCCAGCACCCACTTGAAGGCTCACAATTGTCTGTAAGTCCAGTTCAAGAGGGCCCAACATCCTCTTCTGGCCCCTGCAGGCATTGTAGGCACTTGGTGCAAAGATATTACATGCAAGCAAAACACCCATACATACACAGAAAAAAGTTAACTTAAAAATGCACATAAAATCAGACAAGTTTGGTGAAGCACACCTTTAATCCCAGCACTCAGGAGTCAGAAGCAGGAGGACTTTTGTCATTTCAAGACCAGCCTTGTCTACAAAGTTAGTTCCAGGACAACCAGGAATACATAGTGATACCTAGCCCAAAAAATATATAAAATAATAAATCCTTTAAAATATTTTGTTATTTCATAAAATAGTTAGCAAAGAAGATATAAAGCTTTTCTAGTTCTAGCTCGTGTTTGGTGGTGGATAATTACATAAACTATATTCATTCAATAGTGAAAGTGTAAAATCCAATGTGAGTTTTCACAGCTCCGTGAAATGGCTGCGCTAATGGTATAGAAGTTCATTGAGCTGTGCAGACTTTGGATAGGTTAATTTTGCATGTGATTTTTTTTTATTTTCAAAAACGCTTACATGTAAATGTGAGTACATGGCTACAGGTGCACACTAGGATATCCTAGAAGGGTTTCGGCTCTTTTTTGGAGGAAGGGATAAGTGGGTCCTTTACTGTCACTTAGTCCCTTTCTTTACTATTGGATTTTGTTTCAAGACATGTATTAAGTTGCTGTGTTAGAAAATGAAACCTCCTCCAAGCTGTGACTTCCTCGCTGCACGAATGCGACAAAAGACGTGAAGCTTGCTCCGCCGCTGCATTCTTGTCTCTAAGCTGTTTGAAGCATCTGTGAAGATTGGACTTGAAATTATTCATAGGAGAGTTACCAGGACGCCTTTTACATAGTAGGCGCTGAATAAGTAATCATTGTTTACATTATTAATAAGAGCGTGGGGTATAGTCTGTTTGCAAATTTCCTCACCTCGGATTGTGCGCAGCAAACAGCTGTAGGCTCGTTATCTCTCAATGACCACTTTGCTCACTGCACAGGCTCTCAGGGGAAGGGACGGCAGAACAGGGCACTTAGTGTGCCTCCACAGTTTAACCCCACAGTCAGTGATTAGCTGCCTGTTGGAGTGCACAGACGGATGTTCCGTGGCTTCTCCCCTCTAGGAAGGAAGCGCAGGCGTCAGCGAATAAAAGTACTGGCTGCATAACCATGTGTGAGTTTTCGGTAAACAACAATTAATTTTTGTCAGTATAACCTAAGTACCACAGGGATCTATTTATAGTGAAAAGATTGTCAGTGCTTCTCAGAAATTCGCAGGTAACCAAGCAGCCTGCCATTATTTTTTTCCTGACCAGGCTGTGTCTGGATGGATGAGAAGGGGCATAGCATGGGGGAGGGGCCGAGAACTGTAAAACAGTCACTGTAGAAGTCAATGTGGAGGCTCCAGGGCTGAATGATTGGCTGTAACTCTCCTAGAAGAAGGAATGTAAGTCAGAATATCCCAATGCCACTTGTATTTGTCACGGCTCTGTTCACAGTGGCTGAGTCAGGGCATCAGCCGAGGAGAATGTAACATTTACGTGGAGTAAAGTATTATTCAGCCACGAAGAAGAATGGGAATCCATCATTCTTACAAAAATAGTTGAATCTAAGATCATTATGTTAAGCACTATAAGCCAGGATAAGAAAGAACAAATAATGCACATTTTCTCTCATATGCAAAAATCTAGATTTTATTTGTCTTTTATTTATTCTTTGACAATTTTAAATTTGTATCCAAATGTTTTATATCGCTATCCATCCCATCCCCAGCTCCCTCTCCCACTTCTCAAAGATGTCCCCTAACACACCCCTCCCACCTCCTGGATTGTTTTAATCTAATTATGCATGTGTGTGCATGTGTGTGTCTGTATGGGGATATGCACACCTGAGTACAGGTTCCTCAGAGCCCAGAGGCATCAGATGTCCTTGGAGCTAGAGTGGCAAGCCATTGTGAGCTGCCCTTCATGGGTACTAGGAACCAAACTCAGGCCCTTGGCAAGAGCTGTATACACTCTTACTACCGAGCCATCCCTCCAGCCCCATTCTAGATTTTTTTTTTTTTAAGAAGACTATAATGGAAGAGAAAGGGAGCCAGAGAAGAAAGCAGTAAGAAAGGACCACTGAGGCAAATATGATGATATATGTAAGTGTAGGGTGTTACAGTGAAAGCCACTATTTTGCATAATGAATATGAGCTTCTGGATCATCACTGTGTGCACTGAGCGATGTCTGGGTCGGCTTCAGGGCAGTCAGTCTCTGCTCTACTGTGACCTCAGTCTGTGACTCCAGCCCAGCGGCATACTTCAGCACACTCTGACTATCAACACAGAGTATCCTTCTCAGGCCTGAACTGGGCAGTCTACTCTCCAGATCTTGCATGAGGTTTATAAACCATGCTGGGACCCGTGGCGGATCCCTGGCCCTCAACTTAGCCATTTGTCACATGAACCCTGAGTATGCAGGAAGTTCTGACAGTGACCCTGTGGTTGCAAAGCCCCAGAACTGTTCTTCCTAAATATGCATTTTGTAACATTGATGTCACACACACACCAGAGTCCCCAATCAAGTGCAGGCGGACACCTCAAGCCTGCTCTTTCTCCTTTCGTCACTAACTCAGTCCCTCCCCAGCCCGAAAGGAAGCATCTCCTCTGTGTTCCATCTCGCTCTTTCTGCATCACCCTGAGGATGGAAACAAACACTTGCCCTTCATGGAGCTGTGTCCTAAGGCTGCAGATAAGGGACAAGAGCCAGCACAACCACAATGTCCATGGCCTGACATCACAGTCTGTGCCGTGGTACCCTGTGAGAGAAGACGAGTGGGTGACCAGCCCTGTGGTCGTGGGCCGGTAGTCTTTCAGACTAGGTAGTGAAAGGCTTCGCAACAGAGAAGGAAGAGACCAGTCATGCTGATATCAGGGGCCAGGAAGAGCAATGACCCCCTGAGGGCAACTCAGCCTCCCTCAGACCCTACAACTGGCACAGCTGGCAGGCCCAAGCATGCAAAGAGCAACAGAGGCAAGAGGATGTTGGGAAAGGACCCCAACCTAGCAGCTAAATATGCATCCACCAAACAAAAATAATTCAGAAGGCCTTCTTCCTGGCCCTGCTATTGATGACGGCAGCAATGAACCCACGGATGGCCAAGCAGGTGCTGTTGTCTTGAGAGCATCCTCCTAAGGAACAACCTAAAGCTGGGAAGCCTCCCATTGAAGGGGCTCACTGAACAGATTCACACATTCAAAATCCATTCCACACATGTTTGCAAAAGCATCACAGGAGGTCAGAAACTAGAGACTATGGCTTCTTTCCAGGCTTCCGGTGACCATTTTTTTCAAACTTGGGGCTTGAGTCCAGGAAAGCATCATGGAATTGGCTCAGTAGTGAAAATGGGGTTTTATGGGGCTTTAATCCAAATGTAATACTCATGCCATGTGGTGATCTGGAAAGCTGTACAGGAGTGACCGGTGGTGTCTGTCAAAATCGGACACCTGTCTGTCTTGTTCAAAGAACTGAAGAAGTACAAAGAAAAAGCGAAGTAGCCAAGAGTTTCCTTCAGAAACTAATGAGCAAAGTCCAGACTAGATAGCCTTCCAGAGGACACCATCATAAGATCAATGATTTTCATTTCCCATGTTGTGTGTTTGCATACCAGCATACATATGTTTGCATATGAGTGTGGCCGCACATGCACTTGTGTGTGTCAGGAATCATCCATTGCTTCTCCTTTGTAGTCACTAAAGCAGACACTCTCAACCAAACCCAGAGCACGCCAGTATTGCTCATCTCGCTAGCCAGCCTGTTCTGGGGTCCTCTGGATCTGCTTGCTGAGGCTGGAATTGGCAGGCGGGATGCCAAGCCGTGTGGGCTTGCCCTTCATGTGGGCTGTGGGGATCCAAACTAAGGTCCTCTCCCCCACCTGTCAAATTACCTGTGATCTGTACCAGGAATCCTGGTAATGAACCTGACTGCGGTATCAGAGAGCCATGCCTCTTCTGACTGTGTTATCCTCTAGACCCACACAGACTACATGGCATAAGGAAAGCTTATTTTCTTCTAAATTAATGAACTTGTTTTTTCTTTCTCTTTTTCCTCTCTGCTCTCCGGACCCAGGCCCTGGTGTACCCACTGTGACTGTACATAACACCACGGATAAGAGAAGTAAGTGCTGTTCCTTCAAAACCTTCCTGAGACTTGGGAGAGCTAGAAGTCGAGGTTCACGAGATAATCCACCCCCACCCCACCCAACCTCAACTTCAGAGCCTGTCCAATGAGCTCCTCTATCAGACACATGACCCAGCTGAGGGTCCATGGTGTCCCTGAAAATGCCTAGAATCCACCACAACAGCTTGTGAGCACTGAGGTTGGGGGCCGTTCCCCCAGACAACCCAAGTTATGGTTGAAATCTTCTGGCTGTAGCCAGGACAGGCCGGATTTGAACAGCAGTCAGTAGAGGGTTTCCCTCTTGCCTCCTCTAGAGGCTTCATGGGTACTCAGAGGTTTATCTGCATGCAGGTCAGATGGTCATGTCCATGACATGGAGGAACTATGGGAAGGAAGATGGGAGGATGGGAGGAAGGGAGGACAAGGGTGGCCATCAGAGTAAATGGGAACAAATGCTGAAAAGGTATTCGGCACCTTGACCATCTTTCTGCTACGGCCGCTCAGGAGAAGTGGGTTTTTAGAGTGACAAGGCCCCACTCCCAGGTCTCATCTCCAGCCTCACTTGGAGCCTGGGAGATTTGAAGCTCTGGGGTTTCAGTCTGTGTCCCCTGAAAGATTCTGCTACAACTCATTGGGCATCCTCACTCGCCAACAATCTGCACACTCCAATGGACACACAGCAGGGAAGAAACCTGGCTATAGGATTGCCCACAGCTTCCCACCAAAGAGGCCTCTGTGGTCTTCAGCAGCTTGACAATTAATTTCTCTATAAGAAATCGCTCCTGATTAAGCCCTACCTGGTACCTTCACTTCACAATTAGGCTGCTCCAGAATCCCAGCATCGCCTTTCTTAAGAAAGCATGTGCTGGAGCTGGGTATGGGTGGTGCACACCTTTAATCTCAGCACAGGCAGAGGCAAGTGGAACTCAGTGAGTTCGAGGCCAACCTGGTTTATATACTGAGTTCCATAACAGCCAGAGCTACCTGATAAAGATACCTTGTCTCAAAAAAAA
>JAQHUG010000159.1:2826827-2850380 GCA_028555095.1 Dicrostonyx torquatus
TAACCCCCTGATACTTTATGGGCTCATGGATAACCCCAATACTCTATGAGCGCATGGATAACCCCCTGATACTTTATGGGCTCATGGATAACCCCCTGATAAACTATGAGCTCATGGATAACCCCCTGATAAACTATGAGCTTGTGGATAACCCTGATACTCTATGAGCTCATAGATAACCCCCTGATACTCTATGAGCTCATGGATAACCCCCTGATACTCTATGAGCTCATGGATAACCCCCTGATACACTATAAGCTCAAGGATAACCCCGATTCTCTACAAGCCGTTCTCCCTTCCTTACAACCTGGTGTTCTGCTGAGGACTGAGGGAAATGAGTGGTGTGGCTTAGCATCCTGGCTGCATGCCTGCTTCCTGGCTGAATGGTCACACTAGGTACCCACGATGCCCACTTCTACCTGCATGTGTCATCCTCAGCATCCATTTCTCCTTATTGTGAGGACACGGTTGTATTGAATTGGAGCCCACTCTAGTGACTCCACCTAAACACTGATCCTCTTTGCAATTAAAGCCACCTTCACAGGTAACAGAGTTATGGCTTCAACATCTGGTGGGAACACTAGGTTGTATGTAGTTCAGCCCACACATGGCAACAAAAGGGCTTCTCTATGAGGCCCAGTTCCCATATTCTTGGATGTTCCTGGATATGAAACCCCCATAATCTTCACCCTCCAGGACTCCAGGCAGGAAAGAATGTGGACAGAGCATGTGGGGTGTCCCTGTTTGGAAGTCCAGAGCCCGCCTATGTCGGTTATGTTGTCCGACTTCCTGTCAGTCAGTGATCCTGGCACACAGTAGCTCACAACCATCTGTAACTCCATTTTCAGGGGGATTCAACTTCCTCTTCTGGCCTTCATGGGCACTGCACACATGTAGTGCACAGACATACATGCAGGCAAAACACATACACAGAAAATAAAAATAAATAAATCTTGCTTTTAAGAAAGAGTTGAAACCAACCTGAGTTATAGTATAAGACCCAGCCGAAAAAATTAAAATTCAAAATGGTGGACTACAAGCCCCTCACAGCATTCGCCATGGTTTCCTCCTCCCTCCCTCCAGTAGGGTCTGTTCCATGTCACTGAGGAGAGGATTGAGGCCTAGTTCACAAGGAGTCCTGTCAGCTAAGACATCTTTTCCCTTAGAATCTGACTGTTCAGGAGCAAATAGCTTCAATGGGAGAAAAAGAGAAAGGCGTGTTTAAAGAGAGAGAGAAAGCAGTCAGGGAGAGGGAGGGGTAGCAACAAGCACACCACGGCAATGTTCTAGTGAGCACACATGGCTCAGCGATGAAAAGTTACATGTCTAAATTGAGTCTGTGGGGTGTGTCTGTCTAAAGCACACAAAACGCAAATGACTTACAAAGGATTGTCTGAGCAGGAGCCCAAAGCCCTGGCCCCTCAGTGCAAGTCTGCTGGCTTCTGCAGCTCCTGGAAGGGAAAATCCTGGTCAAATGTCAGAGCCAGCGGTGTGTCTAAGCCTCCAAGTGTCTGTGGGAGTGCATGACTCTCTTCCAGAGTGCAGAACTTGTAATGGGATTGCTAGCCTGCTACAACACACCACAGCCCAGCATGACACCACTTCAAATTGAATGTAATGCTTGGGGCTTGTCTCTTGTCTGTCAAATTAGTGACTTGTAGGTGAGGCCACACATCCCCTCCACCCCTAGGCCCCTGGTCTAGGTGATAGGATCTTGTCCATGCCATGGTCACAGCCTCTTGGCAGTCTCTGCACCAGGTGCATGATTGTGGCACATCATGGCTGTATGCCTCAGGCAGGCAGCAAAGCGGATGCATGGACCAGCCTTAGGGCCCAGGTAGGGTTCAGATCAGTCACTTTCTTCCATGATTAAAAAAAAAAATCCCTGAAGCTCCAGGCAGTGGCAGCACACGCCTTTAATCCCAGCTCTCAGGAGGCAATGGCAGGTGGATCTCTGTGAGTCTGAGGCCAGCCTGCTCTACAGAGTGGGTTCCAAGACAGCCATGGATATATACAGAGAAACCGTGTCTCGAAACCGCCCACCTCCCCAAAAAAAATTCCTGGAGAGAGAACAAGAAACCCTGTCTCAAAGTAGGTGAGGATCATACCAAAGGACATCCTCTCACCTCCACACACGCACCGTGATATACGCATGCCCATACTTACAGATGAACATACAGAGTGAGAAAGAGAGAAGTTTAAAGATAATAAAAAAGGCCCTGAAAAAGTTCCAGGAGCAGGATAAAGACACAGTGAAGTAGTCTAACCTGCAGATGATGACCTCACCAGCCTGCAGTGGGGTGCCCAAGCCCACAGAGTGTCACTTAGCAACCAGATGCTCTGTGAGCATCCATCCTCTTGCCTATCCAGACCGGTGTCTTCCAGCCAGGGTCCTTGAAGCCAGGAGCTTTTCAGCATGTGTGGTGGACCATGTTGGGCCAGGACCATTTGGAACACTATATGCATTTGTGGACTTCTCAGCAGAGGTTCAGAGAACGGAGGCATGGACCTTGGATGAATTGCCCAAGGACCCAAGTGTTGGGCTGCTTTTGCGGTCAAAAAAGGCTCCTCAGAGTGATTTTTCTTTTACAGGCTGCATGAGTATCCCCAATCCAAAACTCTAAAATCCAAATGCTCCAAACACTGGAACTTCTTGAATCTGGACATGATGACATGTGATAGGCCACAGTCACAGTACAGAGCCACTGGTAATATCATCTGAAATTGCCTTCAGGTCGAGGGGTTACCGTGTCCGTGAGACAGAAATGAATCTAGTGTTCAGACTTGAGTCTTGTGCCCAGAAAAACAATAGAACATGCAGAGACTCTAAAATCTGAAAGAACAGGAAATCAGAAACTCCCCTTGTTCCTGCCCAGTGCTCCATAGCCTTTGACTGCTCTGCTGCTTGGACCCAGGACCCAGCCCCCCCACACCTCGGCCTTGGTTGCCGAGGAAACAGTAGCCTCTGGGACCCCTGTTCCAATCTCTCTGCTTGCAGTCTGCTGAGGGAACACTGAATCAGAGGTTCTTGCACCTTCTCCTGCTAGGGCAGGGTGTACGAAGCCTCTGGGCTCTTTCCCTGTTGGGAACACACCTTTGAGTGGCCCTTGGGCTTCTCTGAGGAAGCTGCAGCCCCATGCATTCAGAGGGGCAGTGTGCAAGCCACTGAGCTCAAGAACAGGTGGGCCTAAGGAAACTATGGGATGCCTTGCCTTGAGCAGCCTGTGTTGGTTACAAGCACAGTAAGGGGGGTTGGGCCCTAGGACGGCTTGTCAGTCTATTTTAGTGCAGCCCTGTTAGGAAAGGTGGAATCAAGTTACAGAGAGCTTGGTCCTCCCTCCCATCATCATTCACAGCCTCCCTGCCCCTGGGGATATTTGACTTTCCACCCTTTAGGAAATCGTATTTCCAAACAGAGCCTGTGGGGTGTTGACAGATGTGGCTCTGAATTATTTAAAAGCTGTTTCCTTAAGAATGTCATTATCACAGGCACCAAAGGCTCCTCAAATGTCTGAGGCTTCCAACCACTCAGAGATGGGAAAAAACACCAGCAGAGCCACATCTGTCTGCCACTGGTCCTGGCGGTCACGTAGATGGATGTGCAAGGCAGATGCTGGCTCTGGTCCCATTGGGAGAGAGCTGGGATCACAGTGGGTTCATGGGCAAGTGTACATCCTCTGGGTTAAAATGAGTGCACTGGTGACATCACATGGGCTGTATCCGTGGGCACCCACACCCTGCCCACCTCTGGTCTCATTTTCAGGTCCATAGCAAGTTGAGGCCAGCCTGGGGTACAAGGAACCCTGTACCATTGATAAACAATTAAACAGAGCCACCTTGCCCCTAAAGTTCAGGGACAGGAGACACATGCTAGCTAGGGTCTTGCAGTTTTTTCTATAGTCCTCGGCCAGAAAAACCTTGCTCATCTCCGGCCCCAGCAGAACAGGACAATAGCCTGCAGTGGACTCCTTTGGCACAGAAGTGACAAGCCAAATAGACATTCATCTGTTGTGGCGTCTGTCCCAAGACAGTGCTTCAGGGTGGAATTCTGCTCTGGGGAAGTATAGCCAAGCCTCAGTGGACAGCCTGCCCAACCACAGCCATGGAGAACATCCCCAGTAACATGACGTGTGTACAGTGCACGAAGAGAGGCAGGCACCGGTTCTGTGTCCTGGTGCCCGATTTATCTTCAACTCTTACAGCACACAAAGCAAGTGTGTATCTAATAACCACAGATTTCAACTATTTCAGGAACAGTTTGGTGGGAAGAAAAGAGAAGCATCAGCCAGGTGTACTGGTGCCCACCTTTCCCAGCCCTGGAGACAGGGACAGAGGCAGGCGAATCTCTGTGAGTTTAGAGCCAGCCTGGTCTACATAGTGAGTTCCAGGCCAGCCAAAGTTATTTGCCTAGACACACTCCCATTTAAAAGTCAGCAGGATCGACAGTACTCAAATAATGCATTAGAGGTCTCATACATGCTTGAGCTGTTATCTGAGAGATTTTCCTGGAGAAAGAGCTGCATAGAGCTGAGGTGTCCTTCGGTGGGAGAGCATTTGCCTAGCGAGCATGCACACAGCCCTGACTTCCAACCTCAGCCCCAAACAGAAAAGAACAAGAAAAGCTGCACCAAGGATGCTTTCATCCGGCCACAGAGTCATGAGTCTATGGAATATGAATCCCCCGCCCTCATCCCTTCCAACAGTCTCAGACCGTTTCTTCAACAATCAGAAGTTTGCATCCTTCTTTTCAGTCTTTACTGCTGCCAACACCCCCCTGCCTCCCCTAGACTTCTGTGCCAGTGTCGCACAGGCACAAAGTCATTTAAGTGCTTTTACAGTTGCGGTGTCCATAAAGCCATAAGGAACTGTCACATGTCCACACAAAGCAGCTAGACCACATCACACACCACTGCCGCCCCTAGTGTAACAGGGGTGAGCTACAGCAGTGACGCAGCTGTGGTGTATGAATGGTACTTCTTCCAATCCCCGAACACATCTGTGAGAGACGGTGTGTGCATTCTCCTGCTTCTGTGGTAACTGGGCCCTTTGTTTGTGAAGGTGTCCCAAAAGTGCTGCAGTAGGCAGAAGAGAAGAGTTCTAGTAATTCCACTATTTGGTTTAATTTTGTTTTCCGTGTGCGGGTGTTTTTTCTGCATATGGATCTGTGCCTTGGTTGCCATGTGCCTTCAGAGGCCAGAAGAGGGCATTGGATCCTCTGAAATTGAGTTGCACTTATGAGACATTTGTGGGTGCTGAGAATCTGAGTCCTCTGGGAGAGGAGCCAGTGCTCCTAACCTCTGAGCCATCTCTCCAGCTCCCTCCACCTTTTTAAAACTCCTTCTGCGTTGTATATACCAAAAAAAAAAATGGCAGCCTATCTACCTCCAAGGATAACAATTAGAGGTGTATTTATTTCAAGCTTAGTCATATCCCTTGGCAGTTTTGCTGATGCCAAAGGGCCACAACCCTTCCGTGTTGCCAAAGAGTCCTTGCCCATCACCAGGAGTTGTCTATGTCAATGCAGACCTAGTGGTCCCAAGTCATCAACGTGAAGTCCACCTGCTGACAGGAGGTCCAGGAACAGATAAGGTACTCAAAGGTGTGTTTCAGTCATGTATGAGGCCTTGATGGGAAGGCCATGGGAACAAACACATGAAGCAGAGACCTAGGAGTCAATCCACAAAACCTTCTGTTGATTGTGAAAAGTCTTCTGGACCGCAGAGGTGCACACATCAACCTTCTGGGAAGAGTCAATGGCCAGATTTTTGGTCCCATTATAGAATCTTGGATAGACAAGCTGACACATGATGAAGGCCAAGTGAAGGAACATAGCCAGATGCATGGTATCCATACCCTCAGGCATCTACAGAGAGAACCAGGGAAGCCCAGAGACCTCACTTCCTGCAAGCACCTCTCAGGAGGCTCCCCCTGAAGCACCAGCAGCTGACCAGTGTGCCAACCACAGCACAGCCCTCCATGAACATAATGCCCCCGAGTGTCAGACATCCACAGCAGCCCAGCACAATGTCCAGCACGGTGCTAGAGAGACTAGCAATAAGACCACCTATCTGAATCCTGCCTTCAAGATGCTCAGCATCTACCCTGGGACTCAGTGTGAGTCATGGCTGAAGAACAGTCCCTCTGTGTCACGAGCTGTCAAACTGACTGTAGCAAGGAAGCCTAGAGGGCTCAGAGCAAAAAGAGATCCAGTTGAAAAGCCTTTGTTCTGGGTCTGTTCTTTGACTTAGCTGAGGGATGTAGCCCAGGGTTGATGGGCGGCCTCTGCTGCAAAGATCAAGGACAGCGAAGAATGATGCATGGGGGAGCGATGCAAAAAGCCAGTGAAGAGCAGTGGGGGGGGGTGCCTGACCATCAGAAGCCCTGCAGCACAGAGCTGCTAGAGCAGCAGTGTGTACATCTGTCTGTCTACTCACAGCCTGGGGAGTCCTAGCCTACAGAAAAGAAACCACAAGCCAAGGGCCAGGCAGCCCCCTTCCCCTCCAGATCAGTTGCTTGCAGTTTCCATTGCAGTCTGGTCACCAGTTTTCCAATGATGCAGCATAGGGGTGAGCGCTCCAAGCCCTAGGGCCATGTGGGAACAGCCCGCAGGCCACACAACCCCGGGAGTGGCTTCCTGAGCAGCCATTTGTCTCTGTGGGCTCACTGTGTCCAGATCTGATAATAGCTAATTCCACCAAATATTAGAGGGGCTCACATTTAATTAAGGAGTGGCCATGTGTGTGCTGCAGCCCGGAGGTCCCTGCTGCCCCGAAGTCAAAGGCAGAGTCCTCCGGGAATGCACCGATCTTTTCTTATTTCTCCTCTGAGCTCCTGCCCTCTTTGAATGCAATTAGGGAAACAAATAAACTAGCTGAACCCAACTCCCCCGTGAGACCACCAGTTCTCTGCTGATAAACCCAACTGCATGGGCAATCATTAAACGAGAAATCTAATATTTAACTAAATTTAATAGTCTGTTGCTTTGGTGCTCTTCTGCAGAAGGTAGGATTTCAATAGAGAGGAGGGAGCTATTCAAAGGCAGCCTGAATAGTCAGTGAGCGATTAGAACTTGCTACGCCCCACACAAGGGCAGAACTGCCAGGGCCCAGCGTGGGTGATGGGTGTTTGGCTGTGTCTGCATTCACTTTGGGAAAGCTGAGCCAGGTGGGCTCACTGGTGATCTGAGTTTGCACCTCTCCATCCAGAACAGCATGTAAGACCGTAGTCACATTAGAGCCGGTTCATACATATCATACGTAAAGAGAGTTGGGCCAACTGTGCGAGGCTCTGAATTGGTCCTGGTGCTTACCCGCTTCCATAAATGAAGTTTCCATAGCGCCCTGGTGGCAGAATCTGATTGAGATCCATGTGCCCATCTTTGCTGGGCCTTTGTACCAATACCCATGTGCTCCCATGTTTACAGCCAACCCATATTCACCTGCTCCAGGTACCTTCCCCATGCCATACCTAGGTCAATCACACATTCAGGCAGAGTGGTGGCAATGGAAGCTTCTTCCCAGGTTTTCTTAGAGCTGGGATGAAAGACCATGGCCAAAAGCAACTTGGAGAGGAAAGGGTTTATTTCCTCATATAGCTCATCCAGGGAACTCAGGGCAGGAACTGAAGCAGTGGCCATGGAGAAGTGCTGCGTACTGGCACAGTCTACACTCTATAGAACCCAGGACCACCAGCTCAGGGGTGTCACCACCCAAAATGAGCTGGGCCCTCCCACTGCAGTGATCAGTCAAGAGAATGCACTACAGACTTGCCTACAGGCCAATACTATGAAGACATTCCCTCTCTCCGCTGAGGTTTCCTAGTCCCACAAGACTCTAGCTTGTATCAAGTTGCCATAAAACCAGCCAGCCCAAGGATTATAAGGGACCTCCATGTGCTGAAGCATTGAGACAGCATTTTAAGGTCTGGGCCCTGATTCTTACACTAACCAAGGGTTTGGGGCTATCAGTGAATGGGGTCAGAATCCTGGCCCTCATACGTAATTAGTCCATACGTCTTTCAAGCACCCAAGACTCTACACTCAGTTTCCTGAATGCTTGCTTTCATTGTGTTGTTGATGTCACACATAGAGCAGGGGATGGTTAACTGCCAGCCCTGTGTCCTCAGATAGCTTGCCTATCAGTTTCGGCAGCTTATCAGCTCATCACAGGCACAGGAAAACTCCCATGCCCTACCTCCCCAGGAGGGCACCATCCTTGCTTCTGTGGATGGTGATTATCCTGGAGTCACACACTGCTGTGTGTTACCCGAAAATAAAATCACTGACTATAGGAGCCATGAGTTAACCGCCGATGCCTTTGAGAACCATGACTGTGGGGCATGTCTTTGTAAAGGGGTCATGAGAGACCCCAACATTCTTCATAGGACCATGGCTTTAAAACATTTCCCAATTCTGGCCTTCTGGGGAACTGGACAAGCTAAAGGCAAAATCCCTTGAAGACAGAGTTCCCTTTTACATTGAGCCACAAGCCAACCCTACATGTAACCTTAAGGAAAGAAAAGAATCAGTCAGGTGTGGTGGTGCACACCTTTAATCCCAGCACTTGGGAAGAAGAGGCAGGTGAATCTCTGTGAGTTTGGGGCCAGCCTGATCTACAGAGTGGTTCCAGGACAGCCAGGACTACACAGAGAAATCCTGTAAAAAAAAAAAAAAAAAGAAAGAAAGAAAGAAAGAAAGAAAGAAAGAAAGAAAGAAAGAAAGAAGAAGCCCCAGTATGTTTATTACATATGAGATGGAGAAATAGGGTCTCACAGCCATTTCAGCAGGTGAACAAAGCAGACTTTCTCCATTCTAGCTCAAGAAACTGTCAACAGGGAATTTGTGTGTTGTAACCTGAGAAGAAAGAGCCCTGAAGAGCCGTGCAGATAAGCCACAGTGCAGAGTTACCCTAAGCAGACAAACTGCATGAGAGAAGTCAGGCCCTCAAGTTGCAAAAGGACTTTGCTATCTCTGGCTATGGTCACCAACTCCAAGTCTCAAAAGACCAGATAACTTATAGGTTAAAGTAAGAAATCTGGGGGTGGAGTGGCTGATAGAAGTAACAGTCCAGTGACTTCTCTGCTGTCATCACCTGGTTATGGTGGCTATTTTTCCCCACAGATAACTAGTATTGCTTTTCCTGAAGCCAACAGACTTAGAATGGGTCATACCAATGACACATGTCGGGAGAACAGACGTATATAGAGAAGGAGGTGGGAGAATCGAGCACAGAGATGTACTCTACTCTGATGTGTCCCTGTTTCTGACTTGAAGTTAGGATCATGGGGCTTGAATGAGCTATCTGGTAACTCACCTTCTCGCTCTGTGTGGTGGCAAACAACCTCCAGGAACATGTGAGAACCTACAGCCCACATAGGTCCCACAATCCAATGTGTCTTTGTTTTGCCCTTTCCAGAAATTTTTGACTTGGAAGCAAATGAGCATGTGCAGAAGGCCATCAGTGATCGGCAGATGCCTAAAATTGAGTACCGGAAAATCGAGATGGAAGATTACAGTAAGTACCACATTTCTGCCCTTAGAAAGGTCAACAGAACACCTTGGAGCTCGTAGCAGCAAAAAACACAGGCAGAGCTCGTGATTTCTGTCCTCAAGAGATCAGGATGGAACCTCTCCTCAGGTCACCACATCTGGGAGAACACCTTCTGTCCTCTGTATTATGCTGTCTTCCTTGCTCAGTGTCTTGCCTCCAGATGCTGGCTGTGAACTAGTGAGAGGCATCTTGATACTGGAGAGATGCATGCAGGGAGTTCATTGTCATTGCCTGAGGCATTCTTGACACTGCTCTTCAGGCTTTTCGCTTTCACACTCTAGCCACTGGTTTGTTTCTTGAGTGCTGCCTTGGCTATGAGAACCATCCTGTTTGCTGGTACCAGCTAGCGGCAGCCAGCTCAAAACCTCATCTCTCAATCTGTGTGGCCCCCAATTCACCCTGGCTGACCCTGAACTCATAGCTGCCCATTGTCCTTAACCCTAGAAAGCCCAGTGTTCAATATCATCTCCATTCCTATCCTTTCTAGATTCTCTTGCAACTAGACACAGCACTGTTTAGTTAGCTGTTACTTAGACCCCCCCAAAACTAAAAGGTACCCCTAGTCATTCATTCAGATCTCTCTTGCCAACATCTCTGCAGTCATGGCCAGGCATCAATTCCTGGGAGGATTCTGCCTGATCCACAGTCATTGACAGAGCTCTGGCTGGAGAGGAGAAGGTGGCCAGGCTTAGGGGAAGCAGCTAAGACTCATAGGAGGAGCAGGTGGAACTATAGATACCTTGCAGGCATCTAGAAGTAGAGCCATCTCTAGAACACCTGCATCTGCTCTGGCTTGTCAGTGGAGCCAGTGGTACCGGACTGTTAGCATATACCCTTGTGTTCTGCAGCCTAGACAAGACGCAGCCACCTGCAGGCTGTACACTCCCAGGAGCAGGGAGCAAGAACCCCCAAGTGGCACAGTAAGATCACATAGTGAACACAGTAGGACAGCTCATTTACAACAGAAAGTAAATGGCGTGGGTGTTCAGAGAAGAACAGAGATTGAGCCAAATTGTGTAGGAAGGTCACCTGCACTGGACCGGGGGCTGTAAACCGTCCCTTCGGTGGGCTTTGGGTTGACGTAGGCATAACAGCATCATCCAGAGCACAGCTTAGGCAAGAATAAACATGCTTTAGGGAGCCCCCTGTGGACTCTGCCCCCACCAGACCCCAAGCATGGCATGACGCCACCAGCAGCTCACCAACAGCCCTTGTGGTCCATCCCAGACCACTCACCAAAACACCCCAGGTCCCTCATCAACTTGTGTGAGATCACACTACTTCCAGAAATGCTTGAGTTGTCCCTGATGTCCTGTAGGGAGCTCCATCCACCTCTGGAGTCAGGAACATGTGGAAGCTGGCTAGATTGTGAGTCCAGTTCCCTCCAACCTACCCCAATCCAGAGACTTCCCCTTGTCGAAGCTCTGAGAAAGGGACAAGGAAAGAAATGAAGGGAGAAGAAGGATTTAAAGAAGTGCACCTGCACCTGAGCCGTCTACTCCGGCCAAGAACTGCGTCTATGCTCTGGATATTGTCCCCAACATCCGCACTGACCTGCTGCAGCAGTCCTTGCCGCAGGCTTTTGTGGCTGGTTCCAGTGCATCTTGCCTCCCTGCTAGGACTCCTCTCCCTTGCAGTTCCAAAAGCCCCTTCCTCCTCATTGCTTCCAAAAGCCCCTTCCTCCTCATTGCTTCCAAAAGTCCCTTCCTCCTCCTTTCTCTGCCTATGGCTGTCATTACATCTTCACATTCTGGAAACTGACATCATCACCTTCCCTTAGGAAAGCCATTAAGCTAAGCTAGGAAGCTCGCTAGCACTGAGCCCTGCTTCCAGGCCTCCCCAGCACTGTGGCAGGAGAGGGTACCAGGGACCACCAAGTCCACCAAGGCCTGGCATGGGGAAGCCACCCTTTGGAGCAAAAAGTCTGAACCATGTTGATCCCCTTCCCTAGACCTCTTCACAGTTTTGTTTTTCATTTCCGCTGCCAGATAAGGCTTCTTGGGAAAGTAAGCATTGCACGGACATCGGACAGGCAACTACTTCCAAAGGTCCACCCCCGGTGTGACCACACCAGGTTTTGTGGCTATCTCTGTGATACCCTGCAATGCCTGCCTCTCTGCCAGTCCCTGAGCCAAGGATCCAATTTGCAAGCCATTAACAGTCAGGCTGAGTCAGTAATGAAAGGCTGTCTGGGAGCAGGCTGCCAGGGCTGGGGTGCGTCTGCAGTCACTGTGCTAGGAAGCCACTAATTCCCATTTAATTGCTGGGCCTTGGTAATCTGGGCTGTAGTTACCCTCAATAAACAAATTCCTGCTGGGGCAGTGAGGCTTGTTCTGGAGCTGGGCTGAACAAAGACACTGGTGTGGGATAATTTCCTGAGACTTGATTATTACCCCCTCCCAGTCTCATGCTACTGATGACCAAACCCAATGACCTTGGTGGCCACAAGAACAGCACAGCTACCCCAGCTCCTTCTCTAGGGTTCTGTCCTTGAGGGTCCAGCAAATAGGCAGACCTGCCTGGTGTGAACCTGCAAAGTCACTTGTCACGGTCGAGAGGTGCCCCTCCCCTCTCAATCCAGCACGCTTCTCGTTTCAACACACCCCTTCACCTCAGACTCTTCCTCTTCCAGAACAGCTGCTCACAAATATCCATCTGTTTGGGTTGGAGAGCTGGCTCAGCAGTTAAAAGCACTGACTGCTCTTCCAGAAGAGCCAGGTCCAATTCCCAGCACCTAGATGGCAGCTCATGACAGTCTGTAATTCTAGCTCCAGAGGATCCAACACTGTTCTCTGGCATATCTATGGGTATATGTGTGTGTGCAAAACACCCAAACACATAAAGTAAAAATAAACCTATCTCTGATGCATGGCTGACCCAGCCTTCAAGGGCTCTCCCTGTGTGGAATTCTGCCACCAGCAGGTACCTGTGAGCCCTGAGGAAGTACACACTTCTTGTGTGAAAAAGTGACATTTGAACTTCAGACCAGAGAGAGCTACAAGGCCAGTGACCTGCCCATGGGCTCACACCAAGTTGCTGTGGAAGCTCCCTGTGTGGACTTCCCTTCCCACCCCAGGGCATCCACAGAAATGCAGACACAGAACCAGGACACACAGTGGTTCAACCTCCTACCCAGCTGCCCCTGACCAGGCTGTGTTTCACCTGTCCCCAGACTTGCCAATGCAGATCCTGAAGCCGGCCACCTTCACCGACACGGCCCACTACCCCTTATTGCTGGTGGTGTAAGTATGACTGCCTCTTTCTTTCTCCGGGTGCCTTCTTGGGACTCAGCTGTGCAGGGCAAGGGGATGGTGAACTCTTAAAGGGAGAAGTAGGATAAATGATACTGCTTGTTTGGTTCTTAAGATAGGGTGGTTTGTCAGCAAAGGATGGATTCTTTCTGTAACTCCAGAATCTGCCCCACAGAGGTAGAAATACAGTAGGGGCACCCAGGTACCAGTGGTCTGTTTCTTATCACTGTGGCGAGATTATGAGAACATTGCTGTTCTTGACAAGTATATAGGACCATGGTCCTATAAGACTGCATCATCTAGTGACATCTTCGTACAGCTCAGCTTGACGTTCATACCACAGCCCAGCCAAACGACACAGTCCTCACAACACATCCCTGCACTAACTGCATGACAATGACGCAAGACCCACTCGCCCTTATCTGTCTTCACTGAGCCCAGCCCTGTCCAGCACAGGCCATTTCCCATGGTATACATTTCTACTGGGAATGCTTTTGAAGCCACAGCCTGGGGTCTCCAATGGAGAAGGAAAGAGCCTACCCTCCTCACGTGAGAGCTGCAAATGCCTGCTTCCAGAAGAGAGTGACACCTCATTCTTCAAACTGGGAAAGTCACTGCTCCAGCAGCCTGTGTGCTGTTTCTTCCAACCTAACCATAAAGAAGGTTTCTAAGTTAACAAGCCACTGGAGGAGTCCCACATCCTGGGCTCTCAAATGGCAGGCATGGGGATGGGAGCAGACCAAGGTGTGTCAAACCCCAAGCAGACAGGAAAAGTGTCATCATGTTGGAAATGCTCACCAGAAGAGTTCAGGAGACATAAAGTGTTTGCCACACCAATACAAGGACCTGAATTCTATCTCTAGAAATTATACTTTTAAAAAGCCAGGCATGGTTGCATATCCTGTAAGCCCAGCACTGGGAAGCAAACAGGAATGCCCCTGGGCCTCCCTGACGTGGCCAGTCTAGCCTACTTGGTTGAGTTCCAGGCCAGTGAGAGACCACGACATTACAAAACAAGTCACATGGTGCCTGAGGAATAACACCAGAGTTGACCTCTGGCCTATATATACATGCGTGCATGCACACGCACACGCACACACACACACACACACACACACACACACACACACACACACTCATCCTTGAGATGTCTAGAGTGCCATAGAAATCTCTGAGGGGTATGTGAATGATTCCTGGCTCACCTATCCTAGACAGCAGAACCCAAGGCAAGGAGTGGGCATAGGGTACCAAGTAAAGGGAAAGACTCGTAGGAGAAACCTTCTCAGATGTGGTTCTTCCCAGCCATAATGAAGCATGCTGAAGACCTATCTCTCCTAGGGATGGTACCCCAGGGAGTCAGAGTGTGTCAGAGAGGTTTGCGGTGACCTGGGAAACCGTGTTGGTGAGCAGCCATGGTGCAGTGGTCGTCAAGTGTGACGGCCGAGGAAGCGGCTTCCAGGGAACCAAGCTCCTGCATGAAGTACGAAGGCGCCTGGGATTCCTGGAGGAGAAGGACCAGATGGAAGCTGTGAGGTGAGCAACCATGAGGACAGGGATGGGGCAGGGAAGATGGTGGGGATGCTCTCAGCAGGGGCTGCACCTTGGGCATGTCAGCTGCTGCTGCTGCCGCCTATACACACATCCTGCACTGGCCCTCACAAAGCTCTGTCTCCAGGGAGACGGCCAGCAGGAGTCTCCTGAAGGCTTCCATACTGGCTTCCACACAGCTTCCATATTGAACTGATCTAAGCAGAGTCAGAGGCCAAGACTGAGCTGGGTCTGTGTATTAATCACTTTTATTATCTCTGCGGCCAAGTCCTCACAAGCAGCTCTTCCGGGAGGAGAGGTTTATCTAGGCTCACAGTTTGAGAATATCCTACAGTGTTCATGGTAGCAGGAACCTTGGCTGGGAGTCCTCAAGTCTCACTGGGTCAGGAAACAGAGAGGAGGGAAGCGTGGCTAGGCAATAAGCTTGAAGGCCCACCTCCCAGGGGCCCACTTCCTCCAGTGAGGCTTTACTTACTAAAACCTCCCAAAATATGCCACCAGCTAGGGACACATGAGCCTGTGGGGAACATTTTATACCACTGCAATCTGCCTGGCTTCTCTATGCTATGGCTTCTGTGGTTGGCTGTGTAGTCATCTCCAGAAAGAGAGAGGGGAAGGGAGGGAGGGAGGAAAACCAGAGAGAGAATGTGAGTGGGGATGTGGCAAAGCCAAGGGGTCTCCTCACTACAAAAAAGAGGACCCTGTAAATATATGGGCAGCTGGACAGAAATGCCCTCTGGACTCTAAGCAGTGGCCTGTTTCCAGTTCTTACCCTTCTCTACATGCTGTCACCAAGTCAGTGAGCCCCACCAAGGGCCACCAAGAAGAAAAGGAGCTCAGTACCAAGGGGCATGTGCTCAAAACCATGCTTTACAATGTCCCCGAAATTTTAAAGGAGCATGAAGAACCCGCCCGAATCTAACAGGCCTCCAGGATCACTCGGGGCGGGGGCGGGGGGGCGGGGTTGCAGCACCCAGGACTGTGAATGTGGCTGTGCACTGAGAATGAAGGGAAAATAGTCCCACTGCCCTGCAGAAATACAGGCTTCGAAGGACAAGGCAGAGCCATGCGACATAGGCCATCCTAGCTGGTGTGTTCATAAGCCTGGGTATGACGGGACAGTATGGGGCTGACTGAGTTCCCACGTGTGCTGGAGACTGCAGCTGGTCGACACCCCACACCCGAAGCTCCAAAACTTCCAGGAGAAGTCTTGACTGGCTTTTCAAACCATGTTTTTTATGGGTCACAAAGGACCTTCTTCGTGGAGTATTAGCTGCCTTTATGTCACTACAATCAAAATGCTGAAGGAAAGGACTCAAGAGTGGAGAGGTTTGCTTGGCTCACAGTTTCAGGAAAGTCAGTTTGTCCTGGCAGGGGAAGCATGCCAGGGCTCCTGTCTATGGTTGATCTTCATCTGGTGGTAGCTCAGGAAACAGAGCTAGACTGGAACCGAGGCTGAGCTACAACCTTCAGAAGCCTGCCCCTGCTACTTCACTCCCACCTCCTAAAGGTTCCACGGTTTCCCCCACACAGCCCCACCACCCAAGGAGCAAGTGCTCGAGACTCAGAACATGAGCTTGCAGAGGAGAGTTCACATGTAAGCCACATCAGGGAGTGTGAGCCAACCAAAACAGACAAGACGATGTCTTCAAATCCCATGCATCTTACAGACAGAAATCACACGGGGCTGGAGTGATGGCTCAGAGATCAAGAGGCTCGGAGATTAAGAGCGTTAGCTGCACTTCCAGAAGACCCAGGTTCAATCCCCAGCACCCTCATGGTAGCTGGTAGTTAAGAATTGTCTAGTAAGGCCAGTTCTGGGGAACCCGATGCCATCTTATGACCTCTGAGAGTATTACATGCATGTCATACACAGAGAAAACTTCCATACACACAAAATAAGAAGGCATAGGCAGGAACATCTCAAGAGCCCAACCATCATGGAAGGCATGTGTGTGAGGATGCTTTTGACAGAAGTCAGCTCAGCAACACACACATACACACACACACACACACACACACACACACTTGTATTTGCCTTTAAGGAAAGGAACCTTGTAGGCCTTGTAGGCTCTGAAGGTCCACAAAGACAGCCGATCCCAGGATTGGAGCTCCAAAGACCAGTAGTGTCAACGGGATGCAGGCTCTGCCCATCTATACTGCCAATCTGGACAGCCTCACTCCGAGTGACTTTTCTCAGCTGAGGGGAGCCATGACTATGATAACATCAGCTTCCATGGTCTTTCAGTGTTACTAACTGGTCAGGACAACAGAAAACACTTCCAGAAACTTCCGGAAAAGAAGAAAGAACTCCTTGACTCGAAAGCTGCTGAGTAACCTTCATTTCATCTCCCTGGAGTTAACCCTGCGTGATCCAGAACCAACACCAACAAGAAATAGCTATTTTTCTATTGATTTCTAATGATTGCAAGGCTCAGCATCATGAGCAAGCAGCTGTATCATCAGACAGGGACACGAAGCTGGCTTTCCAGGAGACCAGGTGGCCCTGATTCTGGCTGTGGGATAATTCCCGTCAGAGGAAGGACTGGGACAAATGAACACTGGCTTCTCTGTCTGTAGGGAGGAGGAGCAGGTGACTGTCAGTGACCCACAATACACAAGACAGACTTCCCAGGGAAAGTGAGGGGGCGTCTCAACAGGCTGGGGTTAGAGGGGGCTCCCAG
This sequence comes from Dicrostonyx torquatus, assembly GCA_028555095.1. Classification (NCBI taxonomy): domain Eukaryota; kingdom Metazoa; phylum Chordata; class Mammalia; order Rodentia; family Cricetidae; genus Dicrostonyx; species Dicrostonyx torquatus. Next base: position 2,843,859 of record JAQHUG010000159.1, read on the forward strand.
GAGCCATCGTGGGAGAACTGTCCTTGCCTCTTGCCCTCCTGCCTGGTCCCCTTTCCTGTCTTCTCCTGTACTTACTTCATCCCGTCTTGCTTAACTCGTCCCACTGAGGCGCAGTGTCTCTTCCCTGACGGAGAGCCCTGGAGAAAGATCAGGAATCCTTGAGACTCAACCTGTGAGCCTGTGGTCCCTGGAGCCACTTTCCTGGAGCTCAGGGACAAAGCACTGATGGCTGTTTTCATCCATTCTTCATAAACAAGGAGTAGTCTCTATAGCTAATCAAAACCAACAGCAAACATGCTCTAGAGAAAAACCAGTGATGTCCCGTCTCAACCTTAGGCGCTCACAGAACCAGAGCCCAGGAATGGCTGTAAGACTTGGCAGATTTTCAGTGTGGAAGGAGGAGACCGAAGCCATTCCATCATGCTAACTCCCCAAAGCTCCCTAGCTCGGGATGCCTTCCACCTGCTCATAGACCCCTGGAGCCCTGGATATAAAGTCCCTTGTAAGGTCACATAAACCAGCACCTTGCTAGAGAAGGGAAGGTGTAAGGTGGGCAAAATGGACAGGGCCTCTGGGGCTCCTTGCTGCTCCTAAGGCTCAGCTGGGCACCTAGAAGTTCCCCAGAAGCTTCATGAGGGGTACGTTGCATTTAGAATGTAAACAAAGTGAGCACCAAATAAATAAATAAATAAATAAATAAATAAATAAATAAATAAATAAATAAAAGGAATAAGCAGCTGCATTTAGAATCCCAGGATCCTTTCTAGTTTGAAGAGGTTCTTCAGGCTAGTCAACATGGTGGTGGACTATAGGCTGTAGAGGAGCCCCACCTAGATCTCACTCCGCTCTTCCCTCGACCTGCAGGACCATGCTGAAGGAGCAGTACATTGACAAGACTCGGGTGGCTGTGTTTGGCAAGGTGAGTCATGCTGTCTTCTGCCAGGGCCTCTGGACCCTGGAGGGTAGAACTGTGTCTCACCACTGTCAGCTTCCTTCTGAATCACTGAGGTCACCTTTGGCCTTGGGGAGAGAGAGAGAGAAAAGAGAGAAAGGGAGAGGTTAATGACTGCAGCATTGTGGGGAGAACCTATCTTTAGCCTTTGTCACATGACCTAGAAGGAGAGAAAGCAGGTCAGGCCCTCATCAGAGAATTCCATTGAGCTCCTAATTTCTTCCTTGCTGAGCCTGGTGAGCTCTGATGGACACTCCAGGAAGAGGAACCAGGAACCAGGATGTGGACAACTTCCTGTGTGAAACCACACTAATCCCCACCTTTGCTCAGATGGGAGGAAGACTGTGGGTTCCCTGTGGCTAAACCAGAGCAGTTCCCACCTGGAAGCTCATGGCAGAGCGTCAGCTGCCCATACAGGCTGCAGTGAAGGCCCAGGGATGGGAATTAGGTCTCCAAGGGCTACTTGTAAGGTGTGCTAGGCCACCCTCCCTTCCTCAGGCCACCTAGACTAGAGACAGATAGCCAAGAGCTCATGGCTGCGCATCTCTTTCCTCGTGGAAGCCCCACCCCTTCAGAGGAGCCCTGCAGTCAACATCAGAACATACCCCACAGACTGGTGAGCTGTGTGCACTGGGGTACCAATGGTGCCATATGGGAGACCCCAGAAACAGGCAGAACAGAGCCTGTTTCTGTTCATGGCTCTCACCTAATATCTGACAAAAAGCAACTTGAGGGAGAAAGGATCTATTTTGGCTCCTAGCTCCATGATGGGGGAGGCATGGCAGCCATGATCGTGGGAGTCTACGTTACATCTCTGAGAGTAGGGGGTCAGGAAGCAGAGAAAGCAGAGGGACTGTGGCCAGAGGTAGAGTTGGTTGTGACCTTATTATCTTAACTGAGCTAGGATCCCAAAATTTTTTCTTATTTAAAGAGAGTGTGCATGGCCCAATCAATGCCTGCCAGCTAGGCCCATGTCCAAAAAGCTCCATGGTGTCCTAGAACAGTACTACCAGCTGGGGTCTCATGTTCAAAACATGAGCCTGTGGAGTCACTTCATCTGAGCTTCAATCCACCTGAGCACCTGTGGAGGTGAGGCCACAGGGAGAGTCGCCAGTGGGCTCCCCTCAGAGGCAGAACAGAGCCTCAAGATAGCCCTGAGGCTTGTTCTAGACACTTCTGCCTGTGAGCAGCCCAGGGCTATAGATCACTGATAAACTTACCTGGGCATCACTAGACCCCTTAACTCTCACACCCCTGACTTCCCAGCACCGCAGTGGCAGAAGTGAGGGGGCCACTGAGGGTATCTTCATGAATTTCACTCTCCCCAAACATAACAATGTCCATCTAGAAGGAGAGCTATCCTGGCTCCTTCCTTTGCCTCAGACAGTAACACCCACTGGGACCGTGTCACTTTCTCTGGCCACAGCAGGCCCAGGGTCATCCGATTGTCAGTGGACTTTATCCGAGAGTGGCCAGCTGGGCTACACAATAAAGTGTGGCATGTGGGGAGGGAGCATGCGCCTTCAGATGCATTCCTTTCCCCGTGGCTAGAGCCAGGCAAGCCGCAGCTTGGGTTACTTGCCAGATCTTTGCTTTCCTGTTCTGCCCCAGGTCTGTTTAGGTTTTGTTTGGCTTTGTTTAAACGTATCTTATACAGAGTTTTGTGAGCCTCCAACTCAGTTTCCCCACTTGTAAACAGAGACTGCTTTTCATTTCCTCGTCATCCAGACCCAAATAATCACACAAAAAAATGTATTAATTACAGCATTGTTTAGCCAATGGCTCAAGTGTATTCCTAGCTAGCTCTTATATTTTAAATTAACCCATTTCTATTAATCTGTGCATCACCATGAGGCTGTGGCTTACCAGTAAGGTTCTTGCATCTTTCCCCTTTGGCAGCTACATGGCATCTGACTCTGCCTTCCTTCCTCCTCTATGTCTGCTTGGAATTCCCACCTTGCTATATTCTGCCCTGACATAGGCCAAAGCAGCTTCTTTATTAACCTATAGTAATATAACATATTCACAGCCTACAGAGGGAAATTCCACATCATCCACTTCCCTTCTCTCTCAGGGCCCCCAACACAGGCTGTCAATTCTTTATTAGTATTATTATACCATATGTCTCTCTCTGTGTGTGTGTATGCATGCATGTGTGTGTGTGCATGAGCGCATGCATGCGTACACGCACGCACATTATGACATAGTTAAGGAGATAAGAGAACAACTTGTAAAAGTAGTTCCTTTCCTTCCACCATATTGATCCCAAGATCAACTCAGGTTTTCAGGTGTAACAGCCTGTGCCTTCACCAACTGAGCCATCTCAGCAGCCATCATCTCAGGTGCCATCAACTGTTTCAGTACTTTGGCATTCTGAGACCTTTGCTCTTGTTTCATGAGACGTGTGATTCTGTATGCAGCCTGGCTCGTGTGTCCCTTCCTCACACAATGAGGGCATTTAAGGCCAGAGAGCACTGTGCAGCAGTATCTGCTCCACACACACAAGAGGATGTCTGTGAGCTGTATCCTGAAACCTCTGGCCAGAGGCTGTAGGCCACCATGCAAACTGTAACTGTCCTGAAGATCCACTAGGAAAAAATGCTCAAAAGAAATGCAGAATAACTTGGAGAAACATGTACAGTCCACTGACAAACAATACTGCTTCCTAGGAAAAGGTGTGCTGAGTGCCATGGTGCACACCTATACCCCAGACTCAGGAGTCTTAGATAGGAAGGATGAGAGTTCAGGGTCAGCCTGTGCTAAATAGTAAGGTCCTGTCTGCAGAAGGACGAGGAGGACAAAGATGAGGAGGAGGGAGGGGAGGAAAGGAGGGAGGGAGGGATGAGAAAAGAAAAAAGAAACTGAAAGAAAAACTTCAATTAAAGATTCTGACAAGCTGGGTGGTGGTGGCACACACTTTTAATCCCAGGACTCAGGAGACAGAAGCAAGAAGAGGTCTGTGAGTTCAAGGCCAGCCTGGATTACAAAGTGAGTTCCAAGGCTACACTGAGAAACCCTGCCTAAAAAAAAAAAAAAACAAAAAACAAAAAAAACACTACTACAATACATTATAATATAACAAACTAGACACACTATCAAACCAATGGGGAACTTGGTATGATGTGATTGTCACCCAGGCTTCATCAGTTATGAGGTTCTCCACACCCCAAGTTGCCATAGTCAGCACACTCAGGTTTGCACATTCATGCATGCATAAACACGCACAACACACACATACACATTCATATAGCTACATGTTCACATACACTCTCACACATACATGTTTATACCACGTCAACATTTACACATTTGTACATATGCATTCACATATGGGCTCACATGTGCACACAAGTAGACAGGCTCAGAATGCCCATTCATATGCATACAACTGTATTTTCAGCTGTATTCCCATACATGTAAGCACACATGCCTGCATGTTCTTATGTTCCTTTGCTTATATGGTCATAGATATAGATAGATAGATAGATAGATAGATAGATAGATAGATAGATAGATAGATAGATAGATACTCACAAATGTTCCCCTCTCTCTCTCTCTCTCGCTCGCTCGCTCTCTCACTCTCTCTCTCTCATACACCCACTTACATACACCTTCTGCAGCCACATTTGTCCCTAGTTCTCTCAGCCCATTCATGCTCAGGGGATCCATCCCGTTCCCCTTGACTTTTCTCAGCAGACTGTAATACTTGGAAGGTGCCAGACAGTGATGGGGTACAGCTGCAGCTAGGAGACCCACACCCAGCAGTCAGGCCACATGAGTGCTAAGGGCTCACCCTACCTGCAGGGCACACATACGAGTTTCATGAAGCCCTGGGCTGGGTGGCATGAAGGCCTGTTCTCCACACTGTCACTGAGCTCTGCTTCAGCTTCTGTGGGATGCACAGAGACAGGCACTGGCTGTAGATGAGGGAGTGGAAGGGAGGCTGAGCTGGAATGCTGGACACCAGCTGGACACCAGCCTCCCTCTGTCACCATCCTAGGCAGAGGATGTGGTCTCTATGATCGCATAGAGGATCTCTGTGTCATTAGGCATACTTATCCCAGGTCTCTGGGCACTGGGTGCTGAAGAGGGGGAGACTGAGTCACACAACATGGAACCTGGAAACTAGTGTCTCATCTATCGCCCAACAAGGATATTTAAAGCTCAGATCTTTGAAAACCTACATGAACACATACATATTAGGGGCTGGCCTTCATGGGCTGAGGCTAGTTTCCTACTGAGTTGTGGAAAGTGACCCCACCCCTTCCCTCTTCTTTTTTCTTCTATGTCTCCTAGGATTATGGTGGTTACCTGAGCACTTACATCCTCCCAGCCAAGGGAGACAATCAAGGCCAGACTTTCACCTGTGGCTCGGCTCTCTCTCCAGTAACAGACTTCAAACTCTATGGTAATGGCCTTGATGAGACCCAAGGTAGAGCTTGCAGCATAACCCCACCTTTCCCTTCAGCGCCCCTGTGCCCAACAGCAAGCACACCCAGTGCACAGTGACCCCCTGGGGTAGGAGGGAAGTCTCTAGCCATTGTTTGGAGTGAAGGTGGGTCCGTTCATCAGTAGGCAAAGATCGCTCTCCAAAATCCAAGGCCAGCTCACAGTAATGACTTCAGAAAAGCCTGTGCCTACAAGTGGGGAGGAGGCAGGTAGCAATGCCTGGGCCATCTTTCTTCTGCTGCAGGAATGTGTACTGGGCAAGTACAGAGGGGAAAGAAGGGAGGAGAGGCGGGTGCTTGCACACGCTGGTGATGGTGAAGTTATTACTACTCCCGGGATATGGGGGTCTGAATAGCTGGGCTCCTCTGCCTGCCTCCATCCAGGTCCACAGCTGGCACCTGGCCATACTTCTTTGTGCAGAGCGAAGCTTCCCATGAGCAGAACTAGAGCTGGGGGATGGGCCATCAGGATGACTTGTTGTGGGTTCCAAACAGACCTGAGATGACCTAGGGTGAGAGAGAGCCATCTGCCCAAGCAGACATGGTCCCTGCCCTACACAGTTGTCCTCTCTTTCTCATCCACCCCTTTCTCTGGCAGTGCGTGGCTTGGTGATACTCAACACAAAGCCCTAAGTAGCCCTGAAAAAACACATTCTGTTTAATTCTCCAAGGCACCAGGCTCTGAGACCCCATATTAAGTGATGACAAGAATCAGGGGTCTTCTTGTCTTAAGTCTGCTGCAGTACTGTGGGAACTGCTCTTTTCCCTGTGTCCCTCCTGAGGTCCATATACCCTTCTTTAGCACTTGTAAGCCCCAGGCAGCAAGGCTAGAGCTGGGAGGGTGCTGCTCTAGCAGCCTCTGAGGAGCTCATGACACAGGGTATCACAGCTCTAATGCAAATGACTTTGCCCTGGCCATTAGATTGCTCCTGGTCCAACTCCAGAGTAACCTTCCCATGGGAACATATGTGTTTGTGTTGGATTGTTCAGTGAGACTCTTTTTTTTTTTTTGGTTTTTCGAGACAGGGTTTCTCTGTGGCTTTGGAGCCTGCACTGGAACTAGCTCTTGTAGACCAGGCTGGTCTCCAACTCACAAAGATCCGCCTGCCTCTGCCTCCCGAG
>JAQHUG010000159.1:2850650-2866297 GCA_028555095.1 Dicrostonyx torquatus
CCTGGCAGAACAATGCTGTGGGAGCACTGCCTCCTTCTCCGTCACCTGGCACACATCAGGTGTGCAGAACCAGGATCTAAGCTACTTAGAGAAATTCACTAGGAATGACACATTTAAACATTACACACACACACACACACACACACACACACAGTGTTTGACTCCCTTGCCGTGATATAGGAGATTTAGGAGACAGCTTTTAAATCCCAAAATCTTAAGTCCAGTATGGTGGGTGGTGCATACATTTAATCCTAGTACTTGGGAGGCAGAGAGAGATGGATGTCTGTGAGTATGAGGCCATTTGGGCTTACACATCCAGTTTCTAGACCTGCTAAAACTACATAGTGAGACCTTGTCTCAAAACAAAAGGAAAAAAAAAAGCTTAGCATTTTCTATGCAAATAGTAGGGAAATGCCCCCCCCTGCAGCCTCATGCCTTCCATCTGGGCTCTGCCCCATTGGAGCCCTTGAAGACCAAGGATGACCCGGTCCCTTTGCCTCCGTACAGCCTCTGCATTTTCCGAGCGGTACCTTGGCCTCCATGGACTCGACAACAGAGCATATGAGGTACGTTTGGCATAGCTGCTATTTGGCAAGACAGGGATCCAGGTGAGGCTGATCCATCTACTCTTCCCCGTCCTCCCACCTCTCATCCCCACCCACTCTCCCTTCCAAAGGGCTGGGCCTCTCCACCATCACAACCTTGGGATCATCTTCTCACTGCACTGAGCCTGATTAATGTGGCCTCTGTAAGCTCCTCTGTTCTCCTGATTGGCTCCCCACATCAAGGCCAGTTCCCCTTTGGGAGGGTGAACTATGCACTGTGTTTCTTACTACATCCCAGCCATCTTGTTGTCTCAGAGTGTTATACACAGCACGTCATCAGCTATGCACAGGCAGAAAGCAGTGTCATGCAGGACTCTGCCTGGACAGAGGAACAAGCCGGTTCAGTGTCGCTGGGAGACATGATGGCCCTCTAAGGCCACCTCTTCTCGAGAAGTCCCTTCACTTTCTCTCTCCTTTCCCCTACTCTAAGGGAATTGCTGTTTTCCCATGACACAGGCAGCCCAGCTCTCCAGGGCCTGGCATTTCCCACCATTTCCCTTAACCCCTCCATCAATGTTCCCACCCCCCACCTGCTCCCTAGCCATACCCCACAGCTAACCCTGTCCTCTTGCCCCACACACGCAGATGACCAAGCTGGCACACCGAGTGTCTGCGCTGGAGGACCAGCAGTTCCTGATCATCCATGCCACGGCTGACGGTGAGGACAGAATGCCCCCCCCCAAATCCCCTAGTGCTGAAGGCCCCCTGGGTGGTGATGTGAGTTTTGGCAAATGTTTGTTTCTGTTTTTCTTCTACAGAAAAAATCCATTTCCAGCACACAGCTGAGCTCATCACACAGCTGATCAAAGGAAAGGCCAATTATAGCTTACAGGTATGGGATGCTCCCTGCGAGGTGTGGTACTTAGAGCAAGGTGGCCCTTGCCGTGGGGACAGGACCAAGTGGGGTCCACATCATATCATACCAGTCCCCTCCAGCTGATAGCAGCTCAGCTCTGTATCCAAGCCACCACCATTCCACCCACCCCCACCCCACATTCCATCTCTAAGCAGAGAAGATGGCCAAGCCAACACATGCAGGCCCTGGCAGTGTGTTGTAGGTATGGGGAGGGCTGGTGTCCCAGCATGGGTGGCTATTGAGCCTTCTCTTTCTGACTCTCTCTGGGCAAAAGCCCTGTGAATGCCCCAAGCTCCTCTACTCTCTGTGACTGTGATCAAACACTGTCCATCCCAGAAAACAAACCCACGACGGGCTTCACTGGCATTCACTCCTGCCTCTTCCCAGCAACTCACAGGAATGATGCTGGAAACTTCTCCGGTTTCCTTCTTGTGCTCTGGCTCCTTTGATAAAACAGTTATAACGTCACCGTCTTTTAAATTCAGGGGCAAACGTCACCCTAACTCCCTCAGAGAGTGTCTGTCTGGTTTCGATCACTATCTGCCTCTGCAATCAGCATCCAATGACCTTGAGTGAGGAAGGGGCTTTGGCCTGAAAGTTGTTGGATGGGGTGAATGGCTTGGTTACATTACATTTCAGAGTGTGATACACTCTGGATTTGTTAAGTCTACTCCACATATCATAGCACCTGTGCCTAGGAAAGGACCCACCTGGGGCCATGCATGCCAACACAGCAGTTTCCCTCACAGACACTCAAGAGTCTGCAGTCATGACAATCTCCAGGGGCGAGCACAGGAACAGGGGACAATGCAAGAGGGGTGGCATACCCCTTATTGCCTTCTTGCAACTTATGAGCTGAACGTACATATTCCAGGCTAATGATGTCATTTAAAAAATAGAGATGAGTATTAGTCTCAAAGGCATGGAAAGAACACAGGACTCAAAATGAGAATGGGCTCAGATATAGAAAGAGTAAGATTCCAAATCACACTTGGCTTTTCATTCTGCGTGCATGCAGGATCAGCACAGTGCCTCTAGAAGACGGGTTATGTCATTGCACTGGCCATCCACTAAAGACCCACTCTACCTGGCGTGCCTGTTTATCAGCCCTCCATTGTCACATGCCTTGTCCTAATGCCTTGGGGTACTATAGTATTCAGTTCTCACAAGAAACAATTATGAGCCAGAAAACTATTCAGTTTTCCTTCCCACATTACCTGGACCCAAGGCGCAGCTGATTGAGTGTAAACCAAGTCAGCACGTATGGGTTCAGAGAGGAGGAAGCCTGGGGCTGATTCCCATCCTCGAGAACCACTCAGCCAAAAGTCAGTCATTCTCTCTCTCTCTCTTCCCCTCCCTCTCTCCCTGTGTGTGTATGTGTCTTTCTGTATGTTTCTCTATCTCTTTCTCTCTCTCCCCACCCCGTGTGTGTGTGTGTGTGTGTGTGTGTGTGTGTGTGTGATCCTTGGTCTGTGACCTTGTAGTTCTTATATTTTTGGTTGTAAGCCTGGCCTTTAGCGGCTGAGTCATCCCTCCAGGCTGACCTTGTACTTCTAAGTGTGAACCCAGGCTGCAAAGTAGAGAAAGTAGCTCTGGCCAGAAGGTCTGCCAAATGAGGTGTTTTCTGACTTACTCAACCAATCCTCACTGCATCCACTCTCTTGGGGAGGGGAATAGAGATGCTAAGGGAGAAAGTTCTGGGCAGATGGGTAAGTTTTCATGATCTGCCAGGGCTGCAAGAGCCCTTCTACCTGGTACAGAAACAGAGCTCCCCAGAGGAAAGGGCGCTGCTGCTGGGACTCCCGTGGCTAAGGGATTCATGCTCCAGCTGGGATTCAGTGTGTGGAGCATGGCTTTTCCCATGCTGCATATTCTCCATGCCTCCAGGAGTCCCTCTAGCAGATGAACTGCCGAGGAGTAACCTCGTTCTTCTCCCTTCACAGATATACCCAGATGAAAGCCACTACTTCCACAGCGTGGCACTCAAGCAGCATCTGTACCGGTCCATCATCAACTTCTTTGTGGAATGCTTCAGGATCCAGGACAAGTTACCCACAGCCACAGCAAAAGAGGATGAGGAGGAAGACTAATCTTGCTTGAGACCTAAGCACAGACATGGCTCTTTCTACAACAATATGCAACTGAGGAACCCTCCCCCGCCACCACCCTCCCTCCAAGGGCAGTGGAAGTGGGGGTGTCGGCGTTCCATAGCATGTGTCTCGATACTGAAGGCCATTTGGTGGGGACAACAGCTCCGGTGGAAACAAGTCACCACATAGCCTGGAACAACCCCCTCAGCAGCATCGCCTCCTCCTGGCCCCCAATGACTGGCACATCCCATGTCCCCTCCCCCCCGAGGGGACAAAGTGAAGGACAGATGACAGTGAGGGCACACTTTGAGCCCAAGAAAACCAGCCCTAACGTCTAAGCTTTCTCTCTGTAGCATTGAGACCCGCCGTCTGCATTCACGCACTGCATCTGTGCTCTCAACTGTGAGTCCTGTCTGGCTTCCAGTCAGACAGAGCTGTGCCATGGGAACAGGACAGCATGGTTGTCTCAGCAGTGTTCATACATGCCTGGCCCCTTTCTGTGGTTAGAAGAGCCCCCACTGTCCCTATCTGCACCCAGAAAACAGGTCTTTTATGTACAAAGTAAGACTCTAACTCTGCCCATGGTTAACCTTGTAGAATTACTTTGTATTTTTCTATGGTTTTAACTGGACACCCCACTGTCTCTGCCCCTGGACTGTCTCACTCTGAGTATTCTTTCTTTCTGTCTTTTGTTGCTTTGCTATGCTTTCCATGTTGTACTTGTTTGGATAAAGAGATCATTCTGGAACACCTGCTGTCTCTGTTAGACTTGGTGGAGGTATTGCAGACACCAAGGACTCAGAGCACCCAGCAGCACTCACTAAAAGCTCATCGGTCAAACCTTCTTCCCCCTGAGGGGAGCTGGGACTCACCTGTGGCTCCACCATCCATCACATGTGTCTTTAAAACTGCTACTCTCTCCCCCCGCGATCAGTTGTCTGCTCTTTCCAGGTGACATTAGGCTAAAAATCACAAGACAGAACGTTGGTTCCACTCTTAGGTCTGCTGAGTAATAAACCGGACCAGGTCATCACCAGCTGCCCCAGGGCTGGCTCCTCCCTCCGGCTCTGACAGTGACGTCAATGAGCCCCACCCCATCTCAGTAGCCTTGTAAGATACACTACTGACCAGATGTGTGACCACTGTCACCCATGTATATTTCATTTCATTGTATATAAAGCAAGAAATGTGTGTCTGGCGTTGTGCAGTCCCCTCCCCCTCCAAGGCCTACCCTTGTGTTGAACTTGCATGCAGACACCTCTCTGGCTGATCTGGCCTGTCCAGAAGTGCTAGTTTGAAATATACCAATTGCCATTGCTTCCTTTCAAGATTTTTGACAACCTGTATGCCGGTACGAATCACCCCAGTTTCCACTCCTGCTGGGATGTCCTGAAACCCTGTCCTCAGAGATATGTCCATGTATTTTGTTTTAGGTTTTGGTTTTTTGTTTTGTTTATTTTTGTTTATTTTTTAATGTTTGGGGGTTTTGGTTCTGTCCACACGAGCTTGGAGCACTGGTTCTTGTTAGGTCTGTTGGAAGAGTTGCATCCTGGGGTTTTCCATAGGTGATGTGTCACACTGGTGAGAAGGGACCTCAGACAGACAGACAGACCATGCTTTCACTACTTCAACAGGCTCAGCTGACAGCAAAGCTCAGGAGGTCTGAAAGGGGGAGCCAGCTCTGGCTGCAAGGACAGGTTGGAGGGCCACGGGGATGAGGCATGGTAGCGTTTGTCATTCATGGAATAAAACATTATTTTACCACTCAGGTTGTTTTTTTTTTTCTTACTTTCCTCTACTGGCTCCCATTAGAAAGTGGGCTGGCTTCAAGACATGGTTTTTGCTTTCTTTCTTTGGAGTGGGAGGCGGGATGTCTTACAGTGTAACCCTGACTGCTCTGGAACTCACTATGGACCTCACCAGGCTGTCCTCGAGCTCAGAGAGCCATTTGCCACTGCTCCCAAATGCTGGGATTAAGTGTGTGCACCACCATGCCTGGCCTGTTTTGCTTTGTTAATGCAGGGTGGAGTTTGCTTTTCATTATGAGCATGCATCCTACAGAATAATGGGTCTTGTGACATTTTCATACATACATACATATAAAACACATTTTGATCATATTCACCCCACTGCCCTTCCTTGTCCTCTCCCACTGCTGCTGAACCCTTCCTTTTCTCAAATAGCCCCCCTTCTCTTTCATGCAGGGTGAACCAATGAATTTGACTAGGGGTACTCACATGACCATGGGTGAAGAGTTATGGGCAGTGACTATACCACTGAAGAAAATGTTCCTTCTCCTTCAGCCACCCTCCTCAGGGAGGGTGGGACTTCATACGCCCCTTCCATATCCATGATAGAATGTCAATGGGCCTAATTGTGTGCAGGTGACCACAGCTGTTGTGAGTTCCTAAGGGTGACAGACACATCCTGTCACAGGGACAGCATTCCCCAGCACTCCTTCCCCATCCTCTGGCTCTTCTAATCTTTCTTTGCATCTTAATGTTCCTGTACCTTAGAGTGGATGATATAGAGGTCCCATTTAAAGATGAGCACATGACAATCTCTTTTTCTCAGTACTTTGGGCATTATAGTGCCCACCGCAAAAGAAACTCCTCTGAACAAAGCTGTGAGTAGCACTGAATTATGGGTATAATCATAAATACTTAGAAGGCAACTTGAGGCACTCAGCACATCCATTAGCTACATACCACTAGCTTCCCACCAGGACCTCTGCCCTTCCCAGTCATGACTCTTGACCAGGTTCATAGTATGTGAATTCCCCCTCCAGTGGAGTCAGGCTCATATCCACTCAGAAAGTGGGTGGTCATCCCCATAGCAATCATGCTGCTATTACAGCAGTGGGCACAGCTTGCCTGGCAGGTTGCTAATCATGCAATGTCTGCAAATGGGGAAGACTACTGATGACACTTCTCCTCTAGCAGTCTGCATTCTGGCACTATAAAAAGCTAGCCATCAAGAAGGAAACCCCCGACTCGGCCCCAGCTTTATTTTCTCTGTGTCCAGAAACCAAACTGTGTGGCATCTTCAGCAAAACGTGTTTGAAATACTCATTGCTCTACAAATCTGATACATGGAAAGCCCTGAATACATCAAGTAAAATCCACATAGCATGGGGCTGAGCATGGTAACTCACACCTGACATCTTAGTCATATGACAAGTTCAAGGCCACACAAGACCCTGTATCCAAAAATGAGAAGATGGGAAGGAGGAGACTAAGAGAAGAAGGAGAAAGAGGAAGGGAAGAGGAGGAAGAAGAGGATGAAGGGGCTGGAGAGAGAGCTCAGTGGTTAAGATCACTAGCCATTCTTCCAGAGGAAGACTAGGGTGTGATTCCCAACACCCACATGGCAACTCACAACCATCTGTTACTCCAGTTCCAGGAAATCTAACACTCTCTTCTGGCCTCTGTGGGCACCAGGTATGCACCTGGTTCACATACATATAGGCAGGCAAGACATATAAATAGATAAAAATTAAATTGGAAGAAGGGAAGGAGAAGGAAGAGAATAGGAAGAAAGGGAAAAAAGATCAAATTCTTCCTGCTCACTGTCGGAGGCAAATGCTGGAAGATGGAGCGCTAAGGCCTGGAGTGTTGCCTAGGGAATGGAAGTCGGAAAAGGAACCCCCAAGTCAGATAGGCACCACCGTGTTAAGATTCAACAGGAAGAAAACTTTTAAAACCAGACTACTGTAACATGAAGGAGACGCTGCTCTGATTCTGGCCGCCTTCTAGGTGATGGTGCTTAGATAAATTATTTAGAGACATTGGGGCTGTCTCCAGCTGGGAGGCAGAAATTATAAGACTCAAAATCGGGGCAAGGCTGTGAGAGGAATCCTGTGTCATCTGAGTGTCATTTGCTGTCAGGCCTCCTGTGGACATCCTACTGCAATCTCCCTAAGCACCTGTTTGGAGGTTGAGATCCAAGGGCAGGGCCAGATGGGACCCCAACTTCCTAAGCCACAACTGTTTGTACCACGAACAAGTGCACAGGGCATTGTTCCTGTGGTAGGTACATGGCAGCCTAGGAAACACAGAGTCTGCTCCTAGCAGCCTAGAAGTGTCGAGGAGAAGACTTACAACAGAATAGATAGACTTCTACAAACTAGAAATGAAAACATGAGGAGGGGTGTGGCACTGTCAGGGAACCCCTGAAAAGGTAACATTTAAGCCTAGACGGAAGTCCGGTAGGCAATGAAAACACTTGGGAAGGGGGTGACAGCAGAGAATCTCCAGCCCAAGAGCCCCAGTGTTGTCAGAGTGAGGAGGAAGCCAAGGTGTAGGCAGGATAGGATCCTGGCCAGCAGAAGCCCCTCAAGAACATCCACCACAGCACCCTCTCACCTCAAGGGCCATAGCAGGCCTCTCTGGGGAACTCATTCAGATGGCATGGGTGTGATATCCACACCAGCAAGGCCGCCGGGAACCAGGAGGTCCAGGCCTGGCACTGCTGCTGAAGGGCCTTAGCATGGCTGTGCCGCCTCCTAGCCCAGCCCTCTTCCTGCTGCCCCCAGGAAGTCTAGAGTCACACACACTCTCTGCCTTCCTGGCTCAGCCACTGATCCAAGGTATCAGACAGGATCCTCGTGCCAGCCCCTGAGAAGTTTTCTGGGATCCCCCCAATGCTCACCTGCTGTGAGGGCCCTTACCACACTGGAGTGAGACCATGTGGCCAACAGTAGATGAGACTGTGTTCAGAGGCAAGGGCTCTACAGCTCCTGTGAGCTCCCCTTCCTTCCCTTGCCTTCCCTTTCCCACCCTCTTCTCCCTCTTTGCCTGGCTCTTCTGGCTTAATCTGGATAACTCAGCTGCCATCTCGTAAGGACACCCCCATGGTCCTGAGTCCCAGGCGGTGAAGAGACACCTAGACACAGGAGTGCACTTGAACACAGGTTCCCCAGCTCCAAGGCACTGTGAGAAGCCTGTGGTCCCTGGGACCAGCCTGATGCAGTCCTAAGAGTCCCTGAGCCAGAGACACACAGGAATGAGTCTGCTGCCTGACACTCAAACACAGACTGGTCTGAGCCTGCAAGTGCCAGGACCACACTTGCACAGACGATTACTCCAACCCTGACGCTTTGAGTCCCCAGTGCACAGCTGCTTCGTGGGACCCAGGGACTCCCTTGACCTGGTCCCAAGACACCAGAGGTCTTACCCACTGGGAACCTTCCATGCATATGGGTGGACAGTGAGAAAAGTTCTATGGCTGTCTGTAGGCCTTTCTGTCACCCTGGCTTGTCCTTCAATTGCAGGCAGTTTCTCCTGTGTCAGCCAAGCCAGCAAAGGCCTTGACATTCAGTTGTATAAAATGGCTGAATGTGTCTTAATGGCAGGCAGGGCCTGCTCCATATCAGATAATGGAATCTCGCAGCTCTGGTGCTGATCTGACAGCTGCTAGCAGCCACAGAGCCAGAGAAATGGCAGCCAGGCCCCGTCTGTATCATCAGTGTAAAGTCAAGCCATGGACTCCCAAGGTCGCCTAACCTGACATGCTGTAGCTCAGCTCGCTCTGATGTATCGTGCTTGCTAACTGGTATTTCTCCATCCAGACTGAATTCTCAATGTGCTCCAGAAACAGTGCCACACATGATTGTCACAGACAAGGCTGTGGCCATGGCAAGCTAGCTGCTCTGCTCCATCTGTGTCTTGTTCTCTGTCAGAAGCAGAAAAACCCTACAAATAACACATCAGATTCTACTAACTCCCTAACTCCATGGTAGTAGCCACCACAGTTACTCATCACCATCCTGAGTGGAGACTCCAGGTAATGCTTGTGGCTTCAAAATCCCACACGGAACAGGGCAACAACCACAGGATCCCTGTGGACACACGATGAGGGTGGCATACCCCTGAGGACCACTAGTGTCCTCCTCAGGGCCTAGAGGACAGTCTGCAGAACCTCTGTCACATCTACAGTGGACAGAGCTGCCTCAAAGTCTGTTTGCCAAGAAAATTCCTTCCGCATGTCCTGTCTATAACACTGCTCCTGGCCTTTGAGAGCACGGGCAGTCAGCTGACAGTGAGCTTGAGTTCTTCAAGGTAGGTCTCCACCTAGGAAAGTCAGTGGTCTATGGGCCCGAGCCTCCAGCCCGGGGATGGCGCGTGGATCATGGCAGGCATCCACCCTGGAGTTTGCTCACTGGTACTAAGTGTCTTCCAGGAAAAGGGCGGAGGGACCAATATAGGACCAGTGAGATGGCCCAGCAGGTAAAGGCGCCTGCTGCCAAGCCTGATGATGCGAGTTTGGTCTCCTGGACCAAAGGTTATCCTCTGCTTACGCATACATGCGCACATCCCAGATAAACAAAACCACCCACACAGGATGACCAACAGGCCCTCGGGGTCTGGAAAGTTGAAGTCTGCTAGGAATCACGGCTTCACCCTCTTGAGTCTCCTGGCTAAACCCTCCGAGAGACCTGCCACTGAGAAGGCCAGGGCCCAGTGTCACAGTAGGGACCTAAGTGCCAGGTGGCGAATCTGGCCTCCCTGGGCCTGGGTCTCAGCACCATGCTTGAACATCCCTCTGTCTCATCTTCATGATGAAATCTGATCATGCTGTCTTGATGGTTGCCCAGGGTAACACGGAGACTCGGCAACAAACAGTGTCTGAGCATTTGGGAAGCGGGAAAACTGACAGCTGAGTGGAGGCAAGAGAAGCATCCAGAGAGGCTTCCCACCATTCCAGAGTCAGGAAACTGCCTTAGACTCTGCGTGTCACCTCCTACCCGCACTGACCATCTGTACCCTCCGAGAGGTCTCCTGCACCAAGCCCCAGGCCAGATTCCTTAGCTCTCCTGAATGGCACAGCCCCCGCTTCAGATTCTTGATGTCTGGAACCATGAGACCACAAGTACCCAAGAAGCCACTTACCGCATCCTGCCCAGCTCCCTCCACAGGCCTGGCCGCCATATCCTAAACCTCCTGGAAAGGGGACAACCTGGAAAGCACATTGACCCAGTTTTCCAACCTATTTTCCTCCCTCCTTCCTTGGACCATCCCAAGACTCTGGGGCCTCAACCTCCATGCAGACCAGCCAAAGGCTGTCCTAAGATGGGGTGGATAGTCATGGTGTCTTGGGAAGCCTGAGGCTGGATCGCCCACAGAAAGTCAGAGCCACATAATCCTGCTAAAGGCCTATGGCAAAATGAGATCTTTTTTTTTTTTCAAAATGAGATCTTTATCAAATATTGGAGTCAAGTTCCTCCTTGGCTGATGATAATCAAAAGTTGACGGCTGGGCTGGAGAGAGGGCTTGGCGGATAAGAGCACTCATTGTTCTTGCAGAGGATATGAGTACAATTCCCCATGCCCACAAGATAGTTGCAGTATTCTGAATGAAAATGTCACCCATAGGCTCATATATTTGTCTGCTTAGTCCCCAGTTGAACTGTTTGGGAAGGAGTAGGAGGTGTGGTCTTATTGAAGTAGGTGTGCCACTGGGGATGAGCTTTGAGGTTTCAAAAGCCCACACCAGTACCAATATCTCTGTGTGTGTGTGTGTGTGTCTGTCTGTCTGTCTCTGTCTCTGTCTCTGTCTCTGTCTCTCTCTGCCTGCTATCTGCAGATCAGGATGTAAAGCACTCAGCTACTGCTCCAGGGCCATGCCTATTTGCTTCTCCAAACCCTCTGACTCTGTAAGCCAGCCCCAGTTAAACACTTTCTTTTATAGGAGAGAAGGAAACCTCTGCTGAGAAAAAACATGTCCATAAGATCAGGCTGTATACAAACCTGTAGAGAATTTTCTTAACTGGTGATTTATGTGGGTGGGGCCACGTCTGGGTTATTGGTCCTGGGTTCTATAAGAAAGTAGGCTGAGCAAATCATGGGGAAAAAAACCAACAAGCAGCTCTCCTCCATAGTGTCTGCATCAGTGCCTGGAATCCTCCAGGTCCCTGCCCTGTTTAAGTTCCTATCCTGACTTCCTTCAGTGATGGATGCAGAAATGTAAACCAAATATACCTGTTCCTTCCCAGCTTGCCTTTGGTCGGGGTGCTTCGCCATAGCAATAGCAACCTGCTTGGGAGGTAAAGGTCTTTTTGCCAACAGGAATGTTAATCGTGCAGAGGTTTCCACAAAGGAAGATTATCTGCTTTCTGCCCAGAAGGCTGGGCGTGGATACTGTTAACAACCTGGTGACCTTTTGCTGTCTGTGGATGCAGACCTCACCCAGAATGCTTATCCCAGATTCTTCCCTCCCTAGACTTTTATCTTCAGCTCCCACTTAATAGACCCCATCCTTAGGGGAAATGGTGCGTGCACTTTCTGGCTGCTGACCTCTATTCTATCTCAGTCAGAGACCACACGAGGTTCTTTAGCTGTAGAACCCAAGCTCGTGGTCACGTGTACTTAGCAAAGGAGTTTCTAAGTAGTCACACCTTAAGCTTCATTGCGCACCTGGACTGGGAATGACTGTTGCCTAGAAACGCTCTTGCAAACTGTACTGTTGTAAGTATGCTAACAATGATCCACCTGCATCAGACTCCAAGTCTGATCCAGGCCTATGAAGTCAATCTGAGCCAAGTTTTCATTCCCACCTCTCTAAGGTTTGCTTCCCTGCCTAGACACCTGCAGGGACCTCTCAGTAACCTAAGACCTGGAGTTGAAAGGAGAAAACCAACACTGCCCTGTCATCCTGGACACCTTTTCAGGGAGTAAGTGTCCATTTTAAATCAACACTGACCATCTAGGCCCCTGGATGGAGGGGGTCTGTCTGTGACCCGAAGAGGGGAAAGGCTCATGTCTGGGTCCCAGTCCCAGTGAACTTGGAGGATACTGTCCATCACAGGGAGTCCTGGGTTATCAGACTGAAAGCCCCACTCTGCTTCATCGCCTACAAAGTGACCAGCTGTGCCTCTCCACCACATTTATGTTCTTTGCATCCAAAAAAGGGACCCACCGTGGCACAGTAGCCTCTGCTACGGAGAGGGCCAGGAGACACTGCCTCCTGAATGCAGAGTAGGGGATCAGGTAGCCAGGAGCACACACCTCAGGTTGGCCTGCACAGGCAGAGGCCAAAGTTCTGAGGGTCTGTGGATGCTGCTTACTGAGGCAGTAAGCAGTCCAGGAGTTTGTCAGGGATGCAGAGCAAGCAGGCTTCTGATTCTGGGCCCAGGAGCTGTCCAGCACAGATACTGGTAAAGTGCTCCGGGTGGTAAAGTTGTTCAACCTATCATCCGAGATTGGCCAGCAGGTGGCAGCAAAGGCCACACTCTGACCTGGGTTTCACAGGCGTGTGAGAAGAGGCGGTGATGGTTCCAGGGCAAGGATATCTAGTTTCCAGGAGTCCTCTGTGGCAGAGCTATGGAGAAGGCTGCGCTCCCCGCCCCCACCCCTACAAGCACGCGTGCACACGCACACACACACACACACACACACACACACACACACACGAAAACACTTTCTTTGCTAAAGCAGGGACCAGAAACCAAGGCTCCTTGGGAGTAAGAGATGGGTCTCAAGCAAGCTTTCCTGACAGGATCTGATGTCCAGGGAGGTGCTGCCCTTGGGGGGACTCTCCCTGGGATGCAGCCTGAGGCCTGTGCTCCTGGCATTTCTATCTCAGGAGGTCAGTGGGAGGCTCTGATGCCAGTCAGTGCTTGGGAATCTGTTCTGAGTTCTGCACTTGAGATCTGTTGGGCCACTACGTGCCACCTGCTCCAGGTTGAAGCTGTGGTAGAAAACTAGAGGCCAAGGCTTCACAGAGACACAGGGAGTGGTCCTGGCGGGTAGCAGCCAGGGCAGAGAGACAGCCATGTGGTATAGGAGGTCCTTCTGTATTTATATTGCTTTCATTGGTTAATAAAGAAACTGCGTTGGGCCTGGTGATAGGGCAGAACTTATGTAGGCGGGGAGACAGAACTGAATTCTGGGAGGAAGAAAGAAGAGTCAGAGAGAGCTGCTATGGAGCCTCCAGGTCAGACATGCTGAATCTTTCCCTATAAGACACTACCTCGTGGTGAACACAGAGTAATAGAAATGGGTTAGATCAAGATGTGAGAGTTGGCCAAGAAGAGGCTAGATATAATGGGCCAGGCAGTAATTTAATTAATACAATTTCTGTGTGGTCATTTCAGGGGTTAAGCTAGCCGGGTGGTGGGACACAGCCTGCTCCTCCTACTACAGCCATGTCTGCCTAGTTCTTGTCTATCACAGCAAAGCACAGCACGTCTAGGCTACACCTGCAGAAAGCTGTTTCTCACAGTGCTGAAGGCTGAAATCCAAGGCCAAGTTGTTGGTAGGGCTGGTTCCTCTTATGACCTCACTTCCTGGCTTGCAGTATCTGCCATCCCCCTGTACTCTTACATGGCTATCCCTCCATGTGTTACTCCCTTTTCTCGGGGTCCCAGTTTGAGCTGGATGTGGGAGCACATGTGTAGCACTCAGGAGACAAAACCAAGAGGATCATGAGTTCAAAGCCAGACTTGGCTACCTAGTTAGAAAATGGGGGAGATGCTGTAGAAAAAGCAAAAAACAAAAGGATAGAAACAGACCAAATATGACCCAATACGACCTCTTTAGCACAAATCTCTTGCCGATGACTGAAGTTTCTGCACCCTGATAAGCCTCTCTGCTGATGCAATAATCAAAATCACACCAAATCAAATCAAATTAGAAAAAGCCCAGGTTTAATGGATACAAATGCTCCTGGATGGCTTTCCAGCCCCCTAGAGAGGAGCCAGGAAAAGAAGACTGGAAAATCATGTATTTGTTCTCTGGGGGGCAGTTTAAATACCCTGTGGGAGTGGTGTACGGGAATGTGGTACAGTAGTGGTATTTGGGATATCCTGACTTATCAGGAAGCCAGGATATACTTAGAGCCGCAATAGGACAGCTCTGGAGCGGGTAGAGCCACAATAGGACAGCTCTGGAGGCTGGAGCTGCAATGGGACAGCTCAGCCCTGGAGGAAAGGTGTCCTGACTATCAGAAGCCAGGATACCTGAAGCTGGGGTACCCTGGGAGATAGTATCCCCGCAGGATATAGGAATCCTGCTCCTCTCCTCTCCTGGAGAGCTGTCACAGCTGAGTTCTGCTCTGCTCCCTTACAGGACTGTCCTAGCAGTGCTGTCTGCTTCTTCTCTGGCCCAAAACGTTTCTTCTGCTAACACTCTGCTCAGGAAGCCCCCTGCAGAAATGTAGCAATCTCCTCTGGCTCCAGCAAAAAGTTATTACTTTTCCTCCCCTGGCCTTGCTCAGCCCGCTTCAGGAGCATGCTAGCAAGGTTCTTCTGCTCTGCTCCACAGCCTTGCTAAGGCCTCCTAGGGAACATCTCAGCAAGGTTTCTCAGCTTGGTCCCCTAAGGGACATCCCAGCCAGGTTCTTCTCTGCAACTGTAAATGAAGGTCGTAACCCAAGACTTTTTTGAGAAAGAGATTTATTTGGAAAGGAGGAGTCTCAAGTGAAGTGGTGGAGAGGCTTATATAGGGTTTGCGGGGGAGGGGAGGCAGGTGTTTTCCCAGGGAGAAAGGGGATTGGTTAATTTTTCCCTGCTCAGGGATTAGTCAGTTTAGCTAGTCAGGGGCAGAGATGGCTCTGATTTCATGGGCAAACTGTGTTTCTTTCACTGGTCCTTTTTAGTTTTTGACTCTACTCTTAGGACCAGGACATATTTCTTTCACTGGCTCTAATTCTTGGGACAAAGTGTGTTTCTTTGACATTAGTTTCAGAGCCAAGGCACATGTCTTTAGTCCTGAGTTCAGGGATAAAGAAGTTTCTCTCCCTGGCCCAGGTTTCAAATCCAGGGTGTGTTTCTTTCACTGGCGCTGGGTTCAGAGTCAGGGTGCTCAGGGATTGGTTGGTTTCCTGCCCCAATTGTCCCTTTTACCCTACAAGTGGTCTTGAGCATCCTCTGGGGAGGGGTCATCGTTTGGTGGGCTGTCTCAGGGGTGGAGTCTGGATTGAGGAAACTCTTCGGGCAGGGGACTTGGGGTGGAACTTCCACCAGAACATTCTAGACCCTTTGGCTATATGAATGCCAGGGATTGGGATGTGGCTTCCGTGAGGAGAAGCTTCCATCCGAACAACGACCCAACCCCTCTCTACTGAATATGGTCCCATTCTGAGGAACTGAGCAAAGGCT
>JAQHUG010000159.1:2872262-2935586 GCA_028555095.1 Dicrostonyx torquatus
TCTCTGCCTTTCCTCTTCCCAAAATTCTCCTATTCTGGTGGTCCCGCCTATGCTTCCTGCCTGGCTACTGGCCAATCAGCGCTTTACTAAACCAATATTAGTAACAAATATTTAAAATGTACAAGAGCATTGTCCGACAGCACAACCTGGAACATGTGAGACCCTGTCTCAATAAAGTGAAGGGAAAGGGCTGCAAGAAGACTCAGCAGGTAAAAGACCTTGCCCCCAAGCTTGACAATCTGAATTCCATCTCTGGGACCTGCGTGGTATAAGGAAAGATGCAATGTTTGCACACTGTCCACAAGTTGTCTCAACATTTGTGTGCTGTGGCACATGTGCTTCCTCTCACTCTTGGTGTAAGTAAGGATTTTTGAAGAAAATGGGCACAGAATTGAAGCTGCTGGTGCTGGCACCAGGGACACGGGAGCCACTGAAAAGCACAAGAAGGGGTTTGAAAGCATGGGATGGAGGGACAGAAACTCCTAAGAACAGAGTCTCTGCAGGATTCCAACATCAGGACTTTAACACTTATTTTTCATGCAACACAAATCCTGTGTGAGTGGGCGCTTTGTGAAGAGCTGTACTCACAGGGAAAGAACTTGGGTGGTTAGTTTTTGATGAACACGGTTCCAATTTCCAGTCCAAATATTTAAAGGAAGCATAACATGCAGCTTCTACTAGGAACTTTACTAAAAACCTGAAGCACTTTCTTAAATTGTCAAATACCTGCTGGCAGTGTGCGAGAACATGTCCTGACATTGCAGACTCCACTAGACTTCTCTAGAAAAAAGGTGTTCTTTCCTTCCAAACCAAGTGCCCACAGAAGCCACACACACCACTGCCACCCCTCTGTCCCCGGCTGTCCTGTAGGCAGAATTTTAACTTAAGACACAATGAAGCAATCCTGTAATGGTCTGAACACACCACTACACTGCCACACCTTTCACCTCCCACTGTGGGCCAGTGCTGGAAAACACGAACCTAGTAGTGACACGGTGCATTCACGTTGACTGTCCATCATCTCCAAATGTAATCAGCTGTATTGTCACTGAGCACTCAAACGTGCCTGAGATAGAAACTGAGGCTTGGATGTTTCAAAGCTAATTAATAATAAACACACTCGATTACCAGAAAATTCTTAACCATATTTTAAACAATGTGGGCAAAATATAAAACTTTCATTATTGAGACAGGATCTCACCACACAGCCCTGGAGAGGCCAGGACACGCTAATGTGAAACAGTCTGGCCTTGAACTTGTGATCTGTATCTCAGCTTCCCAGTTGCTGGCACTACAGGCGGGCAACACCATGTTCAGCTGAGTATTTAAAAATACTGAGGCTATGTAACTGAAACAGTATTCATGTATATACTGGTTACATTATAAAACAAAACACTATAAAAATTATTACTACTGAAATTTCTTAAATCTGCAGGTGGCTCATGTTCTAAATACCCATTTTGACAACAGTAGGAGCCGATACAACTTTCCTTCCTACGAAACACCTACTTCATCTTTTTACCCCTCCCAACCTGCCCCAGGCTTAAACTTTGTAAGCCAGTTGGCTCTGGGCAGTTCCTGAACTTAGGAGTGCTTATTTCCTGGCAGCTTCCAAAGGAGATACTAATTGAAAGGTTAATCACACCAGTCACACTTCAGTGTTAGTTAAACATCCTAACCTGCACAGGTGACAAGATGTGCAACATTCCACCAAGACTGCTGAACCTACATACACCACCTTTGCAGGGTTGAGGACACAGGACAGCACGTAGCATGTTGGCAAATCAGATTGTCCCTGTGTCCACAGTTCTGCTCACCCAGATCCCCACATTCGAAGCTATTTCATAGGAATAAACTCAACCAAATCAAAGGCAGTGAGTTTCTGAGGTTGCTTAGACAGACACGTGCTTCCGAGCAAATACTCCACGACAGTGTGAAGACACGGCCTACCTGTGCAGCGCTTTAACCGAAACTGTCAGTAGGACTGTCTCAGATAGTTCGACACAAACCACCCTAATGTAAAGACAGACACATCAGCTCACCAAAAAGTCAGAGATCAAGGCTAGCAAGGACACAAGTAGGTGGAAGGCACTGGTTCTTCCTGTGAAAGAGGACACTGCGGTGACACCCTAACACAGAGTACTGTGCCCGCCATGCTTCAGACTACAACCTCAGTACAGCAGAGCGGGCTGACAGCCAGGGGACAGGCTCATAGTTTGTGTGTATAGATTGTCAAGGCTTCCAGTTCACTTCCTGGAGCCCAGTTAGCACACCAGTAAAGGGTGGCTGCTTAAGGAATACCATCAAAACTCATTTCTTCAGGAGAAAAGTTACTTCAAAAATACTCTGCTGGGGCTGGAGAGATGGCTCAGAGGTTAAGAGCACTGACTGCTCTTCCCGAGGTCCTGAGTTCAATTCCCAGCAACCACATGGTGGCTCACAGCCATCTATAATGAGATCTGGTGCCCTCTTCTGGCAGGCAAGCATACATGGAAGGAATGTTGTATACATAATAAATAAATAAATCTTTAAAAAAAAAATACTCTGCTGCCTGCTGAGGGCCATGTCTGGGTCTGTAATGATGTCTGTGGCCTGTGTCACCACAGGGGTCAGAGGAACAACGCATGTTAAAATCCCAAAAGCAGTGCTGAGTCGGCTCCACCCCTCACTGGCCTCGGATAGCTAGCCCTGCCCTTCGCTGGTCACTGCAACAGGAGAGAGGGCCCCAGCTCTCACCATAAGCCTGGAAGAGCTTGATGGCATGGGCGCAGGACAGCCTGAAACGGACCATCGTAGTGGTCCAGACTAACATCCTGGGCCTTCGGTTGGCCCACCCTACCACCTACCCCATCTGGAGTGCATAAAGGGACTGGTCCTGTGCAACAGTAGCTACAAGATCTCCGTGACTTGGCAACCACAGGCCACCCCGGAGTTTTTATTGAGGGTCCAGTGATGACTGTGGGGCAGAGGCCTTGAACCGAACGACTGACTCATTGGACAAAAGAGTGTACTACATGATACACTGCAGCATCCAATCCCACAATGAAAAAGTGCTGGAAAGATGGAGGAGCAAGATGGGTTTTTGTTTAGCTCTTTTTTTTGGGGGGGGGGGTCTTTAGTAGGGTATGCTGCATGATTGAGGGGCAGATATGAGGGACTGAGAGGTGAGCAGGATTGGGGTACACGCTGTGAAATTCCCAAAGAACCAATAAAGAATTATGTTAAAAAATACATTTTGAGAAGTATGAAACTTCTCAAAATGCTATCCAGTTTGAAGAAAATCATTTAAGTTATGCAAAAAATATGAAATTATAAATAATCACTCCATTCTAAGTTCAAAAGTACATTTATTTAAATGTGAGCAAGTTATTAATATAAAAGAAAAGTGTAAGAAATAAAAATAATCAAAGTACAAAACATCTCAAATCTTACATCCATAATTTAGACAACAAAGTCTTTATTTACATAATTTTATTTGTAGATGAAATTTCATACAGTTTTCTGAAAACACATAAAAACCTGGCAAATTAATAATCGAAGACTTAATGTGGGCTCTTAGGCATATAATACAAAACATAATTTATGTTTCCTAGAATAAGATCACACATCTTAACACGATGCAGTCAGTATTACATCTGTCTTCCTGGTAGAGGTCTCTCCCTAAGGCAGAGCTGGAAAACAAGCCCTCTGCAGGGAGGGAGTCCTGGTGTGCACGCTGCCAGCAGCTACCCTTGTGCTCCAGGCTCCGGGCCCACAACACACAAGAGGCCGTCAATTAAATTTATATGTGGCCTTGTTGAGGAAAACAGCCTTCATACACAAGGCAGCGGGGTCACAGTAAGTCAGAGAGAGGCAGTGGTAGTGAGCACCTCCCGCCAAGACAGTCAGTCCATCCCACACTCCAACACCCGAGTCTTATGAAACTCCCCCACTGCACAATCCAACACCCGGGTCTTATCAATCCCCTCACTGCACACTCCAACACCCGGTCTTATCAAACTCCTCCTGTTGCACACTCCAACACCCTGGTCTTATCAAACTCCTCCCGTTGCACACTCCAACACCCTGGTCTTATCAAACTCCTCCCGTTGCACACTCCAACACCCGGGTCTTATCAAACTCCTCCTGTTGCACACTCCAACACCCTGGTCTTATCAAACTCCTCCTGTTGCACACTCCAACACCCGGGTCTTATCAAACTCCCGTGCACATGCACAAGCTCTCTAGCTGACACAAGAGGACACACTACATCAAGACCTGATGCTGCAGCATACCTGCCTCCCATCACTGCCCCAGCTCAGTAGCTACCCAAAGGCACTCATGCTGGCTCCTGGCACTCTTTGTACTCAGTGCCATCCAGCAAAGTCTTCTAGCCCACATTTTTACTGAGCTCTCCGAGGCTAAGAGGAAGTGTTTGGTAAATGAACTCAGCTGGTGACACCATAAAGACGAAGGGTCAGAGATGACACCACTCTGACCTAGATGCAAAACATAAAACATGGGGCAGATCACACCAAAAGCAACCACTTAGCTGGGCATGGTGCCTCACGCCCGTAAGCGCATGCCAGTACTCAGCCTAAAGCAGGAGGATCAGTGTTGAGTTTGAAGCCAGGCCAGCCAGCAACACAGTGAAACCTTCTCTCAAAAATCTATATCCTTGCCGGGCGGTGGTGGCGCACGCCTTTAATCCCAGCACTCGGGAGGCAGAGACAGGCGGATCTTTGTGAGTTCGAGACCAGCCTGGTCTACAAGAGCTAGTTCCAGGACAGGCTCCAAAGCTACAGAGAAACCCTGTCTCGAAAAACCAAAAAAACAAACAAAAAACTCTATCCTTCTCAAACTAATACTGGTGATTGTTTGTTGTGAACTATAAACAGTCTGACAGGCTGCACTTCTTGCCTGAGAGCCCAAGGAACCTTAAGCCGACCACGCCACACCTTTAACTTACACGAGCTGCTATCAAGCTGTGTCTTCCCACCTCACAGCTGTGGAGTGTAGAACACACCTCTCAGGCGCTGGCTCCAATCATTTCTATGGGGCGTAACTATCAAAACCTGGAACACCTACATGAGCCAGAAGGGTCCTTAGTTCTGTCGTGACAGAACTCTCAAAAGTGCTGCAGACTGTACACTCTACAACAGCAAGGAAAAGGTCTGGTGACAACCACGGTGTCTCTTTTTCAAACTGCAAATGCACCTTCATCCTTGCCTATCCCCGCTATGCACCTTTGTAAAGGATATGATTCGTAGTCCAGTGTCTGTGTGAGCACTCCAGTCAGAACAAACTCTGCATTATGAACATCTGAACAGAACAGAACCAAAACCATTAGGACAAAGCCACTGTGAACACACGCAAGCCACTGCAGAGGCGTGGGGAACCATACCTATTCCTCTGGCAAAGTACTCGCGACATAAGTGCAGGTCATTCTCACAGGATATTAAAATGATCTCTGACAGACTCTAGGAGGAGAGAGAGCTCATGAGTGAAGGAAAAATGCCTGTGTGTGACAGGGCTGGCTTCTCGGGGCGGGGCTCTGCTCCCTTACCTTATTCTGTTTGTGCTCCATGAGCTTCCGGAAGGACGGCTGCTTGGACAACACCTTTCCCCCTGCACACTCTACAATCGCCTTCATCGTTGCAAGGCTCGGGCAGATGCCAGGGGTGATATAGAAATACTTTGTCTAGAAATAAGCAGAAGCATGCTTTTTAAATGTTTTTAGTTGCACATAACTTTTCATAAATCGACCCTGAGTTTTGCGTTTGTGTTTTTGCTTTCTGAGACAGGTTCTCTCTATATAGACCTGGTTGTCCTGGACCTTCTTCGTAGACCAGACTGACCTCCAACTCACACAGATCTGCCTGACTCTGTCTTCCCAACTGCTGGAATTTAAAGGCATGGGCCATAAAACCCAGTTCTGAGATTCTTGACAAAATATTTAATTCCCCACCAGTTCCCTACCTACCCAGACATACACAGAGGGAGTTTTATGGATTATGGCCCATGGTCACTAGTAAAAGTAACCACAACTAACTGCTTGGGATTGATCTGCAGACATTAATAATAAACTCAGAGACAATAATGCACTGGGTGTTGCATTAGGATGGAAATCTAAAGAATTCCCTTGATGTCATGTAGCCAAAAATTTGAATTTTCTACTTCTCTCATCCTCTTCTCTTCACTGTATGAGTCTGAATCTGTGCCTGCCTGAAGGCTATCTTGTGAATCTGTCCTGCCCCTTGGTCTGTTTCTGTCCTTCACAAAGGTTTTCCTGTCCCTTTACTGAACAGCATAGAAATCAACACAGAAGGCATCACCCACTAACGACCAGCAATCCAGAGAACACAGTATCATAGACATGGCTGTTTATAAAGAGTATCCAAATGCTATACTCAACATTTATGGTGGATATTTGTTTAAGATGGCTTTCAGCCTATCTGCTACAACCAGCAAAGATTATCAGAACACACATTCAACACGTGCATCACTCTTCAATCAGGAGCTTGGAAGAAATAATTTAAGTACAGCGAGGCATTAGCTTAGGTTGAAAAGATTGGTTACATGGGAAATTCAAGGCAATTACTTAGATTGGTTGATTGTTACATTGCTATTGCCCGCTCTCATGTGTGCTCTCTCTCTCTCTTGTTTTTCAAGACAGAGTTTCTCTGTGTAACAGCTCTAGCTGTCCTGGAACTCACTTTATAGACCAGGCTGGCCTTGAACTCATAGAGATCCACCTGTCCCTGCCTCCTGAGTGCTAGAATTAAAGGCGTGTGCCACCACAGCCTACATTGCTTTCTTAAAGGCAGGTTAAACAAACAGGCTTGGTACACAGTAGGACAGAGTCTTAAGTAACCCCAAGGTCTATTATTAGCTCCACTGTAAAGTCCAGTAAAAGTTCCATTCTTTTAGAATCTAAGATATTTTTATCATAGTGCATTGCCACAGCTGTGCCAACTACAAGAACCAAAGCATTCTATGCCAAGGCAGGATGACAGCACATATTTGCCAGCCGGTATAAAATCCCAAGGTAGCATGGCATTTGGCCACTGCTGTCTGCCAAGCAGGGGCTGCTGCGACTACAAACAGAAGGGGAAATCATAGTGACACGGCTTTCCTAGGCTTATCACAAAACCCTCACACAAACAGGTAAACAATTTGAAAACTCAAACCCCTGGAGGTAAAATTGAACCTTAGCTTTCAAATCATTCCTAAGAAGTTCAAAGATCAAATAATTTTTATTGACTACTTATTCTTTGATACAAAAATTACTTCCCAGTCGGGCGATGGTGGCGCACGCCTTTAATCCCAGCACTCGGGATGCAGAGGCAGGTGGATCTTTGTGAGTTCAAGACCAGCCTGGTCTACAAGAGCTAGTTCCAGCGCAGGCTCCAAAGCCACAGAGAAACCCTGTCTCAAAAAAACCAAAAAAAAAAAATTCCCAACTGTCCTAAGTCTCTTATCTGGCAAATATTTAAAATATAGACTTCTAACCAGTTCAGTTATTCATCAACATACTCTTGAATCCCTTCTCTGACAGATCTACTCATTAGGTTATTGTAGCAATTTCTTCATCAGAGGAAAGAGTGATTCCTACAGCCAACTGTGGTGGCACACAGCTTTAATCCCAACACTCAGGAGAAGAGAGGCAAGAGGATCTCTTTGAGTTGATGACCAGCCAGCTCTACATAGCAAGTTCCAGCCCAGTCTAGTCTAGAGGGAGACTCCATCGATTTGCCATACTCCCTTGCAGAAAGAGTAGCTATGAAGTGGAAAGGACAACTGGGTGATCCCAGCCATCACCTGCGTCACTGTTGCATCTACTTTGCTCTGGGGGGGCTTTCCTTCCCAGCATACCTTAAAGAGGGGAGAAACATGGGCTCTCTTTAAGGATTCTTCTAGACTGAAAGAGAAGAGCACTTCTGCCTCAGCATCTCGCAGGATATAGTTCTGCTCATCTGGAAAACAGAACAGTGTTCAGAACAGTCTGAAAGGCACAGCCCCACGTAGAGGCAGGTCCATATGAAGGCAGTATACACTACCCACGTCACACTCACCCTGCCACTTAGGTATTGTCCTGACTAATTTTATGTCAACTTGACATAGGCAACTTGACATAGGTTACAGTCATCTGAGAAGAGGGAACCTCAAATTGCCCGCTGTAGTAGTTTGAATGTAACTGGTCTCTATAAGCTCATAAGGAGTGGCAATATTAGATATGGCCTTGTTGGAGGAAGTGTGTCATTGCGGGGAGGGGGAATTTTGAAGTCTCTTTTGCCCAAGGTACGCCCAGTGTGGACACAGACTCCTTAGGCTGCTTGTAGATCAAGATGTAGCACTCTCAGCTTCTTCTCCAACACCATGTCTGCCTGCACGCTGCCATGTCCCACTATGATGATAATGAACTAAACCTCTGAACTGTAAACCACCCCCAATTAAATGTTTTCCTTTATAAGAGTTGCCATGGTGGCCAGGCAATGGGGGCACACGACTTTAATCCCAGCACTAGGGAAGCAGAGACAGGTGGATCTCTGTGAGTTCAAGGCCAGTCTGGTCTACAAGAGCAAGTTCCAGGGCAGGTTCCCAAAGCTACAGAGAAACCCTGTCCCAAAAACAAAATGAGTTGCCATGGTCATGTGTCTTCACAGCAATAGAAACCCTAACTAAGACACCTCCATAAGATCAGACAATATGACAGACTGTAGGGCATTTTCTTTATTAGTGTTTGAGGAGGGAGGGAGGGCTCAGTCCATTGTGAGTAGTTCACCTCTGGACTGGTGGCCCTGGGTACTAGAAGAGAACAGGCTAAGAAAGTCATGTGGACCATCCCCCTAAGTAGCACTCCTCCATGACCTCTGCATCAGCTCCTGCCCCAGGTTCCACCCTGCTTTGGTTCCTGTCCTGGCTCTCTTGCATGATGAACTGTGATAGGGTCATGGTGTTTCACCACAGCAACCATAACTAAGTAACCATAACTAAGACAGATATTTATGTCTCATTTTCTGTTCCACTCACCTCCCTTGACAGCAGCCAGACTACAAGAATAGGCAAGAATTCTACCACAGAGCTACACTGCGGCCCCCAGGGTAACTAATAGGAAGCTTCCTATTAGAGCTTCCACAGCTCATGAATAGGCCCCAATTAGAGAATGTGGCTGTTCTTCCTGTAGACAGCTAGGTGTTCGCGTCTGAGACTTTATGGTGCAGTGGGAACTGCATTTTATAGGCAAATTTCCAAATGAAATGCACTAAGGACAATGCTGCACAACCTGTCTTCTCCCTTGATGCATTCAAAGACTAAACCTTTATTCAAAGACTAAACCTTTATGTCTTGTACCAGAATACAAAGATGTCAATCAAAAAAAAAATCTGATAAGAAATAAATTTATGAGTTTAAATGAATAAGTAAAGCCCTGACTTTGCCCTATGTAAACGAGCAAACGAGAGCCGCGGGCACAAACCCACCAATGAACTTCTGGCACTTGAAGCACTCCTCCAGCCACTCCGGAGTCACGATGTGCTTCACCACTGAGATGGCCGTCAGGAACTTCACGGTGCGGGTCACCTTGCTGGCGATGAGGTGGGTACACTTCTTCGTGGACTCAGCAACCTCTCCACCCAGGATGTACAGCTTCTGAAGCCGCAAACACAGCAGAAAGTCACAAGAGACCGTCCCAGGACAGGGCTTGATAGTGCCTTCCTCAGCTGCACTTGATGACAGGAAAAGCAAACCACAGGAGGAAAGCAGAGCGCCTCCAATGGCTGCCTCAGCAGCCAACTCCACAAACTTGTGCCCAAGCCAATTCTCTAGAAGTCAGTAAGCCCCATCTAAACAGCCTGAGGCTCCAGGGCTCACTGCATTACAGATACTCTATGCTGAACCAAAGAATAAGAAACACATGGACCCCATCTCCATCTTAACGGTGGCATAACTGGGAGACTGAGGCATACATATGTAACAGAGACCTTGTAACAGTCCTGCTTAGATTTTACAGGTATAAAAATGAATTGTACTAAATTTATAGCAGTAATGCTAGTAATGGCTTCCTTTAAAAGAATAGCTAAAAAAGGGGGTGATGGCAAGATGACTCAGTGGGTAAGGACAGCTACCATCAAGCCTGATGAACAGTCAAATTTCTGGGATCCACAGGCTTGAAGGGGAGACTGACTCCTACAAGCTCTCCAGATGTACACTGTGGCACATGTGCACCACCTTGCCTCCAACACACACAGAGCACACCAAGTAAATAATTAATTTGTAAATAGAAAGTATATGACTCTATAGAGAGAGTCAGGGAACTTCTGACCATCTTCCACCAAAACAAAACTACCAATTACCAGATCCCATCAACCTCTCCGGCATTCTCTCAAAATGTCTATTTACAAAAGTTCTATTATCACCACCCAAACCCACCCACCCTACACCCAGGGCGGCCTCCTCCTTCACCAGGGAACTAATCCGGAGCAGACCACGTTCTCAGAGAAGCTGCAGAGGAACCTAAAGAAAGTCTTCATAAAAGTAACATCCAGATGACCCAGACTTTTATGTTAACAAAAAAATTTAGTAAGGAACAAGGAAATAATGGCACCGAACAAGGTTCCCGATTCAACAACTGCTACCGATGCTACCTCAGCAGGGACAGCGCCTACGTGCAAGCTAGTCAAGCATTCTACCCGAGTGACATCCCTACTAAGTGCTACACTAATAAATGTCTAGCCTAAAGCAAATGCAAGCAGAGAGAACCCTGCTCAAACCCTTTAAACACAACTGTTACCTTAATGTACTGCTGAACCTGCACCGGCTCAAATCCAGTGAAAAGCACATAAGGCGTCAGCTCTGGAGTCAGCTTCTTAGTGGGGGGTGGCAGGTCCTCGATTCTGTGATGCAAACGCAGGACAGTGAGGACTTCAAGCAGTGCTCTTTAGGGAACCCAGAACTTAACAAGCTTTAAGAGCCTAATGGGGGGAAGGGGGGACTGTGACGGATGATGTCCTTTTTCCTCCCACCAATTAACATATTCCACTCAAAGAACGCCATCTGAAACACCCAAGAGAAACAAGGATCCAGATCATCCTCGCTAAGAACAATGTTCTCAGGCGAGCATGGAGGTACACACCTCCAATCCCGACACTAGGGAGATAGAGCCAGGAAGATCAATTTAAAGCCAAATTCAGCTACAAAGTGAGTCTGAGACCAGCCTGGGCTAAATGATACCCTGTCCAAAAAAACAAAAAAAATAGGAAGGAAAGAGGCCAACATTCTGCTCCTCCTGTCACTCACTCCCCCTAACTATGGCTCAGCGGAGCTGTGCGAAGGAAGCAGTTACAACACTTGCTTCTCTTGCATCCATTTACCAGTCTGCCTAGTATAGTGGGCATTCTTCACGTTAACATGTATGTTTCCAGTAGAGTGGCCACTCTTCACATTAAAGTGTATTTTTAATATTTCCATGTATTTATTTAATATTTTGCTGTAGGACTGACAGAACCTACAGCTTCACCACACTGGGCAAGGGCTCTCCAACTGAGTGTAACCCATTTCCTTGTGTCAAGCTTTTATAAAAGTCTCAAGTGACTTGAGTGGCTCTTTGCTGTTATAGTCACAATGAGACTGAGAGGGTGTCCTGGCACTTATACACTGTTAAATTCTAGCCCCAACTCCATCAAGGTACTACAAGGCCGAAAAAGCCTTTGTTCTTGCACATTTACCTTCAATTTCTCAAATCTTATTTCTCAGTTTCTATGGAAATGAGGTGGTGTGGGAAAACTTTGCACTTTATATGTGGTTATTTCAATACTTTTGCTCAGCTGTGCTCTGGGTGTGGGGAATGAGGAAATGCTTACTGCCCCCAACAACCACTCTCAGCAAGTACAATGTGGAGCCAAGGGCTTTTGAGGGTCACAGAGAGACCACAGTCCTTGTCTTATTCCTGTTGGCTGTGGCTTCTACTCTTGGGGGGGGGGGGAGTGGGAGGAGCAGAACTACTGGCCAGCCACACTGCCTCCAGATGAGCCAAAGAGTACACATGTCACACCCAATCAGCAAGCAGTGTGCAAAGCAGAGTCCCTCAGAGATGTCCAGGGTAGCTTATCTGAGAACGGTCAGCTCTGAGCTGCACGGCCACAGGGCCCAGCACCCAGCCTCAGGTGCACTTGGAGCACTTTGCAGGGGCAGCCTGTCTCCCCACAGCAGTTGCGGCTTCAAACATAGTTTGGGTAAAGCTTTGCTTAAGATTTTATTATTTTCAATAAACAAGAAAGAAAAGTGCTTAATCACTTAGTACCTCTCAAAAGAACAGCTGCGGTAATGCCATTTTACAATGAATTGTGAGTCTGACATGGGTGCTTGCCTGCCCATGTGTCTATACACCACGTACATGCCTGATGCCCACAGAGGCCAGAAGAGGGCATCAGAGCACCTAAGGACTGGACTTATAGGCAGTTGTGAGCTGTCATATGGGTGCTGGGAACTGAACCCAGGTCATCTACAGAGCAGTCAGTGCTCCTAACCACTGAGATGTTTCCAGCCTCTCAAACACAATATACTATAAAAACTTCAGAAGCCAGGCAGTGGTGGCACACACCTTTAATCCCAGCACTTGGAAGACAAAGGCAGGAGGATTTCTGTGAGTTTGAGGCCAGCCTGGTCTACAAGAGCTTCCAGGACAGGATCCAAAGCTACAGAGAAACTCTGTCTCAAAAAGAAAAAAAAAAAAAAAAAAACCAAAAACCTCTTCAGAAACATTTGGCAGTTGGCACCAGTCTTCCACAGCAGACCTGTAAAGACAGGCAAATGTAAGGGGGCTTGCCCTGCTGCACATACCTGGCTCGTTTAGAAGAAGGTTGGATGTTGGTGACCTCATTTGGCTTCATCTTAGGGGGTAATCTTACACCCTGTAATTAAAACATTGTCCACTTCAATCAAACAATCTCCAAGAATACGGAGGCTTCCAAGACAATGTCGTTGTCTACCCCTCCACCTTCAATACCACCCACCAAAGAGAATCATGGCCATCACTGCTTAGGAAAGCTGGGAAGCCACGGGCCAGGAGCAAATGCTAACACCCCAGAGAACCTGCTTTTTTACTTTCTCTCCTTTTCTACTCACCAAATTCCTCAATACTTAAAATGCCTGCCTATTGCTCTTACCTCTCATTACATAGAGAATCCTGAACCATCAACTCCTGTCTTTATTTCAAGTATTATGTCCTATGTCCCAACTTGTAACATGGCAAACACTATCAGTGCAAATACACCTCCCTAAACAAGACTACCTACAACAGAAAGTCAGGTGACAATCAGATCGTGCTGCCAAGGACAAGGTGAGGAGCTAACCCTAGCAAGACCTCACATACCAGAAAAGGTCATCCAAACCCCGCCCCATCCCACCTCAGCAAAAGGCTTCATCCAGCAGCCCAAGCCACTGCCCCAGGACAGAAGCATGCCAACAAGACAGGGAGAATGGAGACTGCGTGTGGGCAGGCCCCACCTCAGGGGCCACCTACACTTACCACATTGTTCATTCCTTCACTTTGTAAACTCAGAGGTTCAAAGACAGCCTGTGCAACTTAGGAAGACCTTGTTTCAAAATTCATAAAAAGGGCTGGGTGTAGAACCACTGCCCAGCACGCCTGGCACTGACAAATCTCCAGCACCATCAAATAAACAAACCCCAAAACCCACCACCTTTCCTTGCTTATGCCACTACATTCACAATCCTTTTCTGAATCTGGCTCAGACTCACTAACTACAAGTCACATCTCCTACACATGCTGCCACGCCACAACCAAGAAAGCCAAGCACACCTCCCCTGTACTGTGCACTTAGCAGCCTCAGAGGCCAAAGCAGCACACCACACACACTGCCTGCAAGAAGGTGACGACTCTTTCTGTCACAGCCTGTTCAAGAGTCCTCCATTTCCACAGCACCCCTCAGTCAGGAGGGAACCAGCCTATGCAGGACTACAGAATACAAAGGCCCAGGAGACCAGCCTGGGAAGCCTGCCCACTTCTAATGTGAGCCATGTGGCTTGTGAGAGATGACTCTGACTGCCACTTTGTCATCTGGGCCCACCTTAGGAATTCTTTCACCACATGAGCAGGGAAGACATTGGCTTCTACTGATGTGTCTGAGCTGGCCACGCTCTGTTAAAGTCCTAATTACTAGTTCAAGCTAGAGAAAAATATGTATCTGACAGCAGACTGGGCTTCCTGCAAGAGTGTGAGTCAGCAGGCCCTGCAACGTACGGCCTGGAATCATCTCTGTATGTTACAGAATGTGCCACAAGATGGCTGAGCATGATGGTACACACCTTTAACCACAACACTCAAGAGGCAAATCTCTGTGAGTTCTAGGCCAGCCCAGGCAACAAAGCAAGTTCCAGGACAGCCATGGCTACATAGTGATTTCCAGGGCAGCTAGCATTACTTCAAGATAGCCTATTTCAAACAAACAAAGCAAAGAGAAACAAAGGCCTTGCTATGCTGTGTAGGCTGGCCCTAAACTACCCTCTAAGAACCCTTCTACTTTGGTCTCTGATGTAGCAAGAACTATACAGGTCCACAGTCCATGTGATTGGCTAAATAAGTCAATTTTTTTTTTAAACACTACAGGTTAAACAAGACATAGTAGCTCACACATAATCCTAGCACTCTGGTCATTTTTCAGGTATACAAGTTCAAGGCCAGCCTGGGTTCTCCATGGGACCTATCTCAAAAACACACAACAAAGGGGGAGAGGGTGCGGGGGGGCTATAGGAGTCAGAGGTTGGAAAATATGAGGGCCAGTGTCCTCTAGACGTGACAGGGCCCTGCACTCATGAACTCACAGCTACTCTGTCTGTCTCCATAAGACCTATCTGTACAAGATACAGCCAGTCAACACTCCAGCATGGGGTAGGAGTGGGGATCAGGGTATGTGAGCACATGAGCCCTACCCCTAGCCAAGGAGCTATTGACAGGTGATGGCTTCTTGGAAGGGAGAGTCAAGATTCCCAGGAGTGTCCCAGGTAGGCTGGCCATGCCCCACAGCCATGCAGATATGGGCAGCACTAATTAGACTCAAAAGGCTTTGTTTTTGTTTTTAGAGAGAAGATTTCTCTGTGTAACCCTGGCTGTCCTGGAGTTTGCTCTGAAGGCCAGGCTGGCCTCAAACTCAGAGATCTGCCTGCCTATGACTCCCAAGTATTGGGATTAAAGGGATGCACCACCACTGCCCAGCTTCAGTGGACCATTTCTTTAAAAATTTAAAAAGAGGATATGAAGTTAAGGGGAACTGCAGAGGATTTGTGGAGGGTTATGGAATTTGAATGAAAACAGTCCTATAGGCGCATTATTTGAATGTTTGGCATCCAACTGATGGAAATGAACTGTTTGGGAAGGATTAGGATTTATGTTCTTGTTGGAAGAGGTGTTGGAAGTTATTGTGGCTGGGCTTAAGGTTTTAGAAGCCCATACCTAGCCCAGTCTGAGCGTCTGTCTGTCTCTCTCGGCCTCTTGCTTGTGGATCAGATGTAAGCTCTCAGCACTGTTCTGGAGTCATGCGTGCATTCCTGCTGCCATACTCCCTGCCATGACGGTCATGGACTCTAATCCTTTGAAACTGTAAGCCCCCAGTTAAATGCTTTCTTCTAGCCAGGCATGGTGGCGCACGCCTTTAATATCAGCACTTGGAAGGCTGAGGCAGGTGGATCTCTGAGAGTCTGAGAACAGCCAGAGTTGTGCAGAGAAATCCTGCCTCTAAACCACTCCCCCAAAAGCTTTCTTTATAAGCTGCCTTGGTCAGAGTGTCTGTCTCTTCACAGAACAGTGACCAAGACAGTGATGAAAAGGACTGAATTCTTATGAGTGTAGGAAATACAAGAGTAATAAATGAAAAACAAACTAAAAATACTTGTACAAACATGTTAATATATTTGTGACAGGCATGCAGTTCTAAGCCTACACCAGTCACTACCCAGCAACAAAGTGATGCTCTCCCCAGGGTGTGGACTCATGACAAGAACAGTGGGTCTCAAGAGAGTAAACACTAATAGAGCAAGGCCACAATCTCATTAAGCCTTAAAGGTAAGAATGTAGATAGCCCCTACTAGACAATCTGCAACTAACAACTTCCAGAATGTTTCACCCTGAAATGGCCCACCAGAATATCCAACATGACATGACCCTACCCTGGAAGCCTCAGGAATGTTCCTCAAGAACAGGGAACTCTTTGACTTGTGGCCTGTGTTGGTTCATACCTCTGCCACTTCCAGTGTCTCTGAAGGCCTTGCCCACTAGCTATGAAAAACAGCTGCCATCTGATAGCTGTGTTCCTTGGTTCCTGGAGTGTGACAGCTCTTTAAAGCTAGCAAAGCTCATGCACACACAGGCCCACTCACCACCCGCACTGACAGCAGAGAAACATGTAGACTGGTGTGTTGCACACTACAGCACGAAGAAGACACCCTTCGTATGCTACCAAACAAGAAGCTAGCATTCACAAACATGTCCACTGTATTTGGGTAACACAGCAGCAGCCCGTGTGTGTAAGGAGTGCTGACACACACAGGAGTGGCCACAGTGGGGTCTGCAGGGCTGACATACAGCAATGTCCACAGTGAAGTATGGGGCGTTGACAATACAGAAATGGCCAGTGTGGGGTGTGGGGCTGGCGTACCATCAAGAGCT
Source organism: Dicrostonyx torquatus (assembly GCA_028555095.1). NCBI lineage: Eukaryota > Metazoa > Chordata > Mammalia > Rodentia > Cricetidae > Dicrostonyx > Dicrostonyx torquatus. The sequence continues at coordinate 2,888,926 of JAQHUG010000159.1, forward strand.
CCGCAGTCACCTTCACTGGGACCCTCCATGCATCTGAAAGAGAAAGATGTCATCTTCCATATGGCATATTCATACAACCCTGCTGGAAGCCTTTCCTCGGATGGAACCTGGACACACAGGGCTTGTCCACAACACTCACTTAGGGCAAGTGTAGCTAGAACACTAGCTCAGGTGTCCAGGACAGGTGAGTCAAGCATGGCTGATGCTTCATACACCATGATTATTCTGGGGGGAGACTGCAGTCATTATGAGAGGTGCCAACAGGATGCACAATGGCTAATACACAGGTAGCCACAGAAAGCAGCTTGTGCTGTGTAACAGAATGGACCTGAGATCAGGTACGCAGAAGCCTCTGTAAGACCCAGGCAGTCCCTTGGGAGAACAGCTGCATAATGAAGGCTAAAGAAAATCCTTCTCAGGATGAAAATCTTCTAAATAAAACTGGGCTTTTCGGAGGTCAGGACACAATCTGAGTAATGTTCAATTCTTAAGGGCAGAATTAAAACCCAGTGCTGTGTTACACAGACATACATTTTAAAGATGAATAAAAGCTCTTAAAAAAGGAAGAGAAAAGAAAGCTGTGTGTGCTGCATCTTAAGCCCCATCTTCCATGGGACAGTCCTCCTCTGAGGGCTGGCCACACAAGGCAGGGCACCATCAGGGAGTGACAACACGTCCTCAGAGTTTGACAGTGACAAAGAAGGCAGGGCCCGAAAATAAAACAGAGTGTGTTCCCAGCTCTAAACGCCTCTCAGACACAAACCCAACAGCCACACCAGGGGAGGAGCAGAGATGTGCAGAGGGGACTAAACGAAACAGGTGGTGCAAACAGCTCTGGCAGCTGTCACCCAACAACAATGACATCACGGGACCCATCACTAACCTAAAAGACTTAAGACCAAGTGTGGAGTGGGCGCAAACGGGTCCGGCAGGTTGAAGGCGGTGTAGCGGCTGAACTGCACCTGCCGTAGGGCCTCGAAGTTTCCCAGCAGAATGTCCCCCAGCCACTGCGCATTCACACACGGGATCCTCCACTCTTTGGCTTTCTCGTACTTTAAACCACTGGGTCTTTTTTGTGAGAAATCACAGTTATTCAATGTTAGTGTCATATTACCATGAATTTTTGTCTGTTTTCAACAAAACTCAATTAAAAAAAAAAAACTAATAAAAGTGGTAGGCATGTTTCCACAAAACTGCCAGCAATCCAAACTGGAGGCCAAGAGTAGTTAACCCCAGTCTCCAGAGGGGTCATTATCTGACTTTAACCCTATTCCTGGCATCTAAATTTATCAATTCATGTTCTATTATTCCATCTAATCACCAAGTGAAGTCTTTTACAGATGTCTCTGTTACAGGACCATACACAGTGATGCCTCTTTAAAAAGAGACAAAGACTGTTTATTAAGAAAGACTGACATGTCAGGCATGGTGGTACACACATCTTTAATTCCAGCTCTAAGGATGCAGAGGCAGGCGGATCTCTGTGAGTTCAAGACCAGCCTGATATACACAGTGAGTGCCAGGATAGCCAGGGCTACTTAGAGACCCCATGAAAGAATAAAAGGCACTCCTGAGTGAAAGTAGGCTAACAGTGAGCTGAGAAGACCAGCACTCAAAGGCCTTTGTGTCAATTCTTTCATGGACTGCTACACTTGAAATTCACCAAAGTACAATGTATTAAGAAACCACTGCTGCCAGGCATAGTAATGAATGCCTAAGATCCCAGTACTTGGCTGGAGTTGGAGGCAAGAGGATTGTCATAAGTTTAAGACCAGCCTGGTTTACAAGAGGCCACACCACGTCCAGACAAAGCAAACCACCCAACTATCTCCACATCCCTTCCAAGCCCAGCTTACTCTTTACAGATGAGGACAGTGTTGCTACGGCACAGGTACCCTGTGTACTTGGCACCTGCCAGGTACGCCATTAACTTCAGGTCATCTCTGTCATTGTCAACAAATCCAGTCACAGAGATAATCTGGTGAGAAAAGAGCAAAATGAGATATAAACACAAAGTGGCCCTGATTATACATTCTCATGCTCCTATGGTATTAGGAGATGTATCTGGCACTCATTTCTGAGAGCATCATGAGAATAACTTCATTGATGGAACATGAAGCATACAGCATCCTTGTGGCAAGAAGAGAGGAAGAGCTACACTCACAGGGTAGTACTGCTGGCATCTGCGCAATGCTACTCAGATAATTTTAGGTTACTGTGCTGAGCACACACACAAAGAGCAGGTCGTTATTTTCCTCACTCATCCAGACTGGATCCTTTGGCTGCAAATACCCACAAGTGTTGACCAAGTTCTGCCCAACAGTAGCTGACACATCCTAGGATTTGAAATACTGACGAGGTACAATGATGTGTGTCTTGGACCACTGCTACAGTAGTCACAGCATGCAAAGAGGGTCAGGAGTCTGGGACAGAACTGTGGAAAGCCAAGCAGGAAGGGGGATGGGCCTCACATGCTGTGAACAGGGCTTGCCCCCAGGTGGGAACGCCACAGGGAAATGCAGGGCTCGATGGGGTGGCACCAGTTTCTTCTTCTTCAGGACTGTGTTGAGCCAGTGCGCAGTGACACACCGCTTCCTCTCCCGCAGTGCCTGGCAAACAAAACAGCAGTCGTGTTGTCTTTGGCTCTTTGCTATACAACTAAAGAGAAAACAGCTGGCCCCCAGGTCCGAAGACAGGAGGCCCCTGGCCTCCCAGGGCATCTACATACATTTCATGCACTCACAAAAAAACAAATATACACATGATTAAAACTAAATAAACCTTAAAGAAAAACTGTAGTCAAAAATGACACAACACAATCCCCCCCACAAAGAGAAACTCTCTGTCCCCTGCATAAAGAGCATGTATATAAAACACACTTCTAAACTTAGCCATAGAGGAAGCTCACAGTACCTAAGGTCACTGTCACATACACAGCAGCATCCATCTGCCAATCAGGAACATTTTTACAAAGAGAGAAGAAATGAAAACCTCAGGGATAAGGAGGTGATGCTGGGAGGAGCTTATAGCCCAGGGTTTACTATTTGATCTCTCAGGATCTTCCCCTCAGAAGCTCTTGCCTGCAAAACCCCAAATGGTGCCAAGTCCCGTCTTGAGGGTCATCTGGACGGTGACTAGGAGGGCCTGCCCCTTCTCTGCCTCTACTTGCAACTTCCTGTTCCCTCTACTACCCAAAGCCGTCCACAACAGTATCCAGCCCAATGCAAAGTGGCTTTCCTAGTTTTGTGAGGTAAGAACGCAGTAGCTCACTTGTCTAACATGCATGAGGTGCTCAGTATGAGCCCCACCACCACAAAAACTGGGTACAATGGTGCATGTCTCCACCACTCAAGGAGTAAAGACAAAGGGATCACAAGTTGAAGGGTGTCTTCTGCTATACATGAGGTCAAGGCCAGTGTGGGCCACTGGACACTGTTCCACAGACATATTATGCACTTGCTTCTTGGGTTACACATAACAATGCCACCGCCTCCCAGTCAGGGTGGCCAGTTGTTCTTACCTGGGCATACATACTGCTGACTTGGCTCTCGCAGAGGAGGTGTGTGCATCGGCTTGTGAACGTGGGGTCCACAGTGCCACCGTGCGCTTGAATTATCTACACAAAAGACGCAGACAAACATGCCATCAGTTCCAATTATTAAGGATACTACAGAATTGTAATTTCAACCCAAACAATGATAGAGAAAAGCCAGGGTGCACTGGCATGGCCCATTCACCACAGGACAAGCAGTACCTAAGAGCAACATTCACACACCATTCAGGCCCTTCCCCCAGCACTCCAGAGTTACACTGTGCTACTCAGTTACTTCACAGAAAGTAGAACGCAGCGTTCTTAAAACTGAGCCTCTTCACCTCGGCACTGCTGACATTTAGATGGGTGGAGTGTGTGGTGAAGCTGCCCGGGTGGTGCATGGTGTCCAGTTCTCTCACCCTGACTTCTCTCTGGGCACCCCTGGTGTCTCTTCCAACTACCAAACGGTGCTAGAGCAGATCCACTGCCCTTATAAACCTTGACACTGTGACAGAAAGCCACATCAGAATGTAGTGTGTCAAAACTACATTCGAGGGGCTGGAGATACTTCGGCAGAGATGAATGAATACAGCTCTTCCAGAGGGCTCAAGCCCAGTTTCCAGCACCCATGCATCTGCCCGCATCTCTAGCTTCAGGGGATTCGATGCCTTGAGCCTCAATGAGCACTGTACACACACATACACAAACTGTACATGAAACTGATCCCAGTTTTGGAGAAGGAACTATTCTATCCTGGTGTTGGTTTTCCCTGGGTATCAGTCAAAAGGCTGCCGCCACAGAGAACTTGACATTACTGCACAGCAGCTGAAATGTAAGCTAACACTGAACAAGACCTGGCCTCAATCCCGTGCTGGTTTCACGTGCCATTTTGAAATGCAGTGTTTATTTTTATTTTAACTGTTCACAAGTTCAGCTTCAAGGGGATGTGAGAAAGGCCACAGTCCCCACCTTCACCTGCTTTCCACCACCTGAGCTGTGTCCTCTGGTAATTACTAACCCACACACACTCTGCTCCTTCACTGCCTTCTGATCTAACGAAGGTCAGGGCATCCAGGTGTTCCCATGGTACCCTAAGACAAATACTCCCTCCTGGCATACGTTTTGTTTCCTGGTGCTAACCACTACCTCACTCCGTCCTCCTGAAAGCAAGCAATCTCACTCCCAAAATCTCCGCAGAAATGTGCATAAAGTGTGTCCTCAAATTGTGTCCTCAGTAAGCCTTAGGGCTTCCTCCCAACACTGCCAGAGACTCCTCCACATCCTGCTCTTGGTCTTGAGTCATTCAAGGAAGAAAGGGTAAGAGCCAACTGCTGCACTATGGCGACTCAAATAGCTGGAATGCCCCATAGGGTAAGATCTTGGCTGGCCCAAGTCTTGACAAGCACTCCCTCAAGTCACCTGTAAGCAACTGAGTCACAGCCAACCAAGCCATTTCAGAAGTCTTATCCAGAAGGGAACTGGAACCTTCATTGGGTTCTTCAGCAAGAGCAAGCAATCTCCTTACCTTCCTTGCCCCACCTGCCAACTGTTAGGTTCTGTTTTCACATCTACTTGAAGTTCCCTTCATGCGAACCCAAGAAACCCTGTTGTCACTCAGAGTCAAATCCAATTTCCTGGCTGTCATGCACCTCTTTGCTGGATCAGTGTGGGATCAAGGGGAGGTGTGGAAGAGGTGGGCACTCTGAGCTGGACACCTGCACTCATCCTTACTCTCAGATGCATCCATTTGATGGGCAGGCTATATGCCATTCAAATCAGAAATCAGCACTCTAACTGATACTGGCCCTGCAAGTTCTGCTGAGCCCTAGACCCTGTCCTGGCCCTAATCTAACAGCCTCCCTTCATTAAGCCTCTAGTTTTTCAAGTGTCCTGAACTGTCTCTGCTCCAACACCATTCTCTGTTTAGTCTGCCTGTAAGCTGTGGTCCTTGACAGATCTCTTCCCTTCTCTGCCCCAACTCCCACCATGCAGTACTGCAGGACTGGGGGTTTAGCCCAGTGTTGAAGCACTGGCTTCTTGAGAGCAGGGAAGTTTAATCTTCAGCTCAGAAGAAAAAAAGAAAAGGTAAAAATCAGAAAAATACCAAAAACAAAGCAAGACATTTGTGCTGCTGCCCTCGGTCTAATCCTTCAAACAGAAGTTAAAGAGCTACACTGAGTTGGCTCAGCTGGCAAAGTTTCTCTAACACACAAAGGTCCTGGGCTAAGTCCCCAGCACCCCAGTAACTGGATGAGGCGACACATGCCTGCAATCTCAAGTGGTTTTTCAAAGTCTTCCTTAGAGTTCAAGGACAGCTTCTGGAGAGACTCTGTCTCAAACAAGCATATGAAACGCCACACTTGACTGTTTCATGATCTTTCATTCTAGCTACCTTTCAGTCAGCTTCTCAATACTCCATGCCATGGCTCCCAATTCTCTGCACTGTTCTGCTGCTGCAGCCCCCGGACACCCTCTGGCTCCCCAACCCTATCCTCTCCTGGCTGGCCCAGCACTCATCCTCCTGGTGAGTCTAAAGTCTCCTTACCACACAACACACAACCACTATTCCACCCACCCCTTTCCTACGCAGCTGGTAAGGAAAATCCAAATGAACTATCACAGTACCTAATAAAGTATTATTGAAAGACAGACAACCCTTGTCTTTGCCCTCCCTGACTCAAGAGCTGTCTAGAGCTAGACTTGATGGCAGTCCCCATCAGTGTCACAGGTACACCTTCATTAGGCTGCTCTGTCTGGATCATCTCCCCCTGTTCCTGCTCTAACTCCTCCCATGGACACATCCCCATGATCACCTCTACTAGCTTTAAGAAAGAAGTCCTGTCCAACCTTGGGCTCATGCCCACGCTACCACAATGCCTGCCTCTGTCCTGTTAGCTTGTCCAGTTTCTGCCAATTCAACATTGCCCAGTCTTGCAGTATTAGCACCTAGCAGAGGAATGTTTATAGTGAAGAACACTCGAGGTATGTTTCTATGCTAAACTCAGTTTTCATCTAATGGGGTGGGAGGTACTCCATCTTCATTTGAAGCATGATTATAAGACTTTTTAAACTTTCCCTTTTCTTAAAAGGCATCCATAAAAATAAAAAGTAAATAAATATATGGACCACCATTTCACAATCATACCAGAAGACAGTTACAAGTAACCATTACCCCTAAAGAAATTTCAAGAACCATGAAGCCCAACACTCCACCTAGCCCCTAAGTGACAGAAGACCAGAAAGGGATGGGCACCTCTCAGAGGGCAGTACTGATGATGGCACTCATTGTACCAGAGTACATACACAGATCTAGTCGCCTGAGGCCAGCCAGCCAGGCAGTTAGCCTACACCCCTCAAGCACAGCCCCCAGCTTCCCCAGCTCACCCTTTTCCAGGTGGCCAGCAGCTGCTTATCCGACATCTGCTCTGGGTAGTCCGCAATTGCAAACACGCATCCTAGCAAGAAGCCTTCTTCTGGAACTAGAGTGACAGACGTGAACAGAAATTAAAAGTGCATTTTGTTGAGTTTAGTTTAGTTTGAATCCACAACATTTGGAATGTTGCTACAAATATACTAATGTATCTAGTAAACTGTATCATTAAAAACAAGACATAATTCAGCATTTCTCCTGAGGCAACCTGGGTACTCTGTGAACACTGGCCCTCACTGCAATGTGTGCAAAGTACAAAGAAGCCTGATTATCTCACTGGAACGCCTGCTTGACAGAGATGAGACTCACACTCCATGTGCAATAATTATTTGATAGGCACTATACTCTGGGAGCACTTATGCAAGCTTGCAACTTATGGGGAAATAGGAACCAGTACTAACTCTCCACTGCTGGGTCATGTCCAAAAAGCTGCTGCTGCTGCTGCTGCTGCTGCTGCTGAGGTGGGGGCTGCAGGGACAGCTGCAGAGGCTGCTGGGGTGGAACCTGATGCTGTAGTGCCTGGGATGTTTGGTTCAAGTGTGCTGCTTGATTCTGCATCTGCTGCTGCTGTTGCTGTTGCTGCTGGTGCAGGCGCTGAAGCTGCTGTTGCTGTTGCTGGAGAAGGTTGTGCTGTTGCTGCTGCTGCTGTTGCTGCTGCTGGAGCTGTGCTAACTGGTGTTGCTGTAGCTGCTGTTGCTGCAGCTGATGGAGCTGCTGCTGCTGCAGGGCATGCTGCTGCTGAAATGGCTGTAACTGCTGTGGAGGGCGATGCAGCTGCTGCTGAGGGTGTAATGGTTGCTGTGGAAACTGGAGCTGCTGCTGAGAAAACTGATGCTGATGGACTTGCTGAGGGAACTGATGTGATGGCGGCTGGGGGTAAGGCTGTGGCTGTGGCTGCTGTTGCTGTTGCTGCTGCTGGAGCTGCATGATCTGGGGCTGGAGATGCAGGACTGGGTGCTGCTGCGGTGGCTGCTGGGGAGGATGGTGCTGCTGCAACACGTGTGTCTCGGGAGCGCCTTTCGACTGGCCAAATAGCACAGCACTGGCAGTGGGGTGTCCCTGTTGGCCATGCGCCACCTGCTGCTCTAGGTTTTTTGTGGGTGCTGAAAGAGACTGTAAGATCTAGAAAACAAAAGGAGGGCCAAGTCACTACCAATAATTGCTGAGAGGCACTGGGCACTGCCTGCTCCCGGGCAAGTAAGAGCGTATCCACACAGTTGATCCGCCGAACCAAACCGCTACATAACAGGGACCAGCCAGCAATACCACACTGCTCTCACACGTACTTTGTATTCAACATCCAGAGAGCAGGACGCTGAATTACAAAACAGAAAATGGACTAACAAACACTGTAGCTTCAAAATGGTCGGCAGGTGAAATGCCTGCTACTCAAGCCTGGCAACCAGAGATTAAGCCCTGGAACCCACTGTACAAAAAGAGAACCAATTCCCCAAAGTTGTCTCTGATCCACACACCACCCCCCACCCCATACACACATTAAAGGCACTGATTCACACGCAAGACTGCCGCATCTTAAAGAAAAGGAACAGGACAGCAAAGCAAACAAATGGCAGTACTTGCTTCTGCTTGGGCCTGAGCAGGCTTGGCCACCGGGAATGTGGCACTTTACAGGGCAACTCCCTCCCCCTCCATACCACGGTCTGCTTCTGACTGACTGAGACTGCTCTGGAAAATGGCAGGCTCAGCTCCTCACTACAGGTGCAACCATACTCTATTTCCTCCTGCTTCTAGGAGTCACCACTACTCAGATAAGGCAGGGGTCCAAGCTTACCACCATAGCAACTCAGACTGCAGCTATGCCCAGCACAGCTCCTGTTCCTCCCTCACTGTACCCTGTCCTGGACAGTACATGTGACATAGAAGAGGGGCAGATGGACTCTAGCAAAAAGCATGCTTAAAGGCAAACAAATGTTAGCTGGACTTGATGGTACAGACCTATAATTCCAGCACTTGGGATGTGGAGGCAAGAGCATCAGGAGCTGAAGGTCAGTCCTGACTACATAGGGAATTCAAGGCTAGTCTGAGCTACACAATTCAGTATTCTCAAATAATAACAACATTATTATTAAGAGGAGGGAGATGCTGGGGAATAAGCCATGCCAATCTGCCATCCTGAGGTCAGAACTCACATAAGAGCCAGACACAGAAGTACATACATCTGTGATCTTAAATGTTCCTACAGGGGGAAGGGAGGCAGAAATTGTGGATATAAGGGAGTTCATGGTTCATATAGTTTAGCTACAAAGCAGCGAACAAAAGACCTTGTCTCAAACATGGTCAGCCTTCTCTGACCTCCACATGAGCACTGTGGTACAAGCATGCCCCCCCCGTTTATAAACACGCACATACAAAGATTTTTTTTTTAAGCAAACAGTGCTCACTTTTGCAGCACATATATTAAAACTGGAATGATACAGAGATGATTGACATGGCCCCTACACAGAATGACATGCATAATCATGAAGAGCTCCACAGCTTTTGGATGGAGAAAGCTCATGAGGCCTCAACCCGACAGAAAGAACTAAAGGCAAAAGGAAAGCTGAGAGCAGTAGAAATAGTCTTCCCCAGAGAGAAGCACACCAATTGGTTATCTCATACAAAATGGTCAATCCTGAAAACATAATACACATAAAGTAGCATACAGACTAAACAAGTTATACTTATATACTTAGGAGTGTGTGTGCGCACACACACACACACAGAGAGATAGGTAACAACAACAGAAAAAAGTCATGGATTTAAAAGAGCAAGGAAGGATATATGAGAGGGTTTGGAGGGAGGAAAAAGAAAGTGATGTAATTTTATTAAAATTTCTAAGAAATAAAAACGGAGTTCATGAAAGCAACCTTTCTTTTGTTTTGTTTAGTACACAGATATATGCCATCACTAAGAACAGTGCTTAGAATGTACAGCTGTTTAATAAATATGTCTTAAAGAATTTTTTCTTAAAGTCAATGGTCTGCCTTCCAGAGAAATCATTGACTATCCTTCCTCAAACAGGACTAAGCAACAGATGGGACAAATACAGAGACTGCCTGCCACATGAATAGGCCAAAGCAGCCATCTGTCACACTTGTGTCCTCTGCACATCGACCCCATCCAAAATGACCCCAGCTGCCAGGACAGGCACGGGGGAAATCTGCAGTCAGGCAGCCACCCTGGAGCAGCTCCTGGTTCTGAGACAGATCAGCAGAACGCAGCAGACTCTGATGTCTACGTGGGAGGTCATATGGAAAGAAGAAAAGAAGCCCAGCAGTGGTGGTGCATGTCTTTAACCCCAGCACTTGGGAGGAAGAAGCAGGCAAATCTCGGAGTTCAAGGTTGGCCTGCTCTACAAGGCAGCCAGAGTTACACAGAGAAAACCTGTTTCAAAAACCACCAAACAAACAAAAAACCCAACAACAATAAAAAGAAGGGCAGGAGAAGCACATGACATGTGGCAGTTTCTGCACTGGGCCTAGAGGTGAAGGCTGCAATGTCATGGCTGATCCAGTCTGTCCAAGGAGAAACAATGAAATATCAGGAGAGCCTGGCCAGGCCCGAGGACAGCCAATTAGCACGGGAATCTCTCTGTTCGTGGTGGGGACAACCACCAGAGCTCTCACAGCAACCTGCCATCTCATGTGCCTCGAGCTGAGAGCGTGGCAACCTGGAGCCCAAGGACTTGACCATGTAACCATGCCACCTGTAAGCAGCAATTTCAAACGGCAGCAACTTTTAATTTCCTTTCCTTCAAATGGCATTATCCAAGTGGCTGCCGAAATATAAAAAGCATTATGGTGCATACCACACAGCCCTAGTTAGGACGTTGTCTGTCATCAAACAAAATTTGACAGACATCTTCACCTCCTCCACCTTGATCAAAAAAAACAAAACAAAACAAAAAAAAAAAACCAAAATCAAACTAAGTCTCCCCTGCCCAACACTCTGAAATTCACTTTCTGTACACAGAGGTAAGGACTCTTTAGGAAGCACTACAGTGGCCTGAACCTACCTTTGCTGTCGCTAGCTGAGCCAGGGTCACTGGAGGACAGTGTCAGAGTAGTAGCCAGCCCTCAGCTCAGTTTAGACATCAGTCTATGTCTAAATCCAAACAGACTTAGGAAAGCCCACGCCTAAACCTGTATGTGTGTGAAGACAGACAGCAGGAGAATAGTTACTGACCAGCCCTAGTTGGTCACTAGTCTGAAGGGGCGGGGAAAAGCCTTCACCCAGAACTTCTCATGGGAGGGAGGGAGGGATGCAGACTCTTGAGCAGTCAGAAGCCCCACACCTCCGGCTGGCTCTCATACCAGTTCTGAGATCTCTTTAGTCAACATTTCCAAGTATTCATGGGGCAAGTCCACCCGGACAGCCCAGGTCCCCTCACCAGAACCCACTAACCTTCTAATCTCCCCTCTTGGTAGTGTCACCCATCTCTCAAGACCTGAGGATAAATGTCCATCCTCTTTGCCTCCAGCCTACTGACCATAACACCCTTCCTTCCGATTGTTACCAAGCGCACTGTCTTCCCAACACCCTCCTTGCTGTCTCCACTGTTCTTCTCCTAAGCCCTAGCCCACTTTATGGCTGTGGGGCCACATGGCTCCTGCCTCCTGGACACTGGAGTGCAGGAAGACAGGGTGGTACACCCTCCATACTCAGGCTGGAACCACCTCGTCTGTGCAGTCCAGTAGCCCCTACCTCACACTACCCACAAGCAGATGTGCCTGGTCTGTCAGTCAACTCTGAGGCATCCTCACCTCTAAGCCTCCCTAGACACAGTGAAGAGCTGTGGTCAGTCAGAAAGGCATGTACCTCGTGAACAGCTACTTGACATCTGGGAAGGGACAGAGACAGTCAAGCAGAGAGTAGTGGGACCTTGGGCCACCAGCGGGGCTTTATTCCTAGAGGAAGCTGCAGCTGGAACACTAGGTCAGAGTTTTTTATTTGTTTATTAAAGATTCATTTATTTTCCTTTTATGTGAAAGATTGTTTTGCCTGCACACATGCCTGTGTAACATGTACATGCAGTGGCTGCTGAGTCAGAAAATGGTAGCAGAGACATTAGATGGCTGTGAGGCAGCACATTAGTACTGGGAATCAAATGCAGGTTTCAAAGGTGAAGAACAGTCAATACTCTTAACCACTTAGCCATCTCTCCAGCCCCAACCTAGACAGCTTTTACCAGATCATCATCACTACCCAAAAAAAAAGCCTGAACTCCAGCCTGTATGGAGAATCTTGAACAAATCTAGGCAAATTCAGTTTAATATTTATTTTGACGAAGGCAAAATGTGCTGATTACTTTGACACCTCCAAAGGTCATGACCCAGGCTCTGTCCACAGCCGCTTTCCTGTCCACCACAGGAACCATTCCCTCTACGGGGCTCTAGCTGTCTTCTCATCTTCCCTCTGTCCAGCCTGACCTCCTTCTTATCCCCCACGTCACATTAAAGCTGTGGTTGCCAACCTACCAGTGCTAGCCATGCCTAGCAGTACCTAGCAGAAACAATCACCTTGCAGCCCTCCATTTTCCTCAGACCCAGATAACCTTCTTCTATCTCGCCTCAGCAGCTGGCTTTTCTCTTCCCAACACCTAAAGAGTGCCTGGAGTCACCTGGATCTGGACTCCCTCCCCTCCACTATCTCTAGAATCCCAAACTTCAGTATTCACTGCTCAAGTTACAGGCATGGTTTTCTAAACATCTCTAACCAACATAGGTTTTCTTAAGGCCCTCACCTTAATCAAATCCAGCAAACTGATTCTTAACACCACTTCATACCCAGGCTAGTCATAGTTCCCTACCTCTACCTCACATGGCCCTGGGTCCAGCCTCAGCTTGTTCCCACAGCTGAAAACTGTTAAGGGGAAAACAAAAGCAATAAAGGACAATCTGCCAGACCAGAGAGGCCAGCCACCACAGCAGCTCTTGAATGGGAGGGCTTCTGTCTGCCCTCACCGGCCCGGCTGCTCCCAGCATGACCCGGAACTCTGCTCTTGCTTCCTCCAACCTCAGGCATAGGGTCCAAAACTAGAGAGCACTGTGTGCTGCTGATCCCATCCACCTCCCACTTATCAGCCGTCTCACCTGCAACTCTTTCAGGGCATCTCTGCTCACTCCCCAGGACCCTCCTAGCACCTGTCTAGCCTCATGGGGGACGTCCCTGTTTCGTTCTCCTCCCACCCCTTTATAATGCTCCATACACCTGTCAGACGTCGGCACACCCCTGCTCAAATCCTGCGGAGGCTTCTCGTGAAAAAAGTGTACACTCCTCCCACGGCCACCAGGACAAAGCTCCCTGTCTTGTGGTTGAGAGCACACCACCCAGCTTACTTCTCAGCAAGTTCAGGCGACAGCAAATCCTTGCCCACTTTGGGCTTTCACCAGATCCCTGTCCCCGGTTCTCTCTGCAACCTTTAATCCAAGCCTTCCTGACATCACCTCGTTCATCAGATTCTCCCAGCCATCAGTTTGATGACAGACTTTACACTGAAATACAAAGTAACGTGCACCAACAGGGACAACATACAAAGGTATGAGTCTTTAGGAAACCCACTGAGTTTGTCCTGGGCGGACACAAATAACTACACTGCTGGGCCATAAGGCCTCATGGAACCACTAGCAGGTATTTGGTTTCCCGCTGGCCCAAATGTCACCATCTGCTTCATGCCTATTTAACATGACTGTAAAGAAGTTCCCACAAAAATGGGACTCATAAGTAACCTGATATGAAGGTCAGGAAATCCCAATCCTGAATGCAGCCTTCAGCTTCCTGAAACTTACGTGGGCAACATTAGACGGCCGGCTGATCTGCTGGATGTCGGCGTTGTTTGTGATGTTTCGCAACGTCCGGACGGCCGGGCTCCAGGTCCCGAGCATTTCTGATCGCTCAGAACTCTGGAGGTTTTGTCCAGCAGCCATCAAGTTACCCCGCATGTCAGGAGGCAGGATGTCCCCGGGAACTGGTGGGACATTGGCACACAGGTTAATAAGTCCCGGCCCTTTTCCCTGAGGCAGTCTGCGCTGGGCCGTGGTTAGTGGCGGGGCTTCAGCAGGGGCCCAGTTCAAGCTCCGCTCCTGCTTTTCAGGGGATGAATCAGAAGAGTCATCAAACATCAACTCCCCTTTGGACACCTCGGCTCTGGGCTTGGGCGAGAACGGTTGGTCAGGAGGAGAGGCTTCTGGAGAGCTGGCTGCACTCGACTTCTCAGTGCTGCCCTCGTTCTGAGAGTCCCGCTCCTCGTTGTCTCCCTCCTCTTCCTCCTCTTCCTCCTCCTCATAGATGATCAGACGCGGGTGGTAAAAGGCTTCATCCTTCCTGCTCTTCTCAGACACGCAGTCCAGGACCCAGTCAGGGGTGACAATCTTAATACTTCCTCTCTTGACAGCACGCTCGTATTTCTCCTAGATGTGAAGCATAAACACACACTAAATGATGCTGTTTCCTCTCATCCTATAGTCATGCATTTGAGGAGGCAGTTTTAAGTGGGCTAGGGATCCAGAGCTGCTGATGTCCCTGCCATGCTACCCAGAGGCAAAACCCATGCCTGTACCTGGGAGCTAGAGTTGTTGGAGGCACCATGGGAAGGAAGGGGCTGTAACAGCAGCAGGAAGCTTACAAGACTTGGTTTAAATGAACTCTATAGGTAACGTTTTAAGTACATACAAAGAACTAGAAATCTTATGGAAAATGATAAAGTGAAGACTTGAAATCTGTTTATACACACAGTAATGCTTTTTATAAAGATAGCTGTCGAAAACAGGATGACATTCACTAAGGAAATTTTGGGCACTTGCCTTCAAGTCAATACAGTAAGAATGGTCACAGGGGTGTGTCTGTACCCCAACAAAACACAAGGTAAACATACAGTAAGAATAAAACTTAAAACCAGAACTAGATGACAAGGTGTGATGTTAGTACTAACTGCCGACTTAGCAATTAGGAGGCAGGCCTCTGTGCACTTCTGTGAGAGATTATCTTAATTCTATTAACTGACATGGGAGGACCTAGGATTTGTGGGCAGGATGATGTCAAAACGGAGGACCCTAGACAGTGTGAGGGGATGGCAAGCTGCTCTCTTCTTCTGACTGTGGACATGTGACTAGCACCCTACAGCTCCTGTCACTGTGACCTCCCTGCCAGGATGCAGCTTCTCCCTTGTGTTACTTTCGCCAAGAGTCTTTTCTTGCAACTTGGGTATGTTAGTGAAGAACTGACAGGAGCAGGCCTGGGGAAGGCCTCCCAGGTAGGCTGCGACGGGAACACAGATGTAGTGACTGCCTACTGAGGAGGGCAGACAGGCAGAGCATGGTCAGTGAGAAAAGGAAGGAGAATATAAGGAAGAGAGGTAAGAGCCTACCTCCTGTGAAACCCCCTGAAGAATCAAAATATAATAAAATATAAGTGGTTTTAAAAACAAAACAAGTGTGCAAGTACCACTCAGTCAAATCACACCCATTTACTCCTCTCTGGCCAACACACCAAAACTAATGCCTACCTCCTTCCACAGACCACACAGCCACAGCTGCAGTCTATGTTGGGGCAAGGACTGCACCCGGCTAGGGCAGGGCCGTGAAAACAGGTTACTGCTTGAGGTTTAACCTCAAAGTCTACTACCAACTGACTACTTTGGAAAGTAGCTCAAAGGAAATGAAAGAAAGGGGACAGGATCGGCCCCTTCAGGGCATCAAATGCTGAAAATGCAGCAGGGATTTTGTGTAAACAAGTTTTATAGGAGGATTTAAAAGATTTGACTTCCTAGTCAGGTGTAGCAATGCAAGCATTTAATCCCAGCACTTGGGAGGCAGGTACAGGTAGATCTCTAAGTTTGAGAGTTGTTCCAGGACAGCCAGAGCTACAGTGGTTTGTTGGGGGAGGGGGAGGGTTGAATTCCATCACATACAAGTTTAAGGAGGTGGAGGAGATTTATGCAATATGGGTCCTTGGTGGGCCAGTTACCTTTCATAGAAAGAAAAGTTCTTCACAATAATAGTTCTAGACCAGCCAAGGCTACATAGTGAGATCCTGTCTTAAACAAAGAAAAAACAGCTAAGCAAAGGAAAATGAGCAGAACTGGGATCACAATGTCAAGAGGCCACAGCTAACAAAGGGAGTTGGTTTCTCTAAATGCATATGTGCACATCAGGAGGACAAACAGCACTGCACTGCCCCAGGAGCAGATGTCAAACCCTTCATTCCTCATCCGCCTGTGAGTGTTCTCTGCTGATATGCACACTAGAATGCTAGTACCATTGTTTGTTTATTATTTTCCTCCCCACTGAAGAGGATGGAACTAAGGACCTCAAGCATGTGAGGCAAGCAAGCATCAAAGCCCAGGGCAGACTATGCTACATCAACATCAACACCATGCATCTCCTGCGGATGTCCAACGTGCTGTTGGGACCCAACGCCCAAACCCAGGTCCTCTGGAAGAACCGCAAGTGTGCTTATGAACAACTGAGGCATCTCTCCAGCCTCCAGATAATCAATGCTTAAGTAAATATTACAGGCTGAAATTCAAAGACTTAATATTTGACAAATCCACCCTATTCATGTATTTCCTCTTAAACTCATAACTTATAACACACCTTTTATGACAGATACTAATATAAGCAGTTTTGCAAACAGAATCTAATCATTGCAAAGAGATTCTTTGAAAACACCTTTGATTCTTATGTATATAAGAAGATGGTATATTCAAAGTGCTTACCCCCTTTGGCTCTGGAACAATCAAATGTGTGCACTTCTTGTTGAGGTTCAGCTGGCAATTGCCCCCGTGGAATGTAACCAAGGCCCACAGGGCACTTCTGTCCTCAGACGACACCTGGCAAAGAATGAGAAACACAACTTCACCACACATTCAACCATGTTTTCATTCCCACTTTATTACATGGCAGTGTCCATACAATGCATTCACTGGTGCTCTCCCGCAGCTGCCCAAAGGATGCTGGTAAGAAAAGTTAGAGCAGCATTGAGCCATTCTGTTACTCTCAGCAGCTTCACAGATAAGAAGCCTTTTGCCATGTCACCAATTGAGCAAAATTTAGTGGCATCCTGGGCTGGGGAGGTAGCTGGGTGGTAGAGTTTATCTTGCATATACAAGGCCTTGAGTTAAATCCCAAGTACCACAAAGTAAAATTTTAAAACTTCCCATCCATAGCTGGAGAAGTGTTTCATTAATTAAGAACATTGCTCTTCCAGTGGACCAGGGTTCAATTCCCAGCACCCACATGGAGGCTCAAACCATCTGCAACTCCAGTTTCAGGGAATCCAACACCCTTTTCTAGTCTCCCTAGGCACTGCACACATGTGGTGCAGACAGACACATATGCAGGCAAAACAACCATACATATAAAATAAAAATAAATAAATCTTTTTTAAAAACCATCTACATCCCAAAAGTTGAATAGAAGATTTTGGTCTATAACAAAAATGATACCCCCCAAACATAAACAAAAAACAAACAAAACAAACTAAAAAGGGCAGAAAGATTCAATTTGTCATCATTTCTGAAAATGTTCAAATATCAAAATTATATTTACAGAGGCCAGTGAGATGGCTTAATGGATAAAGCACTTGTCATGCAAGCCTGATGACACCAGTCAATCCCAGGAACCCACATAAAAGAGAATCAACTTCACAAAACTGTCCTTGGACACTTGGCCCTCTCCCCCAAAAAAATTAATCCTAAAACTTTTGAATCATAATTAAAAAGGACTTCTTCAAAATTAGTAACAAATACTAATTATGACAAGGATAAGTTACAAGATAAAAATACAGTTGAGTGGAAAGCCAGAGAAAACAAACATTCCATGGGAAAAGCCCAAAGCAGGCCTAGAAGTCCTGGTCCTTCCACTTCAGAGATCTAACGGACTCCAGAACCCGCCCTGCTGCCACTATTGCCTGCCCTCTATGTTCCAGAAACTGTCACATGCTTCTCAAACTAACCTGACTATGACTGTGACACACAGGATTTGCCACCAACCCCAGGGACAATTGGGAACTGTGACACTGGCACCTGACACCCCAGTATGTCAACCCAGGTCCAACACCACACATACTGCCAGACCTCTAGGAAAGGGGAAGCTAACTTTGAAAGGATAAAATTTAACCTGACAGTCAAAAGAAACACATAAGAAATATAACGCAGTATTCAGCTTAAGGTAAACACACAGACACAGGAATCTTTTCTGGATAAACCGTATTATAAGCTGAAGACTATGGGCGTTAAAGATGCCTGACTTTGTCTCCACATTTCTTTGTTTGTTTTTTCAAGACAGGGTTTCTTCCTGGAACTAGCTCTTGTACACCAGGCTGGTCTCAAACTCAGAGATCTGATTGCCTCTGCCTCCTGAGTGCTGGGATTGGATCCAATTGCGCACAGTCACTCCTAGAGGCCATTCTGTATTCCACACTACTCTCTAAAGTCACATCAGTACCTGACCAGGCTATTCTACAGTGGTACCTGAAGCACCGGCAGAATGAGGTTAAATTATCTGACCAAAGACTGATCCAATGACTCACTATGCAATTTTTATTTAAAATGAGTGTAAGACCTAATCTAGATGCAGCTTTACCATTTGAGAGGCCATGTCAGAAAGGACCGGCTTCTTTACCAGCCACAGTAACTGACCTTCACTGTGCACGTCCTGGCTCAAGCACACACCTCACTAGGCAGGGTGCATTATGTTACTATGAGAAGAATAGCAGGCAGGGGAGCACCAGGAGAACTGGCTCACTATCTCTGACAAGCACATGGGAACTAAAGCACTCCACCCACAGCAGTGCAGACCTCTGCAGCAGTGAGTCTGAGCTCCACAACTGCACACCAGCAACCGTCACCTCCTGCAATCCCTTTAAATGGGGAAAAGTACTTTTTTAAAAGCCATCCTTCTAAGGGCGTGTTGGCTCCAATGCTCTACTGCCTCTCCCAGTGTCAGGTTGAATCCCAGTTCTACAGCATGAGACCAAGGCAGCTTAGCCTGCCTGGCTCCTGGCCAATCACACCTAAATGCCACTGTCAACACACTAAACCAGCTATGTGCCAAGTCCTCCGAACCCCTGACAAGCCAGCAGAAGCATAAGCACTAACCACACTCCGACAACCTGCTTTCTTGTCCCTTTGTCCTCCCAATGTAGAATTCCCTGACTCCCAAAATGACTTGATCCCCTACTACCAACCAGCACTCCTCTCAGCTAGGCAGGGTGGTGCATGCCTGCAACCCCCACATCTGGGAAATGGAGACAGAAACTCAAGGCCATTCTTAGTGTCTCACTTTTCTACTGCTATGGAGACACCATGATCGAGGCAGCACTGAACTGGGAACTTGCTCACACTTTCAGCGGGTGAGTCCATGACTATCATGGTGGCAAGCATGGCAGCAGGCAAGCAGGCATGACACTGGAGCAGCAGCTGAACATCTGATCCACAAGCACAAGGCAAAAAGAGACTGGACCTGATGTGGGCTACTTTAACCTCATAGCCCATCCCCAGTAACACACCACCTCCAAAAAAGGACACTCCTCCTAATCCTTCCCAAACAGTTCCACCAACTGAGGACCAAATATTCAAATATATGAGCCTACGAAGGTCATTCTCATTAAAACCATCACACTTAGCTACACAGAAAACTTTAGGTTAAACAGGACTATATGTTTGGACTCTGTCTCAAACAGTAAGAGAGAGAGAGAGAATCAGTCCTCCCTTCTAGTCTCCACACACAAGAATGAAAGCCCATGAACCCAGCTTCCATGGTCCCCTCCTCAGCCAGCTAACACTCCTTACTAAAGACTAAGGTCCCCATATGATGTGAGCCCTGAGCCGATCTGCTACCTCTCACAGGGCCCAGTACAGTCAAGAAATGTGACTGACAAGGAACTGTAAGGATATCCATTTGCAGCCTACTCAATCTGAGCCGCACTGGCCTTCAGGCTCCTGACTTCCTCTCCAAGACCTACCCAGCACACTACAGAGTTCTCTGCCTGCAATAATACCAGCACCAAGGAGATATTTCTGTGGGCAGGAGCCCTCTTCCCCCTATCCCTGGAAGAGTACAGAAAGAAATGTTAGTTCTTCCCTAACACCTCAACAAGAAAAGACAGACCTATGGAACCAAGCAGGCCTTGGCTCAGGTGGTCACGCCTGGGTATATGTGCATGGGCTCATAGTTACTGGTGAGGGGGTGCCAAGCTTTGTGGAGTCCCCATGCAGGACAGAGCCTAATCATGAGGACAGCTACCCACACTGTGTGTTACAGACACTGTTCCTCCATGTGTCTGGCTATGTGCAGCCTGTTCGTTTCCCGAGGGACAAGTTACACTGTAATTAATATGTACCCCAAGCCCCTGAGCTTCACATTGTACATATCTGTAAACATAGCTTAAAGCAAATTAACATTTTTAGCAATCATAAAACATTAGTGCTACCAGTGTACACTTATGCTGACAGTTGCAGGGTTTCTTCAAATAAGCTAGACAGCCCTCCCTTTCTTAAAGAAGTGCTGGTATCAGGAGTGGTGTTGGAATCTCTGAGAGTTCGAGGCCAGCCTGATTTATACAGTGAATTCCAGGACATGGAAAAACCCCATCTCAAAAAAAAAAAAAAAAAGTGCTTTTACCTCCCAATACATACTATGGCAGATCTATGTGTGCATTAAGAGATCCATAAAGATATAATGCTTCTGAATTTGGTTTTTCCTACTTAATGAACTTGCTAAAGGATGCATGACCCTGTCATGACCCAGAAAATGCAGATTAGTCCCCAGAAAAAACTCTGCCTCTTGAGCCCCACAATTGACACCATCCACCTCTTAGTGTCTGGACAGGCATGCACTGGCCACAGTCCCTCACCTCCTTACTTTTTCATGGGTATCCTCCCATTCCCAGGCTGACCACCCTAGGTGTCCGCAGCCCAGATTCCAAGACCACTTAGAGGCCCGTGTAGCTCCTAAGCTTCAGAGCCTGGTTTCACTTGCCATCTTTTCTCTCCTCCTGATTCTGATCCACAAGGAGCAGACACAACCAACCATATACAACCATCATTACAAACTCATGCCGATCCTTTGCCCAGAGAACAGTTGTTCCCAGGAATACAAATTAAAACAGTAGCACACAATCCAACTTTGTTTGCTCCTAACCAGTACCTTGCCTGCCCCAATACCCTTTCCAAGTAAATTCAATCCCTCTAACTGTATGCCTTACCCAAGGGTCTCAGGCCCCTGCTGCCTCTCCCCTATGCTGAAGAACTCCCATCATGCCATGTGTCCTCCAAGTTGCTCTTTGTGGACCGCTCATGGATGCCCCAAATCCCACTGCACACCAGTACACCCTTATCCCTTATCC
This sequence comes from Dicrostonyx torquatus, assembly GCA_028555095.1. Taxonomy (NCBI): domain Eukaryota; kingdom Metazoa; phylum Chordata; class Mammalia; order Rodentia; family Cricetidae; genus Dicrostonyx; species Dicrostonyx torquatus. Next base: position 2,910,234 of record JAQHUG010000159.1, read on the forward strand.
ACCAAGTGCTACCTGATTTCCCATCAGCATGCCCAAGCCCTTGACCTGAAGATAGGACTGCTCTGGCTCATAACTTTGGCAGAGGCACTGACCCCACACCACAGCACTGACAAGCCCTGGGACCTGAGTTTTCTGCCACTGCTAGGGTCCATGCTCCATCTGTGAACTCGGACCCCAGTCTTCATCTCCATCTCTATTCTCTAATAAAATTCTAATGTCCACCCTGACCGCCATCACGCCCACAGCTCCGGACAAAATCCTCCAGTGCTGATCTTTAATCTCACTTTCCAGTTTCTAACGTAAATGTTTATAATCCAAAATTAAATATGTATCTCAAACAGTAGGGGCTTCTTGCCCAAGCCCAAACTCAAGGAGTTATCCTATCACGTAGTCTTCCCTGACCTCCCTTGTCCACCCAGCCCTGCCCTCCCCAGGCACAAGGCACACCCACATGGCTTAAAGGCCTTCTGGACCCAGCCCTATCTTCCTTCAACCTGCTCCACTCAAGCCCACTCAGGTCACACTCTGTCAAAGTGTGTCCCTCCCCTCTGAGCCGCCAACACCCTCCTTTCCACAGCACGGTCACACCTGGCCCTCTGTCTTCTTCATCTCCCATACAAGCATGGCAGGTATGCTACAACCCATTTGATGTGTTACATGCCTCCTACCATCACTATCCGGTAGCTACTGGTCTAAGATTACAAGTGTGTTCCTCACACTTGTCTAACTAGCTCACTTAAAAGTCTTTCATCAGCCAGGTGGTGGTGGTGCACACCTTGAATTCCAGCACTCGGGAGGCTAGTTGATCTCTGAGTTCGAGGCCAGCCTGGTCTACACAAGTTCTAGGGCAGCCAGGGCTACACTGAGAAAATCTGTCTTAAAAAAACAAAAAAAGACCTATAATCATCTTATATTAGCATCTCTGTTCTCCCCACCCCCAATTTAGCCTGGCCCCCCTTTCTCACAGTCTGAACCCCTTCTGGCAGAGGCAAAGCCTATGGAACCCAGAAGCCCAATGGATGCCAGAGTAAGGAAGTGAGACACACACTGCAGGTGAAGCACACGGCGCTATGCAGAGATGGAGACATGGTGACACGGACTCACTTCCCACTTCTCTGATGTTGAATAGAAATCTGGAAAGCACAGAGGTTGTACAGAAAACAGTAGGGGCTGCATATACCCAGAACCCCCAGCATTTACAAGTTTGTGCATTAACCAAAATTTAAGATTATTCTCATGTAAATATACAAATATACAAACAGGGGAAAGCACTAAAAAAAAAAAGTAAAATTTAAAGAGAAAAAACTAAAAAAATAAATAAATAAAAATCTCAATGAATTCCTGTTCAAAGAAATAAAGGTGTGACTTGAATGACTGCATCAAAGCAATGCAGCAGAACAAAAAAGGAGCCTTTATAATCCACAGAAGTTCTAGAATTTTTATTATAAGACAGGAAAAAACAAGTAACTCCAGATAAACTTACTTACTCATTGCCTGGACAAAGGAGGGGTCACCAGACTGGCAACATCATGTGTTAAAGGTTAAGTCTAGCCAACAACCTAACAATGGTAACAACCCAACACTCCCTGGTTCCCAACCTGGGCAAGGCTGTGGGAAGAGGAGACAAAGGCCAAGTCCTCCCCAGCTCACAAGCACCCTGCTCTGCTCCTTTCTCAGAGGCCTGAAGAAAGGGAGAACAGGCCAGCCCCTCAGACCTCAGGCCATCACAGGCACCCAAGGACGGACAGTGGAACCGCTCTGAACTGCACCTCCTCCTAAGGCATTCATTTTGGCAGTTTAAAGAATATAGCCCTGATTTTGTGAGTGCTATGTTAGAGCATAGGCCTCTGTCAGCTGCGGTCAGAACAGGACCCAACTACTAGGGATGTTCTTTAAAACAGTACCCGCCTCTCTCGGGACCCAAAATTAACCACCACCACCAGTCAGTTCCTTCATTTCCTGTTTTCCCTAGTTGCCGTAACACTGTGCATCTTATACTCGGATTTTCCACTTAGCACCATGTCCCAATTTTACACACTTCTATAAACCTAAATTGTCTAAACTGTCTGTAAGGCTATGCGATAGGGTTCTTAAGCACCTCCCACAGTCACCTGTTTCTGACTCTGCTTTCCCAGAGATAACACGCACGCGCCATCTTCATTCCAGACCTCTCAGCACTGGGAGCACTGCAGTTCTCAATGTTAAACCTTTTCAGACAGTTGTGCTGACTTTGCCTACAGTGAGCACACATCCTGCATCCTCACTGGGACTAAATGCATCACCACAAATATAACAAACAAAACTCTTAGCTCAATATTAAAATGTTCACCTGACTAAAAACTACAGCAAATGGTTTGATGGGCTAATATAAGCTGAATCCACTCTTTAGAGTCATCTGCTAAGGTTTCTGCTATCGTTTTCTTATTCATCTATATGAAAAGCCTTAAGACTACAAAGCTAAGTGAATTTTTGTCATCTAATTTCAATCATTTTTCATATTCAAGGTTTAAATATCTGTATTTCTCTAAATTACGTATGTATGTATATTTATGGTTAGACAATGGTAAGTGTGCTAAAAGTTGATTATCAAATATTGTCAGTTTAGCAAAAGGGTTCTAGGGAACTGGTTAACAAACAGGTCACAGGTCCAAGCGCATGAGCGCTCAGAACCATCATAGACAATAACCATGCTTACCTGAGAAAGGCAGGCAGTGAGTCCAAAAAAAATCTGACAGGACTCTGGAGAGAAACCATTGACTCTGTCGGACAGTTATTAAGATTGCAATGAAGTAAGATGAGCACAGCTGGAACTTCACTAACACAAGCCCTGCCTGCCCACTGGGCAGGCGCTGCCACCTCCCTCCCACTCGGAGCATTTGGAAAGTGAGACAGGCTGAAGATGACCAGAGACTGCAGAGCAGATGAGAGTGAAGCATGAGAGGAAGCGAGCCATTGTCAGCAAAGGACGCCACAAAATCCAATTCTCTGTCCACAGCATCACTAGATGGACAGTGTGTCCACAGGAAACTTCCTGACTCCCAACCACTGCCTAACTACACACCAAGCAGATATACAGGATCAGACACACAAACACACACCATAAGAAGCAATGTGCAGAGGATGTCAAAAGGCAGTACCACGGCTGTGCTTGTCCCACACGGGGCTCCTCTTTTAGAAGAGACTGTGTGCTCTAAAGTCCGGCAGGACAACTCAGGGTCCTAGAATCCCTAGAATATAATTTCCAAGACCATGCCTCGTTTTAAGATTGACTGGACCATTCATCTGACTTCTGAGATTGACAAGCACTGACAGAGCAGGTCTCCTGAAGACACGCAGTCTTCAGCACAATGGAGCGTCCAGAGTTCCAAAGAGGTGGAAAGGACCCACTGAGACAGAAGGGTCAGAAACAGACTAAACTGCAACTGCTGTTAATCCCTTACAGATCCACTGACAAACCGTAAACGTGGGCCATTCCTGCCCACTGCCATCAACAAATCTCAGAGTGACTATCAGCCAATCTTGGGCCCTCATTCTGGTCCTTTAGGTTTCTCTATAGACAGATAGGCAAGAGCTCCAATAACCTTCCTGAGGAAAACAGGTGAAGAGAAAACGTCCAGAAAAGACACCACGGATAGAATATTTGACTCCATCCCAGAAAGGTCCACTTTCCTAAGATTGGTTTGTCTGCTTGAAACCTGGGCTTATATAGATAAAAAAACAACAAAAAAACCCTTCACTCTTTAGACTTGGAATGAAGAATGAGAATTTCTGAGCCAGAACTGTATCCTCCAAGAAGAGCTGCTGAGAAAGAAGGTTTGAGCATGTGAGGCCCTTAGGAGTGTCTCGGCTGAGTCCCTTTGCTGTGTGGCACAGCTGTAAAATGAAGTGTCTGAATGATGGTGCCCATCCCCAGGTGCCCAGCCTGAACTTTAGTGTGGTTCCTGGATGGCAGAAATTATTTCCAAAGTCAAGCTCTGCTTGGACTGCCTCTCCAGTGAAGCTTTATCCTGACAGAGTCATCAGGCCAACAGGAAGAAACAGAAATGGTGAGGAATATCCCACTGGGGACCAAGACAGGATCCTGGACAGTTATAAGGGAGAAATATGACATGGCTGACACAGGTCAGGAGGAGATATACACGGCAGAGTGAGTTTGCTTTTGGTTTTGACACAGGGTCTCATGTACTCAGGCTAGCCTTGAACTCTCTTATGAAGCTAAGGATAACCTTCAACTATTGATCCTCTTGCCTCCACCTCCTGAGTCCTAAGATTATGGGCATACACCATCACGCCCAAATCATGCAATGTTGGGGACTGAGCCCAGGGCCTAAAATTAAGATAGTCCTTTATTAACTGAGCTGCACCCTCCCCGCCCCAAGCCCCAGAGAATAAGGTCATCACCACTCTATTTTTACATACAAAGCAAGGGCTGAGTGGAGAGTATAGAATAATAAATCTGTCATAGAATCTAACTAACTAAAAAGAGGAATACTTATCAAACCAGGAACCTCCTTCCGGTGTTCTCTACAAGTCATGCATGATTTTCTCACCTGACTTTGAGTTCTAAAACTATTTTTTGTCTAAATAGACATTGTAAGACTGAAAAGAGCTGGAACTCTGGGTCCTCGGCACAACTGCTGATCACTGCTTTTTGATGCAGATAATGACGAGGACCAGTTACATACCATTTCATACAGGATAGGAAAGAGCAGGGACAGAGGTGCAGAGGAAACGGCCGGTCCCATTCATGAGCCCACTAACTGGATGTATCTTAAACCCACAGTTATCCCCAGGCTCTCACTCATGAGCCCACTAATTCAATGCATCTTAAACCTGCCGCTATCCCCCAGACCCTGATCATGAGCTCACTAACTTAAAGCATCTTAAACCCACAGCTATCCCCCAACCTTGATGTAGAAAAGGATACGGCAGGAGAGCACCACACTGCACGGAGAGAGTCACCCAGGAAGGCTGAAAAAGAAAAAAAAATGACACAAATCAAAACCATTCACAATCTATGACTTCACTAGTAGTTGCTTCTGGAAATTAAATGGCTCTATTGTGACCCACTACAGACGTCCACCAGGGAGCAGCAACCCAAAATCATGTGCCCAGGCCACAAACCCCAGCCCCAGAATGACACAGCCACTACATTCCTTAGCCTTGTGACAGATACATTAAGTTTAGGTCCACACCCTTACTGCTGCCCACCTCACCCACCAGCACAGCCCAGTCAGGGAACAGACTAAATTCACAAGGTTTTGGTTTTATTTAAAACTAAGGATACGAGCCAGGCAGTGGTGGCGCACGCCTTTAATTCCAGCACTCGGGAGGCAGAGGCAGGCGGATCTTTGTCAGTTCGAGACCAGCCTGGTCTACAAAAGCTAGTTCCAGGACTGACTCCAAAACTGCAGAGAAACCCTGTCTCAAGGGGAAAAAAAAAAAAAAACAAGGATACGCAATATTTGCAAACCATTAAAAACAAACAAACAAACCTTTTCTAATCTTATGAATTCCAAACTACAAGGTGAAATAACAGCTACCTTCTTGGTGTAGGAGGGTTCTTCTATATTTTGTGTTGCTTTCATTGGTTAATAAAGAAAGTTGCCTGGGCCTTTTGATAGGGCAGGACTTAGATAGGTGGGGAAAAGAGAACAGGATGCTGGGAAGAAGACTGAGTCAGGGAGAGAGCTGCCATGAAGCCACCAGGGTCAGACATGCTATATCTTCCCAGTAGGCCCACTACCTCGTGGTGACTTACAGACTATTAAAAATGGGTTGAAATAAGATGTGAGAATTAGCCAACAGAGGCTAGAGATAATGGGCTAGGCAGTATTTAAGTAAATCCAGTTTGTGTGTAATTATTTCGGGGAATGCAGCCATGCAGCTGGGGGCTGGGAGCCGGGCACCAGGAAAACAGCCCACCTGCACTGGGAGCTGGGCAAGACACAGCCTGCTCCTCCAATTACAACACCTTCTGGGTACGTTATATCCTTGGAAAATTAGCTTGCCTTGTATTTCTATTCAATTTTAAAAATTAGATCAACTGTTACTATTCTAATAACTCTATTTCAAGAAATGACAATCTGGAAGTGGTGTAGGAGGGTTCTTCTGTATTTCTGTGCTTTGATTGGTTAATAAAGAAGTTGCCTTGGCCTTTTGATAGGGCAGGACTTAGATAGGTGGGGAAAAGAGAACAGTATGCTGGGAAGAAGACTGGGTCAGGGAGAGAGCCCGCCATGAAGCCACCAGGGTCAGACATGCTGTATCTTCCCTGTAAGCCCACTACCTCATGGTGACTTACAGACTATTAAAATGGGTTAGTTTTAGATGTAAGAGTTAGCCAAGAAAAAGCTAATGATAATGGGCCTGGCAGAGTTTAAATGAATAACAGTTTTCTTGTGGTTATTTCGGGCATAAGCAAGCAGCCACAGCCAGGAGCCAGGTGCTGGGAACAAATAGCCCCATTCCTCGGAGGGAACACAACCCGCACCCTCCTCTTACAACATGGAAGTCTAGCAATGGTGCCCGTTAGCCAGCTGACTTCGAGAAGCTTGGACAAACAAATCATATATACTCAATTGCTCATTACTGAGGCAGCACTGTAGTCAGCAAAATACATTCCAGATCTGTGCAGAGATGGTACAAGGCTGGGGCAGATAGTCAACAGGAAGGATGCAGTCTGATCGATGATTGGTAAGGTATTACAGTCGGATCTACCTCACTGATGTGCGATCACAGAGCGCCCTACAAGGCATTTTTTCAAGTGACACATGTAATTCTTTTCTTTTTCTTTTTTCTTTCTTAATTTGAGAGAGGGTCTCGTGAATTCCAGGCTGCACTCAAACTTGATATATAGCCAAGGTTGGTCTTGAATTTGTAACCATACTAGAATTTCAGGCCTAATCCACCATGCCTGGCTAAAGCCTGTTCTCTATGACAAGAATAGTAAATATTTTACAAAATGAAGATTGCCTGTATCTGGGATAATTTCACCAGAGACATGAGCTAACTTACTGCATAGTACAGTGCTCTGGCAAAAAGCCCTTGCCATTTCCTTGCATTAACCAACACTGCTGCCTACCTTCTGATAATTCTAATTACAATAAAATCTAGGTACTGAGTCAACATCAACAGCCTGTACTGGACCAGGCATGGCGGTACAAACCTGTATCCCTTGCAATGGATTTGGCAAGGTAAGAGGACAAGGCCTAGATCATATACCAACATCATTTTGGAAAAGAAACAAAACAAGTTTTGTGACTGACTCTTCTGAATTCAGAGCACCTTTTTCTTTTTTTTAATGATTTATTTAACCTTTATTTTTATGTGCATTGGTGTGAAGGTGTCAGATCTCGTGGAACTGCATTTTCAGACAGTTGTGAGCTGCCATATGGGTGCTGGGAATTGAACCCAGGTCTTCTGGAAGAGCAGTCAGTGTTCTTAACCGCTGAGCCATCTCTCCAGCCCCCTCAGAGCACCTTCTTATGACCAAACTTTCCCAACAGGGACACGCAGAAGGCATGAGAATCTGTGGCTACAACTGAGCTCACAGAAGTATTCCCTGAAACAGTACTGCCGGCTGTCATGCAGTCTGCACCCAGAAAGCTGTCACAGCCTGCAACAATGTACTATGAGAAATTTGGACTGGACAACAATGGTGGCACTTTTCTTCTGCTCAGTGGGAAGGGACCATGGGAACCCCAAAGTGCTCTCAGGCAGCTTTAGACAGCACCAGTTTGGAAATGTACCCCTTTACATTCCATCCACCCAGCTTCACAGCCCTAGAAAGCAGTTCTTAAAGACGGAGCAGCCACATTGTACACATGCAAGACGAAAGCAGGCTGGCTGCTCTACTCAGCCTACAACTTTGTAATCACCATTCGGAAATGTTATCTTTTAACTGGATACTCCTCCTGAAGGACAAAGCTACCGTCTGTCCTGCTGGCCATAGCTCACTGATCCTGTAGACAGTGGGATCTGGCAATTTCATTACTTTTTATCAGACGCTTATACCCGAGTATTTACCTATTGTTCACTTCCCTTCTATTTTCCCTTTACATGTCAGAGGCTTCAGCAATCTCTATTTGTTTGGGTTTTTTTTTTTTGGCACCAACGATAGAACCTGGGGCTTCACTGCCCTGCCACCAAGCTACACCTGTAGTCCCTAAGTACGAATGTACATGTATTGTGTATGAGAGAGATGCGCCTGTGTATACACATGCTGAGGTCAGATAACATCAGGTGTCCTTCTCTATCACTCTCCGCCCTAGTCCTTGGAACAGTTTCTCACTAAACTTGAAATTGGCTGGTGACCCAGCAATCCTCCTGTCTCCATCCTCCCCTGGTACTGGGGTCACAGACATACATGGTCACACATAGTTTTCATGGGTGCTATAGATCAGAACCCAAGTCCTGATGCATGCAAGCTCTGTTACCCACTGAGTCATTCATCTCCCCAGCTCTAATTACTAAATCATGTGATAAGCTGTCTTACATATGAATTTTATTTCAGAGACTAAGGGGGTAACACAAAGTATTTATTGCAAAGGAAGTCTTGGGGTTAACTGTGCTAAGATTCATCACTTGCAAGATCAAAAACACTGATGACAATTTATGCTAGAGAGGTTGTGGGGGAAAGGGAACACTTCTGCATTGCTGGTGGGAATACAAGCTGGTACAACCCCTTTGATGTCAGTGTGGAGATTTTTTAGAAAATTAGGAAACAACCTTCCTCAAGACCCAATAATACCACTTTTAGGTATATATCCAAAGGATGGTCAATCGTGCCAAGGACATGTGCTCAACTATGTTCATAGCAGCTTTGTTTGTCATAGCCAGAACCTGGAAACAACCTAAATGCCCCTCAACCGAAGAATGGATAAAGAAATTGTGGTACATTTACACAATGGAGTACTACACAGCAGAAAAAAATAACAACAGCTTGAATTTTGCCTGAAAATGGATGGAGCTAGAAAACATTATTTTGAGTGAGGTAACCCAGACACAGAAAGACAATTATCACATGTACTCACTCATAGGTGGCTTTTAAACATAAAGCAAAGAAAGCCAGCCTACAAACCATAATCGTAGAGAATTTAGACAACAATGAGGACATTAAGAGAGACTTACATAGACCTAATATACATGGGAAAGTATAAAAAGACAAGATCTCCTGAGTAAATTGGGAGCATAGGGACATTGGGGGAGGGTTGAAGGGGGGAGGGGAGAGGCAGGGAGGGGAGCAGAAAAATGTAGAGCTCAATAAATATCAATAAAGAAAAAATTTTAAAAAAAAGATTCATCACTTGGTCTGGCAACAGTGACCTAGGCCCAAAAACATGTTTGTAAGGTAAGGCTTTCCCTCTAAATCTGTATGAGACACACAACCACTTTACCACACAGTGACTAACAGAAAGCGAGCTCACAGAAAGGGCGGGCTGTGATGCAAACCAAAGAAGCCTGCCCAGGCTCATAGCCAGATGTCTGGCAAGCTTTAGCAAGAAGCAGTAGGTGAAGTGCCCACGAACCACACTGAGCATCAATCTTCAGAGACATAGTGGGCCTGAGCAAGCATTCATGCTAATGCACAGATGTGACCACTGTATTTACTGCTACAAACAACCTCTCAGGTGGCAATTTTCTGACAATATGGGTCAAGAGCCTTTCTGTGACTCCAGAGGCAGACCACCATTCAGGATCATTTTCAAAGACAAGTTGGCAAAGCCTGCAAAACTTTCTAGACATGATGCTGGGAGAGCACCACGCCCAACAGCCAGCCAACCCCTCAACACCTGATCTGACTCAGTCACCCCACTCATAACTGCTACTGTAGAACCATGGTCACTTAATTGTTGGCTTGGTAAAGTAAAGCACTGGACAGCATGAAGAGGGGTAATGGCAACAGGTAAGGAACAAAACTGAAGCGTCACACAAAGGTAACCCATGTTACACACATCCTGATTTGCCAGTCCCCACAGTACAAGATGCAGGTGAACAAAACGCTCACCAGCTGAAGCCCCACATTCTACACACAAGTGCCCATAGGTCAGGCTGAAGAGCAGTCCAGATGGCCACCAGGTGGACAGTCAGCAGACTGATCCTTATGGGAGACGAGGGCAGTGAGCAGGGCAGAGGTCTCCCCGCTTCAGCTATTCAGCTGGAGATCAGGAACACCGGTCACCAGGGAAAGGACAGCTTTTAGAAGCTTCTGGAATCAAATATGCCTTTCTAAGATGTAAAACACCTATCTGAGGAGGCAGCAAAGCCACTTCCTAGGGCAGATTTCCTGAGCTGGAGACCTGGGAGGGAGCGAGAGCAAGGGAGTACTCCTACACTGACACAGCAACCTGGCCACAGTCATGGAACCACAAGTCCCCAAGTTAAGGCAGGAGACTACAGTTTTGGGGCTTCATTCACCTGATGACACCCCACCTAACACTGGCCCCCTTGCACCAAGCCTGGCAGACCCTACTATAGGGTCAAGGTACTGCTGTGGAGACACATGATGTAAGGCAGAGGCTCGGACTTTCTACTGACCTTTACAACAGGCAAGTCGAAAACCTCCCGGGCTTCTCCCACCTCAGGGTTGTCCCCATCCTCTGAAATGATGTGTGAGGCCAGAGCATTGTAGGAGACTTCCTTGGCTTTCCCAGCTTTAAGAAGCTGAATAACCTAAGAAAAGAAAACAAACAATACAATTAATTAAAAAAATATTGTATTGCCTTCCTGATCAAAGAAGTCATTATTAGCAATCACAGAAACATTTAATAAAAACACACCTGTCCCCCACAGAGAAGCTCTCTCCTGAATGAAAAAAAACAATGAAACGCTTTTGGACAATAAAATGCAGGCAACCCTGACTCACAGTTCAAGTCATAGAGATCCAGTGGCCAGCTACTAGCCATCTGCTACACCAGGACACAACAGCACCTGCTGAGTTCTACAGAACCTGTTCGGGGTCTCTAACCCAAAGGCTGAGAGGCTTGGCAGTTCACCACAGTCAGGAAGCTTCTGGAGGCAGAGACCCACCAGGAGAATCCTGACTTGTGGGTGCCCATCAGGCAAAAAGTACACACTGAGGGAGGGCCTAGCAGGGGAGTTCAGATCCAACCATGGACAGGCAGCATAGTCTTGGGTGCTATGCACCTTTAAATCATGGAAGGCTATCACAAAGGAAGAGGGTGCCACCAGATCTTACAGAAGGACATCAACATAGAAATACATGGGTTGGCCATGTACCCAGACTGACTTGTGAAGACACAACTGTGATAAATTCTCACATCTGTCAGAGGCAGGTCACTAAAGAAATGTCAGAAGCACCAGAAGGAAAACAGAGTAGAATTAACTAGACAGTAACTAAACAGCATGCAAGCAGAACAGAAAAGCCAAGACGGAAATGCTGGCATCTTCCAGAGTGAGCGATCGGAAGCAGAGAGAAGGGGCACTGCTGGGCTTCGATGTGGGCACACTACTCTTTGGTCCCACGTGACACCCGGTGAGAGACCTCCAGTCAAACTGAGAGAGGAGCCTGGCTCTCCAGAGATCATAACCAGCCGTTACAGATGGGAATCAAAGCTCTGAGAGTCACTGAGGCAGGCACCTGGATGACAAATGCATCCAGGTCGCCGGAGCTAAGAGTAGCATCAGGGGGAGCAACCTGAAGGGGAGTGCAGGCCAGAGTCAAGAAGAGACAAAAGCAGCACAGTGTCTGGGACAGTCATCATTTAAGAATGGGAGCAACGGGTAAGTGTGTATCTGAAGCAAGAAAAATCGGCAGTCACCAGCCACAAGCCATCCTACCTGGAACCCAAGCGTCTTTACTTTCCCCTGCCGCAACTTTGCTTTACATTCAGAAACATGCACACAGCAAGCCCTCCCTGGCCTTGTCCTTCCCAGGTGCCACTGCTTTCTTTCTGTGACAAATTTCCAGTAACAAGTCTTACTATGCTGTCCTTTCTCTGTATTAGCTCTTCTTCAGCTCCCTGCGGTGAAAACCGCCCCATCAAACTGTGGGTTTCAGACACCGAGGACACCAAACCTTCTTCCCAAACTGCACAGTATCAGTTCTGTCTCACAGAAGCCACCTCGTAACTCCGCCTAGTGACCATCAGGACACGTGCCAACTACGTATAAATGCCTTCAATCCCTAGCACATACATTCCACACTGAGAAAGCAACTTCGCGTGCTCAGGATCTGCTTATTTAACTAACACTCAGCACCTTCGGCACCTCCACCTGTTCTCAGGATGCAGCATGCAGGGACCTTCTTCTGCAGCACACTGGGTACCAGGCCCAATGCCCGGCCTGTGCTGGAGTGCTCACCACCTGTGAGCGTCCTCAATTCGTGTCACAAGACTCAAGGAAGAGGTAGTGGGCTCTAAACCTTTTCGAAAACACACTATTTCAGATTACAAGGGCATGCCAGGGAGATTTTTTTTTAAACACTCAGATTTCACACAGTTGGGCAAACAGCTCAGTTCAGTGTGTTCCTGGTCTCAAGTGACACTTGGTCCGAGTCCCTTGTAAGAGCCAAAGTCCTACAATGAAAAATAAGAAAGGGTAAAAAGAAAGGCGGTGGGAGTAGTGGGGTGATCAGTACTGGAAAAAGCCAGTTCCAAGCACTCATCCTGATCACTCTGGGCTCAGCCAGAAGTCTCTACAACCAAGACCCAAAGGACCTGTTACTAGGATACAAGTACGAGCCTCTGGAAGGCCATGTTCAGTGGCTCTTAGACAATTCCTTCCTTAGGACCCGACACGAGACACCGAAGGCGACACAACTACTTGCACAGTTGAGGAAAGAAAATGTCTGGGACGCTGTCCTGAAGATACCACAACCACAGGCAGTGTCCTGGGGATGGATCCAAACCCACGGTTACTCGCACCAATCACTGTGACCGTGTGGGTAGGGTACCTTCCAAACCTACCGTACAATCCAACCTTAGGGTAATCAGGGGCCGAAAGGGCAGGCCCCTCGGCAAGGGACGCTCTCAGCAGGGCCCCGCAGGATGCTCGGCCGGCGGCCGCACCGGGTCGGTGCTCGCGAGGCCCCTCCCGCGGCCCTTCGCGGCCCGGCGTGCCCCGCGGCTCCGGCCTGGAGTCCTGCAGGGCGTGCGCGCGCCGAAACAGGGGATGGCACGACGGAGGGGCCCCGTGCGGGCGGTACCTGCGGGTCGATGTCGCCCACCGCGTAGTACTTGACCTCGCGGAACAGATCCTCCGGAACTTCGGGCGCCGGCTCCGACATGATCGCGGCGGCGCGGCGGCGCCCGGCCCCGCGTCGCCCGGCCCGCCGCGCCCAGCGCCCGCAGCGACGCCAACTGCTCGGCAGCACAACCCGGCCCGCAGCCGCCGCCGCACTCCGACCGGCGCCCCCGCCCGCCCGAGGCCCGGAGCGCGGGAGCAGCGCGCGCCCTGAGGCACGTACCACCGCACCGGGCAGGCAGGGGAGCACGTGGCGCTGCCCACCTCCGTACGCCGAACAACGCCTCTTCTACAGCTGCCCCGGGTCCCAGGGCCAATATTGTATATTATTTCGTACATCCCATGGCAACCCCGCGACCGCCAAGTTCCCGAGACCGAGAACAGAGGACATGGAAAGTCTGTATCCCCTACATAACCGCGGTGGACCAATCAGGGGGCGGGGCCTGGGCGGGGCTCCCGTCACCCCGCGCGGCCACCCGGCAGCGCCTGCGCGAAGGGGCGGGGCCTCCTCGCGGAGGACGACTTGCCGTGCTCCCAGAGCGGAACACTGGTGTCGCCGCCGCTCCAGCTGGGACGCGCACGTTTAGGCTTAGGGCCAGGCGAACCCTGACTAATGGTCGGTTTCTTTCGTCCGCTCCTTTCGCGTCTGCTGCGGCCGTCAGCCTGGAACAGAGCCTTGGCGAGGCGCTTAAAAGCCAGGTAGAGACGACGACATGGCTCAGCAGGCAAAAGCATCTGCCGCCGAGCTGAGTTCGATCCCCGGGACCCACGTGGCGGAAAGCGAGAACCGACTTCTGCAAGTTGTTCTCTGACCTCCACACGCACACCGTGGCACACACACATACTAAATAAATGTAGATTTTTCTATGTGTTGGAGTATTCCCGACATATATTATGAGCCTTGTACCCACACTGGTCAATAGAGGGCTTTCAAATCCCCTGGAGTTACCATGTGGGTACTGAAAGCCAAACTTGGAAAGGCTGAAAGAGCACCAAGTGTTCTTAACTGCTGAGCCATCCAACCCTCAGGCAATTAGCTTTTAAAGGTAAACAGAAAAATCCATGAAAAATTATCTTTACAGGTGTCTATATTTGTTGGGTTTTCACAGAATGACACGTCCTACCACTGCGGTGATACTGTTCATTAATCGAGGTTTTTATTTTCTGTGACCTCCTTGCAGATTAAGTATTGATGTTCTTAGAATTTTCTCAAAAGAATAAAAGGAGCCAGGCCATTTTGTTTGATAACCTTCAGAGAGTAAGTTTCCTGCTTACAGCTCCTACTATTTCAGTAATTTATATATATGTATGTGTATATATACATATATAATGTATATTAATTCCTCTCAAAAAGTTAAGTAAACTGAGTTTAGTAAAATATACAAGTATGAAGGGCTGGAGAGGCTCAGCAGTTAAGAACACTTGTTCTATCAGAGGACCCGATTTTGGTTCCTAGCGCCCACATGGCAGCTCACAACCACCTGGAACTCCAGTTCCACGAACTTCAGTGCCCTTCTGGCCTCTGAGAACACTGCAAGCAGCAGGTGCACAGACATACAGGCAAAAAAATGAAAAGTGAAACTAGAAAAAATGAAGGTGGGCCCATCTACAGTGGGAAAGCAAAGTAGGTTATTGGAATAGTATTTGCCACACGGCTCTTTGGAAGTCAATAGTGTGTGTGTTTCTCTTCTATCTGTGTGTGTGTGTGTGTGTGTGTGTTTCTATGTTATGATGAAAGGACCCAACTAATTCTGCCTAGAAGGATAATAAAAGCTGCAGAATGTGACAAATAGGTTTGACCAACAGGTTCCTCCTTTCCCAGCTGGGCAGGACCAGTGGCAGTCTTCTAGCCAGATGGTTATCAGAACCCGTGGTTACCAGAACCCCAGAACTGGTAGCAGCAAATGGTTATCTATCGAATTGTAAATTGAGTCACAGGGGGCTGGTGGGGGGGGGATAGGCAGGATGTTGGGTATCAGGGTATCACATAGCCTGCTGAATGTCACATACTCAGGGATGGGCTGAACTATGCAAATTCTGTTCTGGGTTGAACTCTGGCTTGTATGTCTGGACCAATCCCGATTGTTCTCGTACCTCATATTATAATTTATGGAAAACTTGTGATTTTGTCTATAAAAGCTTGCTTGCCTGGATACTCGGGGTGCTTAGCTATCCCTAAGCTTTGCACCCGATTGCAATCGTGAAATAAACCACCTCATGTGTTTGCATCTGATGGCCTGGTTATTGAGTCTGGGGGCTCCTTGGTGTTAAGACCATTTTTCAGGTCTTTCAATGAATGGTATATGTGCATGGGAACTTCCAACTGTCTATACCTCCAGATCCAGGACTTCTGAGGTGATCTTAGGATCACCAGGCATGCAGATGACACACATACAAATCATGCAGGCAAACAAAATAAAAATAAATTGCCAGGCAATGATGGCACAACCCTTTAATCCCAGCACTCAGGAGACAGAGGCAGGCAGATCTCTGAGTTGCAGGTCAGTCTGGTCTACAGAGTAAGTTCCAAAACAGCCAGGGCTATACAGAGAAACCCTGTCTTGAAAAATAAAAACATAAACTAAAATAAAAATCTTTAACGGATTAAAAATACCCTTGGATATTGTACACAGTGGTTTCATTTTGTTCAGTTTGGCTGGCTGTGCACCCCTTAAAGTTAAGTATTATCAAATTCAGTTTAGATTTATAGACTACAGCTAGCTTCTTAGTGCATCATGACTCCATTTGGGGGTCAAAAAAGAATTGACATCAGTAGGTTTCCAAACATGCAAGTGTTAGGTATTGAATCCCCAGTTGGTGGATTTCTCCACTGCCACCAATACAATATGTCAAATAAAACCAAATTAGTAAATCCAGATTTAATGAACAGGTCAATACAAAACAGAGCACCCCCTGGGATGGCTTTCAAGAAGGCAGGAAAGAACAGGAGAACACACATGACAGAACAATGGGCCTGGTCTTAAAAAGCGAGTAGGTGTGGTCCCAGGCATCTCCGGAAGGAACCACTGATGGTGGGCTTCTGGAATGTGTCCCATCCCCCCACCCGCTGCCGCCAAGCTGGAGATTCCAAACAGCGAGGATTACAATAATTCAAAACCAAATGTGTGATAAATCCGAGGTGTTTCTGGCCTTGCCAGCTAGTCTTGCACAATGCGGCTTCACTGCAGTCTTGGTTCTGAATACCTGCATGTGCTCAGATACACATGCACATGTGGTGGTCGTACCATGCAGTGCCAGCAATTGCTTCCCGAGACACCTCAATTCAGCTTCAGGACTGGTGTCCACTATGAATGCCAATGTTTGTACTGTACACACACAGTTTTCTGCTTGTACAGAAACAATAGTTTAATTACAGGAAACAAAGATTTCTTTTCCTAAGTAATACACACTTGTCAATCAAAACCAGCAGCCAAACTCCTTCTCTTGTACTCCCTAAAAGGAAGCCCCAAACAGTAATTGGGAGCCCTAAGTAGTCTCATGTTACTGGCTGTCAATTTTGTTTTAAAGATGGGGGGGGCGGGGAGGGTGGGGGAGGCATGCCACACGTATTCTGCTTCTGGACAGATGACTAGCAGAGAGTGTCAGGAACCCTGAAACTCGAGTTGGAAGAAGTGCTAAAAAGCAAACCCAAGTCCTCTGCAAGAGCAGCGAGCTCTCCTAAATCCTCAGCCACTTCTCTAGCTCCCCACCACACTCCATCACTCCTGAAAGCATATTTCTTTCTGACCTGCTTTGCTTTTGAATAAAGCTTCTTTACTGCTTTGCAAATCCGTGTGTGTTTCCTTCAATTCCTTCAATAAGGTACCAAGAACACAGAAATACACTGTCAGAAACTGACCATCAGGAAAGCCTTGAGTAGGAAGAGGACAAAGCATTTATTCCGGCCACTCTGCCTCCAGGGCCTGGCTGTCTGTCCATCCTTTCACTCTAGGCTTCTTCCCTACCCTTCTCCAGCCCCATCGGGCCCCTTCATTGCTCTACAGATGATCCTGACTTCAGCATGCTGCTTCTGATTATGTCTTCCACGAGATGGACAAGAAGGGACAGTGAGATGCGTTTCCTTTAAAATATATCTGCATCAAGAAGCCAACAGATGATATGCAACAGTGAGCCTGACCTTGGTGGGCTGAATCAGGTGCAGCAGGGACCCACAGATGAGCTTCCTGTGTGCCAGAAGAACTGGAGAGGCTTGGAGATGGGGGGGGCTCTTTTCCTTTTATAAAGAGGCAAAGCTGAAGTTTATAAAGGTTTTAAACAGGGAATGGTAGTGCTTGTCTGTAATCCCAGGACACAGAAGCTGGAGGTAGAAGGATTGAAGTTATACAAGGCCAGCCTTGGGCAACACGAGAGGGACCCTGTCTAAAGAAGAAATACTGACTAAGGGAGACATGTAAGGAAAAGAAGGTGGGACACAGATACAAGTGTTTCAAAAAGATTGTCAGACAGGGCCAGGTATGGTGATGCACACATTTAGTTAGGCCGGCACTAGGCACTTGAGAGGCAGAGACAGGCAGACCTCTGTGAATTTCAGGTCAGCCTGGTTTACATAGCAAATTACAGGACAGCCAGGGCTACATGTTGGGTGACTTTTTTTAAAAAAATATTTATTTATTTATTATGTATACAATATTCTGTCTGTGTGTATGTCTGCAGACCAGAAGAGGGTGGTTATGAGCCACCATGTGGTTGCTGGGAATTGAACTCAGGACCTTTGGAAGAGCAGACAATGCTCTTAACCACTGAGCCATCTCTCCAGCCCCTGGGTGACTCTTGAGTTGCAAAGATTTCTAGGCTTAGACAAGGTCAAAGCAATCCTTATTCTTCTAGAGCAGAGGGAAGTTGACAGGGTATATTTTGATTATAGACATGGCTAGTCTTAGATTTCCTTTTTTAATTTTATGTATTTATAATGTATAAATTCATGTTTGGTGTGTGGGAGCATGTGGTCCTTTTGTATTGCTGTGATAAGACACCATAACTAAGAAGAATCTGTAGAAGGGAGAGTTTATTTCAGTTTACAGTTCTGAAGAGAGTCTGTAATGGCAGGGAAGCTATGGCAGCGGGTAGCAGGCACAGGAAGCTAAGAGACCACATCTCCAAACGCAAGCCAAAGCAGAGGGAGTGAAGTGGAAGTGAAAGGAGGCTATGAACTCTCAAAGCCTGACAGAGTGACATACTTTCTCTAGTAAGGCTACGCCTCTTAAAGGTTCCATAACCTCCCTAAATAGAGCCACTAAGAGGGGGCCGAGAATTCAAATGTGTGAACCTGTGGGGGACAACTCTCATTCAGATACCGCAGCACGTAGAGGTCAGAGGGCAACTTTGTGGAGTGAGTTCTCTCCTTCCACTTTTATAGGTAAATTTTAAGGATCAAACACACGTGGTCAGGTTTGTGCAGGAAGCATCTTCATCTTCTGAGCCATCTAGCTGACTTTTGTGAGAATTCTTGGTTCTTAACCAGCAGGGGTAAAGGGGTTCTTTGCCTGTCATGCCTCAGTTTCCCCTTCTAAGACTTTGATCACTCACTCTTAGGCGCTATAATGGCTTAAGTTCTTTCCTGTGAGTTCTTTGTGTTGAATAGGGTCATAAGGCCTACCTTTCCAGATTAAGTCTCTACCTGCCTGATCTAATCAGGAGAGGAAAGGTTTAAGCTTGGAGACAGGAGGATCCTGATTTGGCAGCGTTCTGGATGGAAAGATGGCATAAACAGACAGCAAACCACATAAGCAAGAAAGTATAGAGAAGATTACACCCAAAGATGAACACTAAAATTGGGACTTTTTGCCCATCATGAGGTGGAAAAGGATGCTGGCACTCATTAGAAGTGAAGGCAGTTTGATGCTAGTCAGAGGACGGCCACACAGCCCCGGCTGAAGGGAAGGTGGATAGAGCACACTTTAATAATGGACAATCATTTTGCCACTGTCAAAATGTTAAAGGCCATCCACATTCCTAGAATGGCAGTCTCCATTATCTTTACTTATTTATTTATCTATTTATTTATAAAGCAAGCACACAGATTTTATTTGTTTGTTTGTTTATATAGAATTCCATGTAGCCCAGGCTGGCCTCCAACTTCCTACTTAGCTAAGCATGATCTTCAACTTCTGATCCTCCTGCCTCATCCAGGGCTGAGATCATGGGTAGGTATGTTCTACAAAGCCTAGGTTAGATGTGCTGGTAATTGAACCCAGGGCTCTGTACTTTCTAGACAAGTACTCTATCAGCTGAACTACATTCTCAGCCCCCGACTTCATTATCTTAGCTTCCTAGTTTAAGAGTGAGAACCCATAAATGGGTGAGATGAAACATACCTGTTGTGGAATATTAATTTAAGATGTGTTGCAAGAAGGTGGTGGCACCTTTAATCCCAGCACTTGGGAGGCAGAAGCAGGAGGATCTCTGTGAGTTTGAGCCCAGCCTGGTCTGCAAGAGCTAGTTCCAGGATAGGCTCGAAAGCTACAGAGAAATCCTGTCTCAACCAAAAAAGAAAAAAAGAAAGAAAGAAAGAAAGAAAGAAAGAAAGAAAGAAAGAAAGAAAGAAAGAAAGAAAGAAGAAAAGCTGGCTAGAAACAAGATAAGCCTGGGCATTCATAAGTAAAAATAAGTCTTTGTTTGTACAAAATGTAGGTTTTTTTTTGTTTTTAACTCTTTGCTTTTTGGTTCTTTGGAGGCCCCGCCACTCACCTCCCCAAATAAATACCCAGAGTTTTTTTCTTACTTATGAATGCCCAGTCTTAGATTGGTTTACTTCTAGCAAACTTTTCTAACTTAAATTATCCTGTCTACCTTTTCTCTCTGGGCTTTTACCTTTCTCTATTTCTGTATCTCTTTCTTTACTTCTTACTCAGGGACTTGCTGTATGAGTGGGTTGCTACCCCCCTGGAGTCCTCTCCTTCTTCTTCTCTGCTTCTTCATCTTTTCTTTCCAAATTTCTCCTCCTATTTATTCTCTCTGCCTGCCAGCCCCACTTATTCTTTGTTCTGCCTTGCTATTGGCCATTCAGCTCTTTATTAGACCAATTAGATGTTTTAGACAGACACAGTAACACAGCTTCACAGAGTTAAACAAATTCCATGTTCTCATATGGTCTCAGTTTGGGGTGGAAACATGAAGTAAGTACAGGCAACTGGGGAAAGCTGCCTTAGGCCTCAGATGCTATTTGATGGTATTCTTAGCCTTTGGTTGGTGGGAGTGGGGAGTCTGGACATTCTAGATGACTTGTCTAAGGGCCAGGTATGGAGGAGGATTTTAAAGGGGTAACAACTGGCCCAGAGTATTTGGCTCTGGGTTTGCACATTCCAACTCCGCAATCACTGACCCTTCTAATCAGCCTTGCAGGGGTGGAGGCTCGGCTCTTTCCAGAACTTTTGGTCACACCTCCAACTGCAGCCTCTGGTCTGATAGTCCCTTCACTCTTATCTTTTCCTCTATCACAGAAAGATGACTAGAAAGAGGCCCAGAGAATTCTAACTGACCAGCCACAGGGGCCAGCACAATTTGAGTTAAACCTTTCTTTTTAGATATATTTGGATATATCTTGTTCTTTTGAGAAATCTAAGACAAAGAAAGGTTTTTTTTAATCCCATAAATAATGGAAGTAGAAATGAGACAAATGCTTGAAAAATATTTTTATGGTAGGAAATCTCCACTGAGAGGAGCCCACTGTGTCATTGCAGCTGACATAGATGCCTGTCTTGAAATTGGTTGAGCTGAGAGAGACAATTGCCAGGTCTAAACTCAAAACTTCCTGATTCTAATGTCTGGTGTCAATTTTAATTTTCTGATTTAATTAGTTTCCTAATTAGAAGGGTTAAATTAATTAACCTCATTATTTACTATATATTTAATGATTTCGCCTCTGGAGGGATTTACTTCATTTTCAATAATTGGAAAGCTCATGACGAGAGGGAATATTGGCATATCTTACACTTATTATTTTAGGATGAGCATCCGGCCTAGGACAGAAGGGAGGGAATTTCAGGTGAGGGATCAGATGCAGCCAAAAAGATGGCTTCCCATTTGTTTAGAAACAAGACATCTGTAAAACTTGAACTGAGGCTCAAATGTTACTATCAGTTCAGAGTTCAACAGAGCACATTAGTTAGAGCCAATGAAACCTTACACCATAGAATCCTCTGTTACAAGAATCAGCTCTCAGGCAGGCTTGATGGCATACACCTTTAGTCCCAGTTTGTAGATGTATGAGTCCTAGGCCAGCCAGGGTTACACAGTGAGACCCTGTCATCTCTTGCCACTCTCTGTCACTCTCCCTGCCACAGTACCTATCTCTTGTTTCTGCACATTACAAATGCTCTCTTCCCACCAGACTGCAACCCTGACTTTCTCCAGCCACACCCAGAAATGGCTCCTGCCGGGCTTGGTTCCCTCTGAAAGGAACTAGTGTCACCTCCCCTTCTCATTCAAATGTCCCCCTGTTTGTCTTAGATGTTGACCCCTCTTCTTCTGCACATACAGGGATGTGAACAGATGATACAGTGGAACCCACAGCATGGATCAAGGATGACTAGCCCAGCCTAGCCATTTCAGCTACTAGAATGGCTAGTGTGATGTGTGGTACTTGATACCCGGGGAACGAGCAGCAGGTATATATAAAGAGCTGATGGGTGCATTTTGAAGAAAGCAGTAGCTCTCCTGGGGGCTTGTCCTGTCAGCTTTAAAGCAGCATGGAAGATAGTCATTTTTTAAAAAGTTCAAAACTTAACTTCTTCTATGAAGCTGCTTTGCTATTGACTATTGAATTTTACTTTTTAAAAGAGATTAATTTTGGTGTGTGTGTGTGTGTGTGTGTGTGTGCTTTCACATAGTGAGCTATTTTGCCTGCTGCATTTCAATTCAATTCAATTTATTTTTTTATTTTTATTTATTTAGTTTGGGGGGGCTTTTTTGATTTATTTGGTTTTGTCTTTTCCTTTCTTCCTTTCTCTCTCTCTTCTTTTCTTTCTTTCTTTCCTTCTTTCTTTCTTTCGTCCATTCTTTCTTCCTTTCTTTCCAAGATAGGGAGACAGGATTTCTCTGCATAGCCCTGGCTGTCCTGGAACTCACTCTGTAGACCAGGCTGGCCTCAAATTCACAAAGATCCTCCTGTCTCTGCCTCCCGAGTGCTGGGATTAAAGGTGTGTGTTACCACCACCCAGACTGCGATTCAATTTTAAGATTTATTTTGGTATTTTTTTAATGTTTATGGGCAGGGCATACACCTTTGTGTGGAGTTGTTGGAGGCCAGAAAAGGGCATCAGCTAAAGTTAGAAATGGTTGTGAACTTATCAGTGTGGGAGCTGGGAACCTAACCCATGTCCTCTGAAAAAGCATCAAGAACACCAAACCATTTATCTCTCCAGCTCCTTAATTTTAATTTGTAGACTGGGAAATAAGGAGGCAGGTCGCCCACCCCCACCCCCCTACCTTCCCACCCCTCACCCACCCCCCTACCCCCACCCCACCCCCGTCAAGGTCCAGAAGTTGCAGGTGGTGACTTTTAAAATCTGCAGGAAGGGGACAACAATCCTAGATGCTGTGGTGTAGGTGAACTAGGCTTTTATCTAAGTTAACAGGCAGAGGGCCAAATTTGGCCTGGGGCTTCCAAGGTCACAAACTAGCAAGTAAAATAAACAAAGACAACCCCCAACAGGTGTTCCCCACCCCACCAACCCCAGTGCCCAAGTACTGTGCATTCCGCTTCTGTGATAATCTCTGGACTGTTGAAATGCTTGACCATCAGGAAGACGAGGGAATTCAACTAATTAATTAGTCAAGACTTTGAAACCCGCAGAGAAAAGGACCTCATATTAAGTGCAAACTATCATCCTAACTAATATATTTGTGGCACTTTCATTAAATTTTCTCTCAGATCTTGAGAAATATGTATCTCCTGGCTGCCAAGAGTTTCCTCTTAGCATAATTATGAAGCCTCCCCAAATAGCCAAGTTTCACTTTGTGATCCTCAGTGGGGGATGGTGCCAGCTGCTGAGACTTGATGGAGCTGTTTAATTTGAGACTTATTAGTTCAGCCCAGGTGAAAATGAGTAGCCTTAGTGAAATTTCTTTACTGAGTGGAATCTATGACCGCCTGTGGCGAGGCAAGCTCAAGTACAAGGAGTAATGTTATTCTATGAAAAGTGAAAAGATCCTACCACAATAAACACAGGCATTCTGGCAGCATGTGTCACAACACTAAAGAAAACCATTTTAGTTACAAAATAGGGTGTTTTAGCATTTGGTAAACAGATTTTACTTTTTTTTCCTTTTTTACATTTTTTTTATTGGAAATAGATTTTTTCTCACATAGTACATTCTGATTATAGTTTCCCCTCCCTCTACTCTTCCCAGTTCCTCTTCATTTCCCCTCCCATCTGGATCCATTCCCTTTCTGTCTCTCAGCAGGAAACAAACAGGCTTCTAAGGATAATAATAAAACCAAATAAAGCATAATATAACCAGGTAAAACAAAAACTAGCACAGCAGAGTTGGACAAGGCGAAGAGAAGGAAAAGAGCCCAAGAAAGGCAGAAGAATCAGAGAGCCGCTCATTCTCACACTCAGCCATCCCATAAAGAAACCTAAACTGGAAGCCTACATATACAAAAACACATATATTCAGAGGACCTGGTGCAGACCCCTGCAGGCTCTGGGCAGGCTGCCTCAGTCTCTGGGAGTTCCTACGAGCTTTGATCATGCTGATTTAGAGGGCCTTGTTTTCTTAGTGGCCTCCTTCGTCTCTTTGGTCTCATACTCTTTCCACCTCTCTTCCAAGGGCTCTCTGAGCCCTGAGGGGAGGGATTTGGTGGAGCCGTCTGAAGACTTCCGGCTCAGGGTTGTGTTCCGAGGTCTCTCACTCTCTGCACAATGTCTGCCTGGGAGTCTCTGTATTTGTTCCCAGCTGCTGCAGGAGGAAACATTTCTGACAATGGCTGAGAAAGGCACCGATCTATAAGTTTAACAGAATGCTATTAGAAATCATTTTATTGCTACGTGTTTTTTGGAGCAATAGATTTTGATATTACGCTACATACCTGGGCTATCTAGTATGTCTGGATCTTGGTCTTTCAAGCAGTGTAGGCTATGCGTTCCAGCTCATGGAGTATTAAGTCAAATCTGATATTGGTTGGCAGCTCCCACAAGCTTGTGCCAGGATACCATTGTAAATCAAAGGGTTTGGGGACGGCTTGGTGTTTATGCTCTTCTTTTGGTAGTGTGCACAGTATCTTCCTGTAGCAAAGGTGATAGAATGTGGGGGTGAAGGTTCTGTGTCGGGACCAGCTCCACCCCTCTGAATTCAGTGAGTTGTGTAGTTATCTTCAGCAATGGGGCCTTACTGTCAGTTTGTAGAAAGCAGCATATAGTCTTAGCCACATCTGGGGTTGTTTGAGATTCTCATGGTATCAATTAGCTGTAACCCAATCCTGGTACTGGATGCTTCATTTGGTAAAGAGATAGCCAGCTGGAACTCTGTCTCCCCGATAATTTGGTGATTTCATTTAGACCGCCTTTATTTGTGCTCATAATTTAGGAGACTTCAACTGTATTAGGTTTCCATACTACTGTAATGGATTATTAAAAATTGCTTTGGATCCCTGAGTAGCTTGCTGCGGATCCCGGCCTGCAGGCAGTGGGCAGAGGGCTCCGAGAGCAGCCAGTCCTAGGTAGAAACTGCGCAGCGTCCCCTGTGGCAAGCCATGTGGCGGTGAGAGACAGACGGATAGGCACACCGTGTTCAGTGAGGTTGGATATTTATTTAGTGGTTATGGAAGGGAAAGGAGAAGGGGAGAGGAGAGACCAAAGCTGCCTCTCCAAGAGAAAGATGGAAAAGAGAGAACTCAGGCTGGAAGCTGAAGATCAGCTTGCCTCCCTGGATGGGGGGTGGGTGGGCGTAGCTTGTCTCTTAAAGAGACAGATCATTAAAACTACCCCTTAAATGACCCTTAATTTTAGCTGTCTCTCCCTGTATTCCCTCTTATGGTCTTCCCCCCCTCCGTCCCCTCCCCATTCAATCCTCCATTCCAGCTCTGCCCCCTATCCATCCATAATCATATATTCTATTTCTCTTTCTGCTTTTTCATTTTTTCCTTTTTGGTTTTATGAGACAGTTTCACTGTGTAGCTCTGGC